>JAODAL010001991.1:0-209802 GCA_025379985.1 Phyllomedusa bahiana | reverse complement strand
GAAAAAACATTTAAGCAAAATTGAGATTATTGGAAAAAAAATGTTTAAATTTTCACAGCCTTATGCTAAAAAAAAATTGTGAATCACCTGTGGGGTCTATATACTCAATGCACCCCTAGATATATTCCTTAAGGGGTGTAGTTTCCAATATGCGGCCTTTTTAGGGGTGTTTTTTTAATTTTTAGCACCTTAGGGTGTCCTCAAACCTGAAATGGCACCTAAATAAAATCGTATTGAAAATGAGACCCCAGAGTCCAGTAGGGGCTCCTCCTATTCTGGGGCTTATGGTTGAGCCAAATAATGCACTAGGGCCACAATATGGGATATTTTCTCTAAAAATGGTAGACCTGGGGGAATTGATATTAAGTTGCATTTACCTGGTCCACATTATTTACCGTATTCCAGTGAATAATGGATAAATATTGAAAATCTGCAAAAAAAGTGAAATTGTTGTAAATACGTTAAGGGGTCTAGTTTCTCAGATGGCGTCACTTATGGGGGTATCTAACATGCAGGCCCCTCAACGCCTCGTCAGACCTGGAGTGGTCCCTAAAAAAATGTATTTTGCAAAGTTTCTTGAAAATGTGAGAAATTGCTACTAAATTTCTAAGCCCTCTGATGTCGTAAAAAAAAAAAAAGACATTTAAAAAATGATGCCAACCTATAGTGGTAAATGCTAGTTATAAACTATTTTGTGGTGAATAATTATCTGTCTTACACGCAGAAATTTTGCAGCTTTCAAAATCACAAATTTTTCCAAATTTTCATGAAATTTTGATATTTTTCACAAACAAACAAGGTTTGTATGGATAAGAATTTCTTACTAACTTAAAGCACAATGTGTCATGAGAAAAGAATCTCTGAATCACATGGATAGGTAAAAGTGTCAAAAAGTTATTCTCACATAAATTGACACGTCAAATTTCAAAAATAGGGCTGTGTCAGGAAGGTCAAGACAGGCTAGGTCCTTAAGGGGTTAAAAGCTTGCATTAGATACGACCAGGCAGAGTGACAGGAGCTGCTGGCCGGGCTTGCACAGAGCACACTTCTTATCTGATGAAAGGGAGCGTGTCGAAGCTTTCAAGGGGCTGTGGAGAAATATGTTGTCTTTTGTATACAGAATCCACTAGTTGTAGTGTGATTATTTGAGTGAACATTGCACACGATCCTTATGCATGGCTCTGTGCTCTGGCAGTCTCTTCTCTCTCTCTCAGCGTGGCTTGTTTACTTTTGCTTCTTAGCAGATAAGGCACTTCTTGGCAAAACCCCTTTAAAGCTGCTTGCAGGGAAGAAATTGCTAGCCTCAGACAAGATATTAAACATCTAGCTGCACACATGGAAACTTTGGAGGGTGATCATGATAATATGCGTAAATACATAGCCCAAATCCATCCTGCCATCTGTACTCAAATCTCTGCGGTCAGGGATACAGCGCGGCACTTAGACGACCTTGATAACCAAAGCCGCAGAAATAATATAAGGCTCAGGGGCCCCCAGAGCCACAGGGAGAGGAGAATCTGCAGCATGTTTCGGACTCTGTGTAATCAAATTATGGGGGATCGATCTTCCTCCAGCTCATTTAAACTTGATCGGGCCCACACAGCGCTTCGCCCCAAAGGCTCCTCGCCCCTCCCAAGGGACATTAACTGCTGCCTCCATGATTACACAGTCAGGGAGCCCCACAAACATGGAGAAAGTCAGTGGTCTTTGTAGCCTGGACTTCCAGAGGACTCCACTGCAGCTTTTCCCTGACCTATCTTTGTACACTTTACAAAACCGCCACCGCCTGAAGCCTCTTCTTGTGGTCCTAAAGGACCACTACATCTCATATCGTTGGAATTTCCCATTTGCCTTTGTGGCCTTGGTGGAGGGGCGCTCAGCGATGCTCAAAGCCTTTTCAGTCTTCCAAAATGGACGATTGGGAACGTCCTACTATTCCCCCTCCACCTTCCCCCACTTGGCAGACGGCCTTGTCATCCAAGGGGCAATCCCCTGGGAATTATTCCCTAGCCCAGAAGCTCCGTCGTGCACCTCCACGCTGATTGGGGGTCTATCCTTGGAAAAGATGAGTGGAGGACGTTGCCCATCTGGGCACCTCGCATATCTTAAGCTAGCAGTAGGGTATTGCTTAATACATATTTATTTATCTAAAAATGTTTATTAAGATGGCTTTTCAGGTATGTCCTTCTTTTATCTTGTTGACAGCCTCTCCTGTTCTCCTTTTTGTGAGTTTGAGACTTTCCGTTTTCTTTCTACGGAGGGGGAATGCCTTACCAGAGAAGCCGTAGCTAAAAATAGCTTCTTTTCTATTATTCCAGAGCTTCTCTCTCTGGATGTGTAACTTGTTTGCTGTTTGATTTAGTAAATTCTTGTTTGTTGTGTCTTTGTTGTCACGGAAGGTTTATATACCTAATGTTGTTTGACCCTCCCCTTTGATTATTTAACATTTGGCCTGCCTGATACTAGCCCCCCCTGCTGTGATTGTTCTTGCACTCCAGCCTCCCAAACTTGGTCAGGATCCCTTAAAAGCCTTTATTCGTAATCATGGTCCGTTGTGTCTCTTTAAACGTCAAAGACCTTAACTCCAACACCAAACGTAGATTTACTCTTAGGGAATGTAAAGCTTTGAGTGCAGACATTGTTTTTCTGCAGGAGACACACTATAAGGTTATGTTCACACGGGGTAATTTCGGCATGCAATTCGCTGTGTATTTGCGCTCTAATTATGCCTCCTTTCCCCGCTCGTACAATATGATCGTATTATATGCGCGGGGAGATAAGTGACATGTCAATTACTTGTGGCGAATACGCGCTGCGAGCAACGAGTGCCAATGGGGCCGGCGGGCTGCCGCCCCCCGCACCCCACGGGAGTACGCACGTATTAGCGCGAGCTCCCGAAAGACACGATGTACTGAGACGCATACTGTACGCGCCGCAGAACATTGTGTGACCAAACTTTAACTCCACGGGTTTCTTTGACTTTGCTAAATCGTCTTATCTGACAGCGTTCAATACCATCTCTGAAAACAAAAGGACCGGAGTTGCAATTTGGATTTCACACACATGTCCTCTTCAGGTCCTTTTCTCACTAGTTGACCCTGCGGGGAGATGCATTGTTTTGGCTGTCACTCTTTATGGCAAGCCTGTCACGCTTTGCAATGTTTATGTACCAAATACCTCTCAGATTCCATTCTTGAATAGAGTCTCTGCAAAGTTGACTGCATTTCCTCCCTTGCCTCTAATAGTGGGGGTGACTTTAATATGGCCTTTTCAGAGGTCATTGATAAATGTGCTTTGAAGGGTGGAGCTCCCAATCAAGCCCAAACTAAACTATCTTCGGCCTTTAGAAAATTCAAAAGAAATCAGGGTCTTTTTGATCTTTGGCGCATAAACCACCCCAAGGAAAAGGAGTTCACCTTTTTCTTTCACCCTCATAAGATGCAAACCAGAATTGATTATTTTTTTGGTAACATCCCAGCTCTCCACGCGCTGCTGGGTTCGGATATTGAGCCCATCACGTGGTTGGACCACGCCCCAGTCATGATCGACCTGGATCTCCAGTCCCAACATTTCCGCTCCGGCCATTGGAGACTAAACGAGTCTTTCATCAAGAGGCCACACAGCCAGGGCTGTGGAGTCGGTGCCTATTTTGCAGGAGTCGGAGTCGTCATAAAATGAACTGACTCCGACTCCCAAAATATATAAGTTGGTCCAGTTAGTTCGATGCAGTGCAAAGAGCAAGAGGAATTGGGTCCGGCCACTGCTACTGCTACCATATCTTCAGCCATATCACATGCTGTCCCAGGGGAAACGATTCTGCTCCCATGGCAAACAGATTTCAGCAACATTTTTCACCTGCTTTCAAAATAGTAGAAGATCAACCATTCATCAAAACTGACTGTGGCTGAGGCAATTCCTTTATACCCTGACATTGTTAGAGATGTTGCCCCTGTGGTCACCGCTTTGCCCCCAACCCAAGTTAGTGTAGATAGGCCATTCTCTAGCCTGGAGATAATGAGATCAGATGTGAGGTCATGTATGCAGGATCTGATGAAGGCAATACTATTTCTCAGAACAAATTCAGAGACTTCACAAATGTTTGTGCAGTGTTTTGCATATTTACAATTTTTTTGTGTCCTAAAGTCATGTCCAATAAATAGATTTTACACGGACAAGCAAAATGGTAACAATGTTTTGAACTTGTGACTTTCAGGCTCCATATTTTACCCTCCACTACAGTTTTGTACACGAGGCTACTGTAATTTTAAATACAGTGATCTTACCTATCTTATACATAAATTTGACTTGCAAGTATTTAGCATCTGCTTAGTTCTGCGTTTTTATTGTTTTGCTCCTAAAAATCATAGTGATAATTTTTATTATTTTGTTAGTATTTGGGAAATCCCCTTTGGTTTTCAATACTGCCTGAATCCTTCTGGGCTCTGAATCAGATTCAAGCACATCTTGACCAAAATCTGATCCCAGATCTCTTCTACACATTCCTAATGTTGGTGCAGACTGGACTTGGATACAAATACAGCTTTTTCTTCAACTCTATCCACAAGTGTTCAAAAGATCAAAACATTGTTACCCTTTGCTTGTCAGAGTTCTGTTCTACCTAAATAGCTTGATTATTGTATCATAAGGTGATAAACAGCGTGATGCTACCATTTTACTACAGTAAAGTTATCACTTAAACAAGTGCCGTGTATGAGGGAGTCAGGAGTTAGAGTCGGGGCTTCGACTTGCCGACTCCACAGCACTGCACACAGCAGAGATAAATTTCGGGAATCTTTGGTCTCTTATTTCGAATTAAACAATGGCTCTGTAGCCTTGGTTTCCTCTCTATTTGGGAGGCACAAAAAGCTGTATTTAGGGGTGAGTGCATTGCATTGGGCTCCAGAATAAAAAAAAGATCATGATGAAAAATAGCTTTCCTTGAGCAACCTCCTGAAAGTGCTCGAGAGAAAAATTTCCCAACGTCTCTACTCTGCGGTGTATATTCGAGCTCAGAAATTACCTAAAAGACATAGCCACCCGCAGTGTAGAGAAGCCACACCATGTTAGCTCGACAACTAAAAGATAAAATGGTCAGATCTATGCTCTGCGCGATAGAGACGAGACTCTTCTCTGTGACCCGAAATCGATCACTAGGATGTTCCATGATTTTTATCTCCAAATTGTATTCCTTGCCATCGGACCTCCCATGGAATACCGATGAGGCGCACAGACTTATTAGAAATTTTCTGGAGGACTGCCACTTGCCTACCCTCCCGCCAGAGGCTTCATCCTCCCTCAATGCTCCCATTGAAATAGAGGAGCTCATGGAAGCCCTGAAGGACCTTCCTTCTGGGAGGGCCACTGGACCTGATGGACTCCCATAACTCTATTTTAACGTCTTCTTGGAAACCTTGACCCCATATATGCTCTCCCTTTATAACTCTTTCGTTGAGGGCTCCCCGATCCCGGGCTCTATGCCCCATTCCCATATCACTCTCAAAATTTACAAAACAGGGAAGGATCTGGCTGATACCGCTAATTACCGCCCCATAGCTTTGTTGAACTCAGATTTAAAAAATCTTCACCAAAATCCTACCAAAAAGATTATACATATGGTTGCTTCAGTTGGTCAATAAAGACCAGGTGGGGATTGTCCCATTTCGATAGGGAGGTGACAACACCAGACGAATAATAGACCTTGTTGAAGTTTTGAACTCTTGGAGGGGACAGACCCTACTCTTAAGCCTGGACGTCGAAAAAGCCTTCGATAGGCTGGGGGGCCTTTCCTCTTTGAGACACTGACCGTCTTTAGGTTTAATGGCTCCTTTTTTCACGGCTATAAAGGGACTTTACTCCTCACCATCTGCATCGATTAAACTCCCTCACTATGCATCTGGATCCTTCCCGATTAAGAATGGGATGAGGCAAGGCTGCCCCCCTTCTCCCTGCTTCTATTTGCCCTTTGTATAAAGCCACTAGCATAAGTCATTAGAGGTAACCCTGACATTAGAGGTGTCTTGGTGCGAGATTGCTGACGACATCTTGTTGACAGATCGACCACCACTCTTCCAGCGCTTCACTTTTTATTAGAACTTTGAAGACTATCAGGATCCAAAATGAACACTTCTAAAACAGAGGCCCTCCCTATTAATCTCTCACCTGATGAATGTTCTTCTCTTAAGAGTAATTTCCCATATAAATGGCAAGACCAATTCCTAGGTACCTTCATAACCAAAATATGAGTCACTCTATAGCATGATTTTTCCCCCCACTATTTAAAGAACGCATTTCATAAATGGAATTCCCTACCTATTTCCCTTTTTGGCACTATAAACTCTGTCAAAATGTCCCTCCTACCAAAGCTTCTTCATTTGTTCGAAACTCTTACGGTAGCAGTCCCTTTTCACCAACTGCGAACCCTCCAGGCTGCTATTTTACATTTCATTTGGGCCCAGGGCAGGCATAAGGTATAAGGTGCCCTGGGTGGGGACTTCAAGGCTGTGCTCTCCCCGGACCTGGATAGGTAATTTACCTCCATGCATGACCACCGCGCCACTCAAAACATACTAGACTTAATGCGGCAACTTAGTCTCTGCAACCCATAGACAATCCAACATATAGTTACATACAACAGTTGAAAAAAAGACACACGTCCATCAAGTTCAACCAAGTGTGGGGAAGATGTGGGTGAAAGGAGGGAGACAAGGATTTCAAGCCCAGCCTCCCCACTGGTGAATGCCCTGGAACCCACGAGGCACGAACCAATCTGCTCCAGTGGAGACCCCATCTCTGACCCCACAGCCGCCACCAGCCAGAATCCACAATTTTACATAGCTACGTACGTATTAATATTCTTTAGTTTCAGGTAGTTATCTAAGCCTTTCTTGAACCTCCCAACTGTTCCTGCTGTGACCAGCTTCTCATGCAGGCTATTCCACAGATTTACAGTTCTTACAGTGAAGAATGTTTTTCTCCTCTGGAGAATCCTTCTTTCTCCAGCTGAAGGGAATGTCCCCTTGTCTTTAGAGGGGGCTTTACATAAAATAATTTTTCCCCATACTTTTTCTAGGGACCATTTATATATTTAAATAAATTAATCATGTCCCCTTGAAGTCGTCTTTTCTCAAGACTAAATAAGTTATAAGGTCAATTCTACTAACCTCTCCTCATAACTAAGATGCTCTATTCCCCTTATAAGATTGGTTGCTCGTCTTTGCACTCTCTCTGGCTTCAAAACATCTTTTCTATAAACTAGAGCCCAGAACTGAACAACATATTTCAAGTGGGTCGGACTAATGCTTTATATAGCGGTAAAATTACATCCTTGTCCCGCGAGTCCATGCCTCTTTTAATACCCGCCAGTATCTTGCTTGCCTTAGAGGCAGTTGATTGACTCTGCATGCTGTTCTGCAGTCTATGATCTACTAGAACGCTCATGCCATGCCATGTCATGGCATATGTTGTGACGCAGCGCGAATGCCAGAGACAGGTGTATACCATGCTCCACACTGACCTGCTAGAATCCCACAAATAATTCCTGGAATCCCCTGATGAGGAGCCTAAGTAAATGTACGTCGAGGACAGACGACTCCTAAATGCGAACACCCTGGCTCAAGCCAAGTGGTAATCTGAGTTTACGAAAAATCACTTCTTTAGATGGAGAGTGAGATTTGAATGATAACTGGCCCATTTAACTAAACCACATATGGCAAAGAAATTTATTTTCTAAAGATTCGCCTCTCATCCACTGGTCAAATATTGACAAGCAGTAAAGACATCTTAGAAGCCTTTACCTCATTTCATATAACTTTGTACAAAGAACAACCATGTAATTCTCTAGACACATGGGACTTTTTTCAAAGGGCTCAACCCCCTAAATTAACAGCAGAACAAAGAAACTAACTAGCAGCCCCCATAACACCCCAAAAGGTCACAAGTGTCATCGCTTCATTGAAAACCAACAAGTCTCCGGGCCCTGATGGGTTATCAGAGGAATATTTGAAGCTTCTAAAAGCGTAGATCGGCACAACACTCACATCGCTTTTTAATGGAATTTATAAAGAAAACAAACATTGCAGTTGAGGGCTTCAAGGAGGCACGAACAATTGTTTTACCAAAACGCAACAGAAACCCAGAGGACATTGGCTCATACCCACCAATTTCATTGTTGAATACTGATTATAAAATCCTGGTGACTATTCTGGTGTTGTGGAATGTACAATGTGAAATGTCTATTTCACCCACAAGATGGCTCCTTCATTCAGACTACACCCATGATGATGTAAGAGAACTACAGGTTGCAGAGTGAACCAAATAAGAGCATAGCCAATCATGGACTGGAAAGTATGCTTACCTGGGTGTTCTGTGGGGGGGGTCTCCCACTCGGTCCTCCTCGTTATTTTGCCCCCCAAAACACAAACCCAATAGGTTTTTTAAAATTTGATGTTTACTTAAAATTTTAAATTAGAAGTGTTTTCTATTAAAACTGGCGAGTTCAGTGTGTGCTTTTCTTTTTTGCATGCATTTTTAAATTACACCCAATTTTGGGGAAAAAGGGGTTGACAATGGGTGATTCATTTACGGTTTACTTGCTAAATCCAAAACAGCGCCGTCCGAACGGGACGGGCAGGTTTTGGTCCAGAATTTCAAACCCCGGGAAACGGAGGACAGGGGGGGCTGCCCAATACGGGAACTTGAGTGCAGCTCATTTTTTGGGAGGTTTAAGAAAATCTTTTTAAGGGGAAAGTCTCATTTCTGTAGTTGGTCTGCCTCAGTGTCTTTTTGGGGTTTTTTTCGGCCCTTCTGAGACAGGAAAAGTTAGTGCCTCCCGGGCCAAAATTTTTAAAACCTGTCGTGTTTTAAAACGATTTTTTAACCCGGTTTTATTTGTTGGGTGGGTGTGTTGATTTTCAGTGTATTGTGGGGGGAAAAGTCGCCGGGTCCCGTTACTTTGACGGGGAAGGGCGCGCCCCCAAAACGGGAGGAGGGGAAAAAAAATTTATTTTGAAGGGGGGGACACGGTTGGGGCATTTTCACATTCCCAAAAAAAGGGGTAAAGGGAAAGTCGCGGGGGGCGCCCCCTTTCACATTACGTAAAGGGGGTTTGAAAGGATGACGGGTTGGGTTCACTTCCCGTTACAGTTAAACCCTTTTCCCCCTTAAGGGGAAAAGGGGGGGAAGACCCTCACTTTTAACCGGGGGAATCGAATGTCCTGTGATATTTGTTGTCATTTTGGGGTTTAACTTGGTTTACGCTGGGCTTTTTTAGAAGGAAAAGGGTTGTAGTTTATTTAAAACCCCCCCCCAAAATGCCCCCAGCCATTTAAGTTTTTTTTGGGGACTTAGACCTCTGGTACCAGGGAATAGAGGAAATCTTTGCTTTCCCCCTTTTAATTTATATTTTGTGGTCAGAGGTTATTTGGGTTGGGAACACGGTTTGTAAGTTTATTTACGGGGGGGAAGGCCCGGGAGACGTTGTCGGGGTTTAATTATATTAACCTGAAGAGGTAGAAAGAATGAAAGAAATAGGTTGTGGAGAGAGGGGCTGTCGAGGGAGGTTTGGGCTCATGGAACTCAAATATAGAGAATGGGGGGACCCCCAAATAGAGGTGGTGGCAGAGAGGGGAGGGGGGCCTGTATGGGAAAAAAGGTAAAAAAGGGTTGATAAAGGGTTTATGGGGTTTAAAACCCAGGGGGGGGAAATTCCCACCCTGGGGGAATGGCGGCAAGCCCTCCAGAGAAAAAAGGCTTATTGAAAAAATTAAAAACCTGCGGCTTGCGCAAAAACCCGGGTTTCCCCAAAACAAAAGGCTATAAATAAAAAAGGGGTGGATAGGGGAAGGGGAGGAAAAAATCAGGGAGGAAAAAGGCCAATGAAATTTTTACCAAAAAAGGTTTTGGGAAAAATGGGGGGAATTTTTTGGGTTTTGTTGCCCTTTCGCAGCCGCCCAAATAATGGCGGTTGACCTTTTGGGGACATTTTTGCAGTGTTGTGGTGTTCAGAATCCAAAATGGCGGGGGAAAAATTGTAAAAAAGGGTAGTGCAGCCGACCCCCCCAACCCCCGGCAGGGACCCCCCCCCCCAAATGTGATGTCATTTGTCGAACCCCCTCCCCCCCCCCAAAGCACCACCTTTGCCCAAAAAACCCCCCACTCAGCCTTAAACTCGCCCCCCAAAAAGGAAGTCGTTTTTAAGCATTTCCCGGGAAAAAAGGGCGGGGGGATTTCCGGGGGTGGAAAGGCCACCCTTTGGCCCAAAACCCCTTTTCCTTTATGGATGAAAATTTGGGCAATCTGGTCGGGCCCCCAACCCGAATTTATTAGGGCCCGCTCAGGATGGGGGGTTAGAAAAAAATGGGGAAGGGGAACAATGGGGCTATTGGTGGTTTTCATCCGCTGACCCCCTAGGCCCCGACCCGGGTCTACAAAAAGGGGGGAAATTTTGGTTTCATGAGGGAAAAACTCCACCCTCGGAGTTTCACGGGCCCGGGGCCAAAGATGGGTTAGTGGCCCCTCCAAAGAAACCCCAAACACTTATGTCACTTTCCTTTCCAAATCAGGCCATTTAAAATAGGGCTAGCTTGCCAGCCCCGGGAGAAGAAAGCCCTTGCCTTTTTATAGAGGGAAATTGGTACAGATCCGGAAAAAAACTATTCTGCAAAATTTTGGGGGGTTCTAGCAGGAAATCACTGAAATTTTGAGCGGGGGATTCTACTGGCCTGTGTTTGGGAAGGTTTTAATCTCCATTATTTTTCGAGCAATTCTTATCATTCGGGGGGAGGAAATTCTGTGCACGGCCCGAAAGGTGGGGGCCCAAGGGGTGTCTCCCCTGACCGGGGGGGGGGAAAACTTACAAGAATGTGACACAAAACAAGGGGGGTTTAGTTGAAAAAATTATCAAACCGGCTATCCCAATGTTTTGCAATCCGGGCTTTCAGCAGGGAGGAAGGCTCATGCTCACCTTTCTGCTACTGATTCGTGGAGGGTCTCGGGAAAACCCCTCAAAAAAAACTCAAAATTTTGGGCAGGGGCCGGTACCAAAAGTTTTAGCTATGGGGACGGTTTTTATTTTGTGGCTAGGGGGGTTTAAAACAGCCAGCAGGGGGGGGAAGAAAACCCCCCTCCTTTTTTTGGTGGGGTGCCACAGTGGGGGGCCAGGGCCCGAGGCCCCCCCCAACCTTTTCAACTGCAAACCCTCCGGGACATTTTTAAACGTATTGCAGGGCCCCCAGAAAACCAAAAGGGGATTTCCCATTTTACCCCCAAAAGCGCCCCCCTTTGTTCCCAGTTTTTATCCATCACAGGAAAATGAGAGTTAAATTTTAAGGTGGGGCCCCCCCAACCCCAACCATAGGGGTTTCCCGGGAAACCTGGTTAAACACTTTTAGCCCGCCCCCCTGGAAAGGCCCCACTTACTGTGAAAAAGGACCCCCGCATGGACCCCACCATCAATAAATCTAGATGTGGAAAAGGCCCCCCCCACTACATTCTGGTTTTATTACCGGTGCAGCCCGAAAAATGCCGCGAAAATTGGGAAAACCCGGGCCTTTTTTTCTTCCGGGGTAGAGGTTTTAAATTTTGTGGGAAATGGTTTTGGGTTTCCCCCTCCCCGGGCCCCTCCTCGCCACCTAGTGGTTTTGGTTTCCCTTAACCAGCTCCAACTCCTTTTCCCCCAAATTTTTAGTTTCCCCTACCCGCCCAATGAAACTGTTGGGAAAAAGTTTTACTTTCGGGAAAAAACAGGCCTCAATACAAATTTGGGGGTGGCCAGTATCACCCACACCCCCTTTTTACGGACAAAACGGTTTCCTTTTGATGTCCTTCCCCTTTTGGATGCCAAAAGATTCCTTCCCCAGGTTCTAATTCCCCAAAAATATTTCCTTTTCTCGTATTTCCCCGGGGGCCCAAACCCCTTTGGGCCACAGGTTTTAAAAAGGATTTTGGTAGATTTACTGGTTCCCCCCGTTGTGGTCTCCCCTTTAAACCGGGGCACCTTGCCCAGAAAACCCAAAACCCCTTTCCCTCGAAAATCTTTAGGCCATTTCGAAAACAAATTCCCGACGGGTTCTTCCGAATTGGGGGGTGTTATACCTTTTCTTCCCCTTTTAAAAAAACCCCCCTCTTTCCGTGAAGAAGAAGACCCCCAAAGGGGGAAAACCCGGGTTTAAATATGCAGGGGTTTAGGAAACCCCCGAGCGTTTTTCGAGGCCCCCAATCCTGGAAAAAAACCAAAATTTTTCCAAATCCCCATACGCTTTCCCGTCCATTGCCCCCCACTGCCACTGTTTTTACCCGGGGAAGTCTGACAAATGCTTTTTTCAGTATCCCCCTCGATCCATCTTGCCAGTATCTGTTTGCCTTCACTCATGATGGGACCCAGTACACTTGGACGGTAATGCCACAGGGGGCCCAGACCAGTCCAAGCCAGTTCTCCAAGGTTATGGGATTTAAATTTGGATAAAAGGGGAAATACAGAACCCATTTAAAAACTCTCCTGCAAAATTTTGGTTTACCGTTGCTTTGTGCAGATCACAAAAAGGAGGGGCCCAAAAAGCCTCAGGAGTCCTCTATAACCTGGCAAGGGCCAAGGGTTGTTAAAACATCCAACACAAGGTGCCCGAGGGGTCAACCCAAAAGTTGTTTTCCCTTTGGGCACTGTTTTTCCCAAAAAGCCCCAAACCCTTACCACTGAAAAAATCAAGGCCATACAGAATTTATCGTTTCCAAGCAAAAAAGGCACTGCGGCCCTTTGGACCTTATATCCTTTCTGCCGTTCTTGGATTCCAAAAAGCATTCATATCTGAAAAATCTCTATGATTTCTTTGAAGACAGATCCTTTTGTTTCTCTCTTTATGAAAAATCTAACATCCCTTTCAACTGGGTGAAAGAAGCTATTACAGCAAGCACTGCCCTTGGACCCCCGACTTCAGGGAAACCCTTTTTAAAAATCTTTGTCTGTGAAAAAAAAAGGTACGTATTTTGCAGTCTTGGCCCAGGCCCATGGGAAAAAGGCCCAGCCTTTTTGGCTTTATTCATGCCCCCGGGATCCGGTGGGCGAGGGGGCTTTCCTGCCCCCGGTGTTTTTGCTGCCCGGGCCTTGTTGACAAAATGCCAGACATTTTCTTGACCATTTCCCTGTTACTTCGGGTTAAATTGACATTCAGCCATCCTGAACCAGAACACCCAAAAAAAACCTTCCAGGGCCGGGGCCCCTGCGCCTTAAGGTTTCCCCCCTCATACCGGAAAATGTCACTTGAGGGTTGTTATTCTTAATCCGTCCCTATACTTCTATTCCAGGGGGGAGTCAAAAAAGGAAGATTATGAAGAACGGTTATGGAAATCATTGTGCTTTTAAAAATTATGCAAACGGAAAATGACATCTCCCCCAGTGAAAGAGGCCACCTTTAAAGGGGCCCGGACTACCCCCATTTTTGTAGATGGTTCCCGTTTTGCAGAGCAGGCGGAAGGTATCACACGGGCTTGCAGTAACCACGGTTTTCCAGCCCTTGAAGAAAATTTTGCCCCCCCATAAGTCAGCCCAAAGGGCCGGTGAACCCCTCACAGTGGCATGAAGGGAAACGGCCAACTTCTACACAGGTTAAAGATTGCTTTTTTGGGGTAGCAATGACTTTTTGGAACCCCAATTGGAAGGCCAGAGGATTCTTAAAGCAGTGGAACCCAGTGAAACACAACAGCCATCCGGCCCCTAATGGCACCCTGATTTTGCCTAAAAAGGGTTTTGGATTTTTCAAGGAAAAAGCACATGGAGTCTCGACTTAATACAAGCAAGAGGAAATCAATTGAAAACCAGACAGCCAAAAAGGAAACCCAAGAGGGGAGGAAGTGGAATTTCGAGCAGACAGAGGACCCTAAACCCAATGATGAGTGACTTTACCTCACCAGGGGACACTAATTCCAAATGCAAAATCAAGCTCTAGGGGGAAAAAAAGGAATTGTGGGGAACAAAAGGGGTGGAAAAATAGCAGGGGGTCTGTAGGGAAGGAATAAAAGACCCCGTTCCGCCCAAGGCATTTTACCCAGCTGGGGTTTCAATGGCACCGGACCCAGGACACCTCTCAAAAACCCTTATGAATGGCTTGAAAAAAATTTATACTATTGGCATCGGAATTTCAACTCAAAACAAGCAACTATGCGGGCATTTTCCATTGCTTAGAGTGCAAATGGGAAAAAAAACTGTGAAAGTTCCCCGGGAAAAGCCATTGGCAAAACGTTTTTGGGTTTGGGGACTTGATAAACCAATGCCCCAAGTCCGGGAAAGGTATGAATACCCCCTATGGTGGTGGTATGTTCGTGGGGGCCCGGGAAGCCTACCTGTGCAACCCCCGGGGCAAAAGCAACACCCAAGAAGTTACTAGCAGAAGGGGTTTGTGTATGGAATCCAAAAAAGTCTTGAAAGTGACCAAGGACCCCCTTTCACAGCAACTGTCACCAAAAAAAATTTGGCAGTTGGGGGGACTATTACTTTTCCACACCCCCTTCCCCCAAGGGTGTGGTAAGGGGAAAGCAAAAAGGCACTCTTAAGCCCCGAATGTTGAAAGCAGCCAGGGAAAAACGGGGATGCCCTGGCCCATAGTCTACCATAGCCCTGTTCAGTGAAAGATAACAAACGAGGATCTTTAGGTTGTCCCTATAAATCCTATGTGGATCTGCACCTTTTTCCCCAAAACAGCCCCAGATGCGCCTGATGTACTAACTGCCTATGTTAAGCCCTTTTAAAAAAGAGTAACTAAGTTACTCCCGAGTTCTCTCCTCTATTCCAGACCCTGACCCTCTTCGGTGCCTATGAAATAAAGCTGGAGATTGGGTTTTTAAGAAGTTTGTGAGGAAAACACTTGAACCACGATTCGAAGGTCCATCCAGGTGTTGTTGCCCACACCCACCTCTGTAAAGCTTGCGGGGAAAAATTTGTGGGTACGTTCCCATTGTAAAGGCAAGGGCTTGAGGATGTGGAGACGGATAGCTGTGTACTTAATTGCCTCCTGGGAGGGTACTGATTATGCCCAACCCAAGTAGCCATCCCAAGAACCAGGGGTTACCACATTTGGTATAACTCTCCAGTACAAAAGTGGCTACATACACTTTTGATTATTGTAATGTAGTGCAATGTACCCCACAAATGGAAAAATTGGGTGGGAAAGGGCCCCGTAGATTTTGGGACCATGTGTAAGGAAGGCCCCCCTGTACTTATGTGTCACGGATGATTATTGGGGGGAAGTGGGCGTATTGGGGAGCGGTGGGCTGGAAAACTGGGAATGTTGGGGATTAAACCACAGAGTGCTTTAACGAAGGGTTTGGAAGGGGAAATCATTATTCCCCCATGATCTGCCCCCGCCCCCGGCCTCTGCAGAAATTTTTTTAAAAGGCCCTGGGCTTTTTTGTATTAAAAAAACCCCAGCCAGGGGGATGATGGGGGCTTTTTTAAATTTGGCAACTATCAGGATCAGGAGCGTAATTGGGGATAAATCAAAGCTGCAAGAATGTATGGGGGGAAAGATTGGAACGATTTAACCCGGCCAAAATTCTGATCCACCGTCCGTTAATCCCCTTTGCCCTCATGTGCAAAAATTTCAAAAAATGGTAGCTTTTTAAAAGAACCCCGACCCTTTTATGATATTTTACAGGTAGAATGGGTTCTTGACAAGAATCTGTGGCTGGACTGGGTTAAATCACGGGTGCCAACCAAAAGCCAACTGTTTGTCTGTTTCAAGTGCAAGGGGCCCCACCGTGGCAATTTCCCCCCTAGATATGTTCTGTCAGTTTGTTTACCAACATAAACACTAACTAATAACTGTGAAAAACTGGAAGGCTGTTACCCAATCCCCAAAAAAAAAACACCCAAAAACCTGGGGGGTGGTGGTTTTCAATTTTTCCAGGTAATTATACTTGCTTCCGGGGAGTATGGGGATTGGGAGGTTTTTAGGTAGCTTTCCCCCAAAAAGGGGTACTGTTCAAAACCCACAGTAAAATGAGTGGCAGTCAACTACAAAAACCAGGGCCTTTCCCCAGGAGATATTTATGGATATGTGGGCCTTAAATAGAACCAGATTTCAGGGCAATGGAAGGACAGTGTGCTTGGCAAAAATTTCTCTCTCCTTTCCCCATTTTGAGAGAAACTAGAAAGAACTTTTTCCCTTTCCCCCCGCAGGGGGAAAAGGGGGAAACCTTCCCTAAAGGTGCTTTGACCTCAGGTATATTTTTGGGCCCCTAGGGGTCCCAAGGGGGGTCCAGACAGTTAAGGCCAGGACCAGGTTCGCGGGTTTTTAGGCCCTACTACCCAAAACATTACTGTTTTTAAGAACGTGGGTTGAATCAATTTCATTACATAACCCGCAAGGGTTCGTGAATTATACAAAAGATGCCCTCCAGGGCCCCAGAAAAAGGGGAAGGACCCAACATTGCTTGGGGTTTCAAAACAGAATGGCCCTAATATGATGTTAGCAGAAAAGAGTGGTGTGCAAGATAATAGGGGAAATCTGCTCTACTTTTATCCCAGATAACACAGGACCAAATCGGAGGATGATGACCCGTACACGCCATTGCAGTCCCTCCCCCCTGGTTACAACACTATGGATCTGTAAGGAAAAGCTGTGAAAAACCCCCAACTACAACCCCGCTGCAGCAGATGAAAAAAGAAGAGCGTTACACATTCCTGAAGACAGTCTCCCCCAGTTGACAATTAGTAGGGTGAGATTGGGTGTGCCCAGGGTTAGTTTGCGGGGTCGTCCTTGTCGGGGCGCCCTCTCCACTAAGGGAAAGGTTTGAAATTAAATAGGGCAAGATAGGGGAAAGGTAAAATCGTCATTTCAAGGGGGGGACTGTTGGGGGATTGTACAATGTGAAATGTCTATTTCACCCACAAAAATGGCTCCTTCATTCAGACTACACCCAAGATGATGTAAGAGAAACTAAGGTTGCTGAGTGAACCAAATAAAAAGCATAAACAATTCATGGATAAACAAGTATGCTTACCTAGGTGTTCTGTGTGGGGCTCTGCACTCGGTCCTCCTCGTACTTTGCACCCAACACTGAACAAAAGGTTATAAAATTTGATGTTTACTTGAAATAAATTAGAAGTGTCTTTCTATTGAACTGGCGAGTTCAGTGTGTGACTTCTTCTTGTGCATGCACTTTTAATACATCCAATTAGGAAACCAGTTGACAATCGTGATTCAGTACTGTTTACGTGCTGATCCAAAACACTGGCAATGAGGATTCAAAACTTCCTCCACACTTCTCTAATACCATCTCAACTGAGTTTTGTTAGAGGTCGCCGCTCAACAAAAGGCATTAGAGCTGCAACAGAGGCAGCATCAATAAACAAATACCCCACTACAATGCTTCTTAGCCTAGATGCTGAGAAAGCATTTGATTCGATCTCCTGGAGGTTCCTCAAGACATCACTTAGACACAGAAATTTTGGCGACACTTTCCTGAGAGCTAAAGCTTTCTTTCCATGCCCTTAGTTACCTGACAGTTTACATTAGACACGACCAGGAGCTGATCTGGCCGGGCTTGCGTTTTTGCACTTCTTATCTGATGAAATATGAAGGAGCTTGCAAGGGACTGGGGAGAAAAAGCAGTGAATGAGCCTGTGTCTTTTGTATAGAGAATCCACGGGTTTTCTAAATGTTTTATTTTGTTTTAAAATTGTATGTGTTCCCTGCCACTGCTCTCTGCTCACCCCCGCTCCCTCTCCCCCGTGACTCATCAAGTTGTGTTTATCTTTTCAGCTGAACAGATAATAGGTAAGGAACTGACTTCTTGGCAAAACCCCTTTAAGACATGTTTGTTGAATATTAGTGGTTTTCTGTTTTGCGAGTCCACCAAGTCCCCCATAGTCTTGAGGCCCATAGTTTTCTGTTGTTTGAAGTTTAGGTGGGGTCTACCTGCCTGGAATACTAGGTTGTTGGCAAAGGAGAGTCCCAAAGAGGCTTCCTCGGATAGGGAGTGTTTTCTTCTGACCAGCCGCCATGCTTTCCAGGGCGACATGTAGAGGAGATTGGTTTTAACCTTGATGGTGGGAGGGGGGTGAGATCGGAAAATGGGAGATGCAGTAAATTAATGAGAGACCAGGGCATAAATCCAATTCTAAATTTAGTGAGAAGAATCCATTTACGCCAGCATGCCAATCCTGTAATATGCATAGATTGGTCGATAAGTTGTATAACTTAATGTCTAGGAAAATGATTCTTCTATGGGATTTGGTCTGCTGTAAGATATTTAAAGGAATTCTGGATTTTTTCCCTTGCCATATAAATTCCTTAAATAATTTAAGAGCTTCTCAGTGCTTAGTCGGAGAAAAATGGAAAGGGTCTTAAATAAATATAACAGTTTCAGAAATATAATTAATTTTATAAGGTTTGCTCTGCCTATAAAGGACAGTGTGAATCCTGACAAAGCATTTATTTTTTTGTTAAGCTACTTCATGAATAAATTAAAATTTATGGAAGCTAGATGGATTCCTGGAGACCTGTATACCGAAGTATGTTCTGGAGCAAGATTGCCAGCGCAGTTTATTTTATTTGCCCAGGTTGGTTTATGTGGACCTGTCAACATAAGTGCCTGTACTTGTTGAGATTTATTCTAAATCCCAGCAGTGCCCTTTTGATTCAATTTTGGTCAATAGTTTCTGTAGACAGATTTGGGGCCTTTGAAATGAATTTTAATAAATCATCAGCGAAGGCTGAGACCCTAACTTCATTTCCAATTTTAATGCCTTGGAACCTTTCCCAAGAATGCAAATAGCGCAAAAAGGGAACTAGGGAGAGATCTTAAAGTAAAGGTGAGTGGGGACATCCCTGTCTTGTGCCTCTGAATAAAGGAATCGGGGGGAGATTATGTCGTTTATAGTTAGGAATGTCGTCATTTGTGGCTGTTAGGTGAAACTCAGAGGCTTCACTTTTTGTAATCACATATATTCAGAAAAGTGATTAAATACCCATTTTGGAGGCTCCGACGTCAACATTAGATCGTGGCAAAACCCCTTTAAGCATAGCTTCGTGACCCCTAATTTGTTCCATTTTTTGCAAATTCAAAATTATGCGACTAGAATAGCCAGGTAACTAAAAGATCAAGATTGGAATGATACTTTGCTAACCAAATTGTCAAATATTCAGAATACTCTGGGCCAGATCTCCAGTTTCTATTTATATCTTCGCCCCAAACTTAATTATGAAGATAGATTGCATAGTCTGATTCCATAGAAGGAGGACATGCCAAACATGGAGGTAGAGGACATGCTTGAGGCTACTCTAAAAGCATTTAAATACATCTCCAGCGTTTCCTACTGGGAGATGGCTTTGAAGATTGTACATAGATGTTCTCTCTCTCCTAGCCGCAATTATCTCATGGGAGGGCAGAGGGTATGTCCATCCCCCACATGCCCTAGGTGCGGGGAGAGCACATCTAATATATACCACTGCTAATGGACATGTCCGATAAGCCAGACGTTTTGGAGATGCATACGTCAATTCATTGTCTCGTATACAAAAATCAACTCCTCTCTGGGCCGTTTGGTGACCTACGTGACACAAATTTACAGATCCCGTCTCATACCAAACAACTCATTTTCTACATATCTGCAGCAGCACGGAAAAGAAAAGCTTACCTTTTTATTAAGAAAGGACTGAGTGGAATCCTCCCTTCAAAAGGAGACCAGGGTGAAAGTTTTCATTCTAACCTGGCGACCCATTATAGATTTACTTCCAGAACATGTGAAAAATCGCATCAGGTCATGCTTCGGCTCCACGACATGGTTTTTGGAACATTTAATCTTAGGTCACACAACATCCTCCCCCCTCTTTCTCACTCCCTCTTCTTTTCCTTTTCTTACATCAATCTACAGTTAATGATTGAGCTGGCATGTAAGTACATTGAGAGTTGTTAATACACTGGTTGGCAAGAGACACTTGGCCACCATATCTAATATCAGCATCACGGCTTAAAGTTAGTCTATTGGTCGAGTGGCTCTTGCGCTTGTTGTGCCATGACAATTCATGTTCAAAGAATTAATTGATACTATGTATTCAGACATCTTGTGTTGACCCCATTCAAAGCCCTCTTTTATTCCCCACCCTACCACCCCCTCCTTTTCACTGTTGGGAATGTTTGTAACAATAAATTTTGAAATTTTAATAAAAACAGTTAATCAAAACAAAACAACAACATGGGCAGAGTGGATTGAAGACTCAGCTTTGGCCAACCTCCACCAGTGATCGGTTTTATGCAGACAATTTTTTCACTGCCCAGTGGGGGCGGGGTTATGGAGGGGGTTGGATGTTTAGAATTACAAACAAACAAAAAAAAAAACAAGTGTATACTGTGTTATTTAGGGCATTATATGGGGTAACCAGTATTTTATAACTGCAGACTGATTGTCAGCTCTGTGGATCAGTATTTTTTTAATAATGCTGATCCATAGAGCTGACAATCAGTCTGCAGGAATATTAATCAGCATTATACATGATAAATATATGCCCCTGTGGTAAAAATAGATAAGTATATGCTTCCTGCAGTGACAATAAATATATGCCCCTGTAGTAATAATAGATAAGTACAGGCAGTCCCCGGGTTACAAACGGGATAGGGACTGTAGGTTTGTTTATAAGTTAATTTTTTTCTACTTTTGGATAGTGCAGGGAACAGTTTTTACATTTCTTTTACTGCCTGTGCCCTTTTTTAGAAGATTTCAGCTAACATTCTGTATCTCATGTGCAGCTGTGGCATGCTGGAACTTGGTTATTATGGGACGTGACTCAGTGTTGAATGTCAGCCACGCCCCATAAGTCTCCGTTTGTAACTAGGGGACGTATGCAAGTCGGAACGATGTAAGTCGGGGACTGCCTATATATGCCCCCTGCAGTAATAACAGATAAATACATGCCCCTGTAGTAATGATAGATAAGTATAACAAAAAGAAGAAAAAAGAAAGTTACTCACCTGTCCCTGATCCCCTGCAAAGTTGCTTCCTCCAGGACCTGGCGTCTGGCGAAACAGATTGGCACAGGGGGTGTGAGGACACTGCAGCATCACCCCCCTGCGCCACTGATGTGTAGATGTGGCACTCAGTGAACGCCGTATCTACATCGATAGGGAAAAGCAGGGATGGTAATGAACCGCCCCTGCTTTCTCCTTGGCAATGCAGAGGCACGCTATGTGTGCAGCTGCTAACTCTGCGTGGCCGGATTACAATAGTCGCGCAAAGTAGATGCCGACCGTCCGGACTAAAGTCATGTGTCGCCATGGCCGCAGACCGGCAGAGCAAACAGCACGGCACGGCGCCAGTCTGCAGTTGGGGACCCTTGCTCTAGAGAAATGACAATACAGATTTGGACTTTTGTAAAGGATCATATAGTAGAGCAAACTATTAATTAAAACAAATAATAATGTATGCTCTTGTTGTATAATTATCTTTAGGTAGGTATATGTATATTTATATATATGTGTATATATATATATATTATATTTATATATATATATATATATTATATATATATTTATATATATTATATATATATATATATATATATATATATATATACATATATATATATATATATATATATATAGTGGCAGAATGACCGTGTGCAGTTGCAGGTCTCTGCCACTAGGTAGAATTCAGCAAGGTTCCTGATACAAACGTGCCACCGAATGTCTGGGTTTGGTGGGGGAAGGAGACTTGCTGGTGTCAGTAACAATAGGTTACTGACACAGGTAGCTAGAATGGATGCCTTGCAGCCAGGTATGGGTCTCCTTTCCCGGGACGGTCGTAGCGTTGGGTGGGAGGCCGTCCCCACGTTCCAGGCCAGGTTTTGGGCCATACCCTGTGGGGCTATAAGAGGTCTCCTACTACAGGTGATCGGGGGCATGGTTGCTACCTGGAAGTTGGAGCAGCAGAGCTGAGGAGAGAGCTCTGGCCCCCAGGAGGCTTGAGAGAAGTCTAATGCTGTACTGAGAGTGTACAGTACTGCTGGAGCTGGACATTAGGTCCAGACAACGTGTAGAGAGGGATCTCTGTGTTTAGTTAGTGGCCAGATGGCCGAGGTTTTGATTTGTTTTGTATACTGTCCTGTGCCACAATAAAACTGGCTGAAGCCAGGACAAACGGAAGCCTGTGTCAGAGTGCCATCCGTCTTACGAAAATCGGCGAATCCGGAGCTAAGAAACCCCCAGGCTGAACCAAGATGGTGGCCAAAATGTGAGTGGAGTCTCACAATATATATTGTAACACCTTACATACCTTCGGCCGCCATCTTGGCCCGGCCCGGGGGTCATTCAGCTCTGGGATCGCCGTCTTTTGTAGGCGGAATGGCTCACAGACACTGGGCTCCAGTTTAACACTGGCCTCAGTCAGTTTTATTGAGGCACATGCAAACAAACAAAACAAATAAAAACCCTCAGGCCGTCTGGCCACTGACTAATCACGTTAGTCCCTCTCTATCCGTGGACTGGACCTAGCGTCCAGTACCACCAACGCATACACTTGCCAGTATCCACTGGCTCCGGCTTCTCCTAAGCCTCGGGGGACCAGAGCCTCTGTCTCCAGCTCCTTTGCTGCTCCACACACTGGTAGCAGACCACGCCCCCCTGTACACCTGAAAGACCCGGCTTTTTATATGTCTGGTAAATCCTGGAACCGAACCTGGCCTGGAACGTGGGGACGGCCTCCCACCCAACGCTGTGACCGTCCCGGGAAAGGCAACCCATCAAAAGCCACTTAGCAGCCATACTAGTTACACATGTCAGTAACCTATGGTTACTGACGCCAAATGGTTGCCTTCCCCCACCGAATCCAGGATTTCGGTGGCACGTCGGCAGCAGATCTCCTGCTGTTCGCCACCTAGTGGCAGAATCCTGCGACCGTCTGAGGTCGGTCGGCCACATACTCCCCCCTCCCCCCGTTTGATAAAGGCCGCAGGTCTTTCTCACCATGAACAACCTTTCCTCCAGGGTCAAAACACTTAAACAGTGAAGCCAGCTCACACCAATCCTGTGAATCTTCATCTGTCAGGAGCGACACCACATTTTCCTTAGGAGACCTTTCCATACCGTTTTTGTCACCGACTTGTAGCTCTGGGTCTAAAATACCACCATAAGAACCAGACTTCTCCCCATCACAATGACTCTGATCTTCATTTACCAAATCCTGACCTGTGATGTCAGTTACACTTACTAAAGGTGACCCAAACCATACATGCCCTGTAATGAAGATGTCACCACATTCTGTATGCACGCTAGCATTGCAAAGGTCTCCACTGACAACCTCTAGGAAGCTCGGTCATGTATATTGCCAGGTACTTTAATAATGTCTGAGGACTCCTTCATCCTCACCTGCATCTCACTAGGGTTTAAGCACACATCCTCTGCTGTGTCTAGCAACTCACTTAACACATCACCCTGGTGAGATACTTCCTCAACATCTCCTGTACCCATCACCCTGGTAGACCTCTTAGCGTCTGTCAGGACTATTCCTGTGTCTGGCCCACTATCAAATGCGCCCAACCCACCAGAGTCAACACCAGAACCCTGTACACTGTCTACGGACTTCTCTATTACTTGGGTATCGCTGCTAGCAACAAACATCTGAGAGGTGTTCACCCTCTCAGAAAGTTTACAGTGAACATGCTCAGTAACATCACCAACCTCATCACCTATGTCAGGATTTGCCTGCTCAGACCGGGCAGACAGAGCACATCTCTTAGAACGCTGTTCAGACATTACTGCAGTAACATATGGAGACATTTCCTCCACATCCCCTGTAACTCTCTCAAAGGAAGAAATCTCAGTATACCTGCTAGTTACCTCTGGGGCACTGCTGACAACTACTACACATAGGAAACCCTTGCCATTTACCTCAGTTTCCTCACTGGGGATTTCCTTACCATCTGAGGGGTCAAACACACTGACCTGTCCCTCACTAGCGCTTGAGCCTGCATCCCCCTCCTCTGGGTATAGCGGCTCACATTTTCCCTCACTACCATCACTGCAGTCTCTCTGACCACTGCAGTAAAAGCTACTACATATAGAGCCACCACGGGGGCATGTGACTTCAGGTGCACTTCCGGTCTCAGCACGATCTTGCTCTTCAATCCATGCAGGGTCACAATATGGATTTTCATCACAGATCCCCTTCTCTGTAATACACTGATCAGGACTGCACACAAAATCTGCCTTGGCACACGTTTCATTTAAACAGGATTTTCCATCACTCCCATCTGAGTAATCACCAACATTACCCTGTAACACTGACACACTACAGCGTCCGCTCCACCACTGAAATGGAGACTCTTCACAGAGGGTTTTGTCACTAACTAGCACACTCATACTCCTAGTCTCCTCATACATAGCAGCAGAACCCTCATTTCCAGGGTTTGACTTCCCCCTTCCAGGCAATGCACTAGCCGTGCTCACCCCAGGCAACTCCATCAACTTTTCCCCACCAGCAGAGCGCACCTGATTGCTACTGGCAACCACATCAGCTCCATGGGGAACTGTATTGGCAGCACCAGTCTCAGAATTGCTACCAACCCCCAGACATACTGCACCTGCACACATTGTGCTATTACCAGCCACAACCTCTAGTGACAGACCTTCAACTTGCACGTTACCATCCCGTACACACAGTGCGCTGGGGTCATGGGTACACACATTTACTGACTGGACTGCAGACGCTTCACACACCGCTGCCTGGCACTCATACTCACAAGTTTTTTCAGCAGGAGATGCAGAGGGAACCTGGTTGCTACCGGCAACCGCAGTAGATCCACCTAAAACTGTAGTGGTAACCCATTTCTCCAGATGGTCATCCACCACAAAACACACATCCTCTGCACTGTTAACCCCGATCTCTAGGGGCATACTTGAGCCTGTCTGCTCTATAGCTGGGGCTGGGATTTCCGCAGAAGCTAATTCACACTCTGCATTAACTAATGCTAACTCTGTGACCCCACCAATAGGTCCCTGCTCCAGCTGGGGGAAATAGCTATTGGTTACAGGTACATTTAACCCATTATTAGCATTTTCAATAGGCATCATTGCATATATGTCATAACCATCAGACTCTGCAAGTCCACTGCTCTCAGGACTCTTCTGGCTTGTCAGCATATTTGGGCCTCTGTCTAGCCCAACCAAGTCCTCATTTAGATCATGCACAGTCCCACAGCACATCACCAACCCCACTGGAGCAGTCTTACCAGATTTGATGTCTGGGCTCAGTCTGGATTTCTGCTGCTGACTGTCCATGTCAGCCTGGGGTGGGGCTCCATTCACCTGAAGCTCCAGGGCCTGCAGCTGTGGCCTCCTCCTGAGAGGGCAGTCAGGAGCACATCTCTCCACTTTGTGGCATCTCCAACAAGGCTCCCTCTGCTGGACAGTGGAAGCAGGCTCTTGCTGATCCAGATGGTTGCCCCTGGCAACGGGGGCACGCAGGTCCCTTAGCAACACCATCTCTCTTGAGGTGGACCCCTTCTTGGATGAACGATACGGCCTCCTCGCCACGGGACATCCCCTCATGCACATGTCCACCTGTAGGCATACATCACACCACTCATGCTGGTTACGCTTGCCATCCGTCTTTTCCTGCTTGGACTCTGCACCTCCAGCCTGCAAGACTGCTTGTATTGTGGTGAGTCCACCTTTCTCAGACTGTGGAATTGGGTTCAGAATGGCTTTTAACCCCTCATGGTCTGCCTTCAACTTTGCTTGGAGCTTCTCATTCTCCTTTCTCATGGTTGCAGTCAGCTGCTCAGACTCCTTCATAGACTGCCTCAGCTGGGCAAGGAGTTCCTCCATGGCAAAACAAAATTTTCAGGCCAGCAACACAGTCTTTTAGACAGCACAGTCTCTACATGCAGGTTTGTCCTCCTCTCTCCACTGAGAGGACACAGTCTCTCACCCCACAGAACTCAGCCTTTTTGCGGGTGTGTCTCCTTTAGCAGCACTGCTTCACAATAAGGCCTCCGCCCCTTTAAATCATGCTGCAGAAGACTTTTGCACTTTCCACTTCAGGCACAACTTCGTGCCAACACTGCGCCAATTCAGTTGTGCCAATTATGCCCACGGCATCCTCCACCATATGTAACACCTTACATACCTTCGGCCGCCATCTTGGCCCGGCCCGGCAGTCATTCAGCTCTGGGATCGCCGTCTTTTGTAGGCGGAATGGCACACAGACACTGGGCTCCAGTTTAATACTGGCCTCAGTCAGTTTTATTGAGGCACATGCAAACAAACAAAACAAATAAAAAACCTCAGGCCGTCTGGACACTGACTAATCACGTTAGACACTCTCTAGCCGTGGACTGGACCTAGCGTCCAGTACCACCAACGCAGACACTTGCCAGTATCCACTGGCTCCGGCTGCTCCTAAGCCTCGGGGGCCAGAGCCTCTGTCTCCAGCTCCTTTGCTGCTCCACACTCTGGTAGCAGACCACGCCCCCCTGTACACCTGAAAGACCCGGCTTTTTATATGTCTGGTAAATCCTGGAACCGAACCTGGCCTGGAATGTGGGGACGGCCTCCCACCCAACGCTGTGACCGTCCCGGGAAAGGCAACCCATCAAAAGCCGCATAGCAGCCATACTAGTTACACTGTCAGTAACCTATGGTTACTGACGCCAAATGGTTGCCTTCCCCCACCGAATCCAGGATTTCGGTGGCACGTCGGCAGCAGATCTCCTGCTGTTCGCCACCTAGTGGCAGAATCCTGCGACCGTCTGAGGTCGGTCGGCCACAATATATATATATATATATATATATATATATATATATATATATATATATATATTGTGATGACTCGCTCTCATCTGGACACCCACCTGGGCCGACCTGGGGTTCCTTAGCTCAAGGAATCGCCGTCTTTTGGGAAAAACGGATGGCACTCCGACACAGGCATTTAGTTTTGAAACTGGCCTCAACCAGCTTTATTCAGATATAGAATACATAACATAAATCATAAACAGAAAACCTCAGGCCGTCTGGCCACTGACTAAACACGTTGAGTAGAAAACCATCTCTAACATGACCAGGACCTACTGTCCAGCGTCACAAACAGCAACTCATAACTCACCCAGTCCCCTACTGGGTTCCAGCTTTTCCTAAGCCTCTGGGGGCAAGAGCCCTTTTGCTCAGCTCCTCTGCTGCACTGCCAGCTAGCAGACACGCCCCCCCCCCCCCCCCCGATCACCTGAAGAGACAGGCTTTTTTATAGGCCTGGTAAATCCTGGAACCGAACCTGGCCTGGAACGTGGGGACGGCCTCCCACCCAACACTGTGACCGTCCCGGGAAAAGCAACCCATCACAAGCCGCATAGCAGCCATACTAGTTACACATGTCAGTAACCTATGGTTACTGACGCCAAATGGTTGCCTTCCCCCACCGAATCCAGGATTTCGGTGGCACGTCTGCAGCAGATCTCCTGCTGTACGCCACCTAGTGGCAGAATCTTGCGACCGTCGGTCTGTCACAATATATATATATATATATATATAAAATATACTCATCGGTACAAAATATTGTAATAATGTAAAGGAGACATGTTATGTACTGTTTTATTGTCATTGCACAATGTTTTGTTGTGTAGGGAGTAGGGGTTTGTTTTGTACAACGTTTGTTAACTTCTAAAGATAGTTAGAAACACACAATAAAAAAAATATATAAAGTTAGACACAAGTGTCCAAACATGCATCACACTGTGATAAATCTGGTGCATTTGTAGACTGTCTACATTTACACTAAACACTAATAAATATGCCCCAATATATATTTAAAACTAGCATGCAAGCAAGGTTCAAGTGTACAAATCTGAAGTAAATAAGTGTACATTTAATAATGTAATTTAGTCTTACATACCTAAATATTTTATGCTCTGTACATCATCTTTAGTCTTCTTAAGAGCTGCTGCATTAATCTCTACAGGTTCAAGTGCTGGTTTGACATCTTGTGACAGTTTGTTACCACTGCTAATAAAAGTAAAAGGGTTACTATATTACAAAGCACTAAATGGTGTTATTCAATTTAATGAAGTTCTGTAATAGGAAAACATATTTTACTATGGAACTTGCAGTAACTTACTTTATTTTTTGAAGGACTGATAAATCTTAAAAAGCATATGCATCACGTTTTGACCTCTATGACAGAGCCCATTTTCAAATCTGACGTCACTTTATGTGAGAATAACTTTTTAATGGTGTTACCTTTCCATATGATTCCGAGAATGTTTTTTCCTAACACATTGGTGCACATTTATCAAGGCAGCACCTGGCACAATTCTGGCACAGTTTGCGCCAAAAATAAAATCTAAAAATCTTAACGCAACAATTACTGTGTGTGAGGCAGTTTCTGATGTGTCTGTGCCTTGTCTGGCAAAGGGGGGGGAGGGGGGGGGTGGTCTCAGCAAAGGAGGTATGGCTTAAAATGCGACAAAAATGCGACTGAATTTTGTCGCAATTTGTGGCATAAAAGTAAGCCAACGTTCAGATGGTACAAACTTAGACTTAAACTTAGACAGTTCTAACCTGCACCAGATTTAGCAACACTGATAAATGTGGTGCATTTTAAGACTGTCTAGTCTAACTTAAAACTGTCTTACAGACACTATTGATAAATGCGATAAATACCTAAGAAAAAAAAAATTGAAAAAATGTGCCATTTTCAAACTTCAAGCATTTTTGTGTGTATGACAGATAGTTATATCACATAAAATATGTTTTAACTAACATTATTATTACTTATTTTAAAGCACCATCACCTCCAGGGTGCCATTCAAGGGAACTTCTATAAATGACATATGTCAAAGTACAATGGCAACAATAAATGACTAACAACTGGCACAGTGGTAAAGAGGACCTTGTCTGCGAATGGCTTACAATCTGCTAGTATGTGTCTACTTTAAAGTTGGCATAATTCTTTAAATGTCTATTTTTTTTTTAACAACCTTATGGGGCTTATAAATCTAGTAGCAATTGTTCACATTTTCAAGACAATTTGCAACGCAGATTTATTTTCTTTTAGGGGCCAGTCAAGTTTTTATGTGGCTTTGAGGGGTCTGTATGTTAAATGACTTCATCTAAGAAACTGCACCCCTCACAATATTCAGAACAGCATTTAGAAAGTGTATTATTAAGAACTGTAGGTGTTTAAGAGGAATTCAATGCACCCACTAATAATTCACCCAGTACTGCCATTTTTTAGAAATACCCGATATCTGGTCCTTGTCTGCTATTTGACTCCACCACAAGCTTAAGAATAGGAGGAACACCTACTGGATTTTGGGGTATATTTTATTAAGATATTTTAGGCTCCATTTTAGGTTTGCAAACCCTGTAAGGTGCTAAAACTCCACACAAATTTTTTTTTTTAAAACTACACCCCACAGTTGTTTCACAGATTTTTTTTAATATAAAGCATATTAATGTGTACATAGTGTAACGCCTCACTTGCGTTCGGACGCCAATTTGGACAGTCCTGGGGGGTTTCTTCAGCTCACGGATCGCCGCTTGGGTTAAACGGATTGGCACTCCAATTTCAGGCTTTGATCTAACTGGCCTCAACCAGGTTTATTCAGGCACAGATATTTACAAACAAAACAAACACAAATAAAATCCTCAGCCGTCTGGCCACTAACTAAACACATTTAGTAGAGAGCCCTTTCTACCAATGGCCTCGGCCTACTGCCGAGCACCATACACACTTTCCCCACACTGGGGTCAGACTTCTCACCAAGTCTCTGAGGGGGCAAGAGCCTCTTTCTCTCCAGCTCCTCTGCTCACTGCCAGATAGCAGACCACGCCCCCCTGATTACCTGGAGCAGCAGGCTTTTGTAGGCCTCCAAGGCCATGCCAAAAAACATGTGCTGGAACACGGGAACATGGGTACGTGGGAACATGGGGAGGGAGCACCCCCACCCAACAACAATTGTCTACTCCCAATAAGAGCCGACCCCAAGAACGGCTGAAAAGCCAAGCTAATGATCCACCTTTGCCAACCACTTAGTGTGGCTGACAATACATATGGCCGGCTCCTATTCCACCAAGGCCACATATCCTTGGTGGCATGTCGCCTATACCACTCTGGTATATCTCCACCTAGTGGCAGAAACAGGCAACTACATCTCCACCTAGTGGCAGAAACAGGCAACTACATGTAGCCGGTCCGCCACAGTAGCTATGTAAAATTCTGGATCCTGGCTGGTGGCGGCACTGGGGTCAGAGATGGGGTCTCCCCTGAAGCAGACTGGTTCTTGCCTTGTGGGTTTCAGGGCATTAACGAGTGGTGAGGCTGGGCTTGAAATCCTTGTCTCCCTCCCTTGATGGACACGTGTCTTTTTTCAACCGTACTAACTATGTACTATGTTAGACTGGGAAAACTAAAAATAAAACAAAAAAACAATTACTCATCCATATGTAGTTTTAGTCAAAAATATTTAATTTTAACAAGTAATTCTGAAAAATAAAAAGTTATGCAAATTATGGCACAATGCTACATGTTGGTGTAAAATGCTGTTTGGGTACCTGGTAGGCCATACAAGGAAGGGAGCGATACTAAACTTTTAGAACACAGATTTTGGTGGGTATCACATCACATTTGCAAAGCCCCCAAAGTACCAGTACAAGAAAAAACTTACAGAAGTCACCCGGATTTTGGAATCAACACCGCTCAGGGATTCCTTTAGAGGTGTAGTGTGCAATATGGACCCAACAATGTTTCACAGTTTCTTTTTTAGCCTTGGGCCGTGACAATCGGAAAAAAAGAAACAGCGATCCCAACATTGTTTTCTGGTTTCAACTTTTACAACATTCGCTGTGGAGTATAAATGACATAATAACTTCACTATGTGGGTCAGTACAACTACAATATAAATTTTTTATTACCTTTTTTTTAGGTTTTACTACTTCTATACAATAGAAATGCTTTTGTAAAAGATTGTTTTTAGGTCATCATATTCTGACAGCCATTACGTTATTTTTCTGCATAGGGAGATGAATAAGAGCTTGTTTTTTTCAGGATTAGTTGGCTTTTCCATTGGCACCATTATGGGGAACACATGACATTCCACCTCTGAAATATTTGAGAAATCTCAAGATTTTTCAGAGGTGGAATGAACAAATTACAGCAAATTTTATTGGTTTTTCTGTATACATATAAGGGCGTATTTTCTGCGGGATGAATTGACATCACTACTCGTCCCTAACATGCTTCTCTCCTGTCACTCATGACAAGCTCTCCGCTCTACTGTCCAAAGCCAACCTCACCACTGTCTTGACCCACTGCCACCCCACCTCATCCCTGACCTGTTATCATCCCAGCCCTTACCCATCTCTTCAACCTATCATTAACTTCTGGCTTCTTCTCTTCCTTCTTTAAACACGCTACCATGACCCCCATCCTTAAGAAACATCTCTTGACCCCTCCTGTCTGTCCAACTATCGCCTCATCTCACTGCTTCCATTCGCCTCTAAACTCCTTGAACAGCATGTCCAACTTCAACTGTCCTCCCATCTCTTCTTGACCCGCTGCAATCTGGTTTCCGACCCCACCACTCTACTGAAACCACCCTAACCAAAGTAACCAACGACCTAGTAACTGTCAAAGCTCACGTCACTACTCTGTGCATCTTCTCCTAGACTTGTCGTCTACCTTTGACTGTCAACCATTCACTACAAATCCTCTCCTCCCTCGGCATCACAGACTTGGCCCTTTCCTGGATCTCCTCATAGCTCACTGATCGAACATTCAGCATCTCTCATTCTCGCACCACGTCCTCCTCTCGCCAGCTCTCTCTTGGTGTCCCCCATGGGTCTGTCCTGGGCCCACTACTCTTCTCAATTTACACACTTAGCCTGGGTTCGCACATAGCATCACATGGCTTTCATTACCATCTGTATGCTTATGACACCCAACTTTACATCTCCAGCCCAGATGTCACCTCTCTACTCTCCCGGATCCCTGACTGTCTTTCGTCAATATCCTCCTTCTCCTCCTGCCTCCTAAAACTAAACATGGAGAAAACTGAATTTATCATCTTCCCACTCTATACCTCCATCTGATCTCTCTATCACTGTCAACGGCTCCACAAGTCTGCTGCCTTGGGATAACCTTTGTCTCCAATCTGTCCTTCAAACCGCACATCCAAGCCTTGCCTCTGCCAGCCACCTCCCCCTGAAAAATATCTCCCGAATCCACTCACTCGACTCTGACGTGAGCGCGTACAGGTGAAGACACCACTGCGGAGCAGCGCAGGCAGCGTGCTCTGTCATCACACTGCTTGCGTGGCCTGATAACATCATGCCGCCTGTGCCAGAAGACGGATCACCTGGGAGTCGGAGTAGCGAGGAAGAAAGGTAAGTACTTGTATTTTTTTTAAACCCTGCCTATAACTGCCTACCTTTTTTTTTAAACCCTGCCTATGGGGGACAAATACTTGCCTATAACCTGCTTACGGGGGGATATATACCTGCCTATAACCTGCCTATGAGGGACATATACCTGCCTTTAACCTGCCTATGAGGGACATATACCTGCCTATACCTGCCTATGAGGGACATATACCTGCCTATGAGGGACATATACCTGCCTAGAACCGCCTAGACCGGACATATACCTTCCTATAGGGGACATACCTGCCTATAACCTGCCTATGGGGGACATATACTTGCCTATGTGGGACTTATACCTGCCTATAACCTGCCTATAGGGGAGATATATATATCTCACTGTAATTCCTCAAGAGCAAATCTCAGTGACCATACATGGCAGGCCCTACCTCTTGTTAACATATGTATCTGCATGCTCTGTTAAAGGGGTTGTTCAGCTGTTCACCACCTCTCTATTTTGCAAAAACCCTGTTGCACACTTGGTGAGACAACCATTCAACATCCAACAGGGATTAACTTGTATCCTACTCTAAATAATGGGACACATACATAATATTTACTAGGTGTCACTGTTGCCTCGGAGGAAGCGAGAGGTGCCGAACAACCAATTTAAAGGAAGCAGGAATGCTTTGGTAGCCATTGAGTTCTATAAATGTGTGCCTCAATATGGTGTTAGATTGATAATTTGCAGTGTGCTAATTAGCACACTGCTTCAACTAGGAATACCCAAGAATACTTAAAATCTTGGGTTCTTAAAAATTACATATTGGGACTCCTTAATAAGAGCGGTCTAGGAGTGGGGCTTCCTTGTTGATGGTGTTGGCCAAATAGAGCTCAGCTTTCATTTTGCAGAGCAGTGTGGGGGTGTTGGCTGGGCTCTCACTGGTTGCCACTGGCAATGGAGATAGTGTTGTTAACGGACAACTTTGAAAAGGTGCAAGTTCCTGTCGCGTCCTGCACTCTAGTGGGGCTGCCTTTGTTGGCGACAGGCTCCTTTCGATTTCCTGGGTGTCCGGAGTGGTGTTGTAGGTGAATAAACAATTATTTTCCTTAATGTATTGCGGACTACAATGATTGAATGCTCAGTTGCAGCATCTTTTGGGATATTGCTTGAAGGTAGCTTGTTGTTCACAGAGGCGGTTTTGCTGCGGTGTGGTGCTGCACCAGAAGAACCATAACAAGACCGCACCATGTAAAAGCACTCTTGCGGTGTGTTCAGGTGCGTTTTGTGCGGAAATACCATTCAATGTTCTATGCAACTCTCATCTAATCCAACGTAAAATGCACGGCCATTCACATGACGTGTATTTTACAAGCAAATTTCAGGACGATTTTGCTTGCGGAAACTTAAGTGCCTTTTCCATTTTTGAGGGATTTATGGCAGTGGAATCCGACAGAAACAATGGTGGAGCGTATTTTTACGACGTAAGCCCCACAAAATACATCTCTATTCAGGCGGATTTTGAAAATCATTTGGAAGTGTAAAGTTACACTTCTGAATTGTGGTGCGGGGGAATGCCATTAGAGTAAATTAAGTCATCTGCAGCAGATGACTCCTTCAGCCCATATTAACCATAATGTGTTATGAACACTAATCTTTATTCTTTAGAGTATATTATACAGCTTTCAGTAAACTGAAAGATGTATAATATATAGAAGTTATATAATATAATATATAATATATAACAGTGTGGTTTTCGTAGAATTTATTTTGAGATATTATAAACTTCTATGATATTTATAAAAATCATATTTTATTAAATAAAACAAGAAAAAGAGGATGTATGTGTGGTGTTCAGCAAGTTCTGTCAGACTTTGACAAATTTGTCAGGACACCCACGGTGCAAGTAGATATATTTCTTATAAGGAAGAGTGACATTGACAGAGTTTTATCCAGTCTTGTTGACTAGGAGTAGATCAAATGTTGGGCAACCGTTTTTCTAACAACATTAAGACAGGGTTGGACAGCAGAGGATATTCCTCAGGGTCTAAAAATAAAAGACATGGTTTAGGATCATCTGGCAAAGGTCATCCCATCTTGTCATTCAGGAATCTTAGGCTTTGTTGCCAAAAGCCCTGAACTCTGGGGCAAGATCACAATAAATGAAAAAATGTACCAGATAAGAAAAGGCATCTTGGGCATATATCAGAAAAAAGGCCGGTCTAAATTTATGTATACATGTGGTAGCGTAGTATGCGCAATGCAAAATGTTTAGTTGGTTCGCTCATTTCCCATATTTTGGAGAAACGAGTTTAGGAGTCTCTAATGCCATTTCCCACTGCTTAACTGATATAGGGCCTACATTCCCCTCGCAAGTGGTCCTTTTCGCCCGAAATGGAGTACCCAGTCTTTCCCTCAGCAGTATTGCAACACTGCTGAGGGAAACGCTGGGTACTCCATTTCGGGCGAAAAGGACCACTTGCGAGGGGAATGTAGGCCCTATATCAGTTAAGCAGTGGGAAATGGCATTAGAGACTCCTAAAATGTAGGCCCTATATCGGTTAACCAAGTAATTAGACCACACATAGGGGGAGATGTCAATAAATAAGGTATGGACTTCCGGTTCCTGCGCTGACATGCTGTGAGGTGTGAGTGAGAGCTCCTGAGCGGCATTCCTCATTGCCCGCGGCTATACCCGACATCTGACCCTGCAGAGACAAGCAGAAGTGAGCGGAGGAAGCACAGGACACAGCTGACCAGGCAGGGAGAGATAAAACACCCCCCGGGCTGTCACCAGCAGCAGCAGTAAGGGACTGAGGGAGGAGGGGCGGAGCGCAGCTCACTACAGCTCCCAGGAGCCTGCATGAGGTGACAGGGGACAGCTCCGACTCCCACAGCTCAGATCAGTTCTCAAAGTCTCTGAGTCTATGGCTCTCAGCTACACACGAGGCAGGCAGTGAAGCCGCTCTCAGAAAGAAGGAGTGGGGTTGAGGTGACCCACCAGTACCTCTGCTGCCACATGCAGGTCTACTACCTCAACTGCTCCCCCAAGAGAGGACAAATAACAGTATAAGAGGCAACATAACAGCACTGGTCATAACCAGGCTGATAATACTGTAAAGCACTACATAACCTACAACTCAGGGACCATCAGAGACCTTGGCTAAAGTTTGATAACCATCGCTTAAAATCTGTTACCAGCATCCTGACCAGAGACACTTGTCTATATAACATGTATTTAAAGGGGGTGCATGGAATGGTACTTGCTAAGAATGTGGAAATCCAAGTCAGCTATACAAGCAGGAAAGGGGGCTAAACCTGCCTCCCCCACCCAAGAAGGAGCGCCTGATCCTATATTGCATACAGTTTGGGAGGATCTGACTATCCAACAGGCTCGATCCCCAATCTGCAGCACTCCACCCCCGGATGACAATTACAAAAAAATTGCCACTGAAGTAGCTCGCCAGATCGCCCCTGACCTGCAAGAAACACTGGCATCCACTGTGGCGCACATGTTCGCACAAATCAGGGGTGAAATCAGGGATCATGGAGACAGGCTGGAGGAGCTACAGTTCAAGGTTCAATCGCTTGAGATGGATGCTGACGCTCTCCGATCCCAGCTCCAATAGGTCCTTTCAGACAACAAACGGGAAAAATAGATGATCTGGAAAACCGCTCCAGGTGGAATAACCTGCGGATACTAGGTCTACCAGAATCTATTCTCCCGAATAATCTGCTCCAAATCTGTGAAAAAGAAATCACTGAACGACTAGGCCTTCCTGGTCGTTGTACAGTGGAAAGCGCTCACCGAATAGGTCCCAACTTACAAGGAGGAAAAATGGGCGACGTATCCACAAGAGGGCAGAACACCCGTAGAGACAGACCGCGACATGTCATCGTCAAATACCTCAACTATGTGGATAAAACGGAGATCCCGAGACGTTTTAAATGGCTCAGGCACAGCCTCATCTACCAGGGAGCTACTCTACTGATCTTTGAGGACTTCTCCGCAGAGGTGGTGAAACGTCGGAGAGCGTTCTCCACTGCCTGCACGGAACTCTTTCACAGACAAGAAATATTTGCACTCCTCTACCCAGCTGTGCTTAAGATTTTTCACAAAAACGGGACATTCCTCACATTTTCAACGCCTGCTGAAGCAACATCTTATTTGGATAACTCCACCCCGGGTATCCCCTCAGAGGCATCCACCAGATTCAACCCCTCCCGAGCTGCAAAGGGTGGACAATGAGTACTCTCTGCAATGGCCGACACTCAGCCCAAAAGAACAGAGCAAACGTCCAGCTTCTGCTTTGGGCACCTGAGGACATGGTTGTCTCAAAGTGCTAAAAGCATATGTTTCAGGGCATAATTATTAAAAAAAAAAAAAAAAAAAAAAAAAGAGAAAAAAGGGGAAAGGGGAAATGTTTTTCTCTTCTCATAACCAATATCTGAAAATGTGTTAGATAAGCTGAGAAATATTTTTCAATGTGAAAACAGCCTAATTGGGGGAGGTCTACTTTATCTTGGATTCAGGGGACAGATGGAGTTGCGGGGGAGATCCTTCCCCTTGGAGGCTTCCTCTGGCTTTCATCTGAGGGAGCCGGGAGGGGCTACCTGACGGGGGATCCCCTTGCGACAATCATTTACTATATCTGACAGGATTCTATTCTTTGCAGGGTCTATTGTTAATATTGTTAATACGTGCAGATAATTCTGCTATGCACAAGCTCAGGGTGATAGCAGCCAAATGCCGCTCAGGGAGCTAAGGGAATATTTATTTTTTCTTTGTCTATCACTTCATGTTGGAAAAAAGAGAAGTTCCACAACCCGAGATGGAAGGAGTTACAAGATCACAATTTTCTCCTTCCGGTTACGAAATAGTGCATGCAACTCCCCACACTGTTGGCTCGATCTGGTTACAAGCAATTCCTTTGGTTTACTTTGTTTAAAGTTTGGTTAGTTTTATGGAGCTATTTAGCTATTTTCACTACCAGCAATTGAGAGGCACAAGATTCCCATATGTCCTGCCATTCTGTCTTAGGTTTACCAGGGGAAATGTATTCACCACCCGCTTAGTCACCAACTCTAACTGGCGCAATGATAAAGATAACTTCTTGAAACGTAAAGGGGCTTTGAATCCCAGAGAAGCGCATTATGGTCCTGAGACAGCTGAAGCGATTAAACTGAGATATAGCGCTACTGCAGGAGACTCACTTAGAGAAGGATGACTTCTTTAGGTTGAAGGGACTATGGGTGGGAGAGGTATACGGTTCTCCAGCAGTGGGGAAAAAGGCCGGTGTCATTATACTGATCAAAAAGAATTGAACCTATTCATAAGTGGAACAAACACAGGACCTAGAGGGTAGATTAATAAGGATTGTCCTATCTGTAGCCAATACCAAGATTGCTATATACGACGTTTATGGGCCTAATGGCGATAACAAGAGCTTTTTCCAAAACTTGACACAACAAATACTTGTAGACGACATCCCCTGAAAATTATTGAAGGTAATTTCAATGAAGTCCACAATGTCTTTGAAGACAGATCTTCCACGGGAACCAGGGCTGTGGAGTCGGAGTCGTAGTTGGAGTCGGTGGCTATTTTGCAGGAGTCGGAGTCGTCATAAAATGGACGGACTCAGACTCCCTAAAATATATAATAAGTTGGTCCAGTTAGTTCAATACAGTGCAAAGAGCGAGAGGAATTGGGTCCGGCCAGTGCTACTGCTCCCATATCTTCAGCCTTATCACATGAGGAGTGTAATTGATGACATGGAGCAGGCAAAGTGCTGCCCCAGGGGAAAAGATTCTGCTCCCATGGCAGAGATTTCAGCAACATTTTTCACCTGTTTTCAAAGAAGTAGAAGAGTTTAACCATTCATCAAAACTGACTGTGGCTGAGGCAATTTCTTTATACCCTGACATTGTTAGAGATGTTGCCCCTGTGGTCACCGCTTTGCCCCCAACCCAAGTTAGTGTAGAGAGGCCGTTCTCTAGCCTGGAAATTATGAGATCAGATGTGAGGTCATGTATGCAGGATCTGATGGAGGCAATACTATTTCTCGGAACAAATTCAGAGACTCCACAAATGTTCCTGCAGTGCTTTGCATATTTACAATTTTTTTGTGTCCTAAAGTCATATCCAATAAATATATTTTACACTGACAAGCAAAAGGGTAACAATGTTTTGAAATTGTGACTTTCAGGCTCCATATTTCTCCATCCACTACAGCTTTGTACATGAGGCTACTGTAATTTTATATACAGTCATCTTACATATCTTATACATAAATTTGACTTGCAAGTATTTAGCATCTGCTTAGTTACAGTTTTGCTTCTAAAAATCAAAGTGTTATTTTTTATTATTTTGTTAGTATTTGGTAAATCCACCTTTGGTTTTCAATACTGCCTGAATCCTTCTGGGCTCTGAATCAGATTCAAGCATGTATTGACCAAAAATTGATCCCAGGTCTCATCTTCACATTCCCAATGTTGGTGCAGTCTGGACTTGAATACAAATACAGCTTTTTCTTCAACTCTACCCACAAGTGTTTAAAAGATCAAAACATTGTTACTCTTTAGCTTGTCAGTGTCTGTTCTACCTAAATAGCTTGATTATTGTATCATAAGGTGATAAACAGCCTGATGTTGCCATTTTACTACAGTAAAGTTATCACTTAAACATGCGCCATGTATGAGAGAGTCAGGAGTCGGAGTCAGGAGTCGCAGTGAGGAGTCAGATTCGGAGGTTTGGGAAATTAAGGAGTCGGAGTTTCGGCTTGCCGACTCCACAGTCCTGACGGGAACAAGTAGAGATAGGAACCTAAGGGAATTATTGGGACGCGCTGATTTTGTCGATGTTTGGAGTACCTTACACCCCGAAGGAAGGGAATATTCCTTCTATTCCACTCCCCATGCAACTTGGTCACGTATTGACCTATTTTCTAACGTCCCGCTGGATGTTGACAAGAGTGAGAGCGGCCACAATAGAGGACATAATGATATCAGACCATGCCCCTATTACCCTGAAAATACAAGACTTTACCCCTCGAGGGACAGAGTACATATGGCGCTTTCCCTCATATCTGTATAACGATGAGGAATTTGGAAATTGTCTTCATAACTGGTGGCTAGACTATCAGAAGACAAATTCTGACCATAAGGGCAACCCCCAACTGTTTTGGGAAACAGCCAAAGTGGTTCTCCGTGGAAGAATAATGTCATATGTAGCAGCCCGGAAAAAAGAAGTCTCTGCAAAAATAGAGGCTCTTACCCAAGATCTTAGGAGAGCTTATACTTTATATAGAACTCACTCCAACCAAGAAAATAGGGACAAGTGGTTCCACGCGAAAAAGGAATTTGAATATTGGTTGACACAGAGGGAAAGATCAAAAAAATCCCATCGTGATGCACAATTATTTAAATTTGGCAATAAGCCAGACAGATTACTTGCGAATCTAGCCAAAGGACATAGGGCCCAAATTATAGTCAATACCCTTAAAGACGAGCTAGGAAATCTGAAACATACAAGTAAAGATATCATGGATATCTTTAAAAAATTCTATTCTAAATTGTATTGCCCATCCAAATCCAGTTCTGGCGAGGCAGAGCAGTGGTTACTCGAGTGAGATTTCCCGACTCTTTCACAGGAAGATACGGACTTCCTAAATGCCCCCATCACAGACGAAATTATATCCCAGATGGTAAGACGTTTAGCCAACCAGAAAGCCCTAGGTCCGGACGGGCACACCGCGGAATTGTTCAAATTACTCCTCCCAGATATTCAGCCCACATTAGCAGCACTCTTTAACTCATTTTTAAATGGGGAAGGAATTCCTAAATTAATTAATTAATGAAGCACATATCCGAGTCTTACCCAAACCTGATAGGGACCCCACCATACCAAATCATATAGGCTGCGTCAGTCACTGCACTGGTTGCCCATTCAGGACAGGATACAGTATAAACTCCGGATTTTCGCTCATAGAGCGCTCCACAGCGCTGCACCCCCCTACATCTCCTCCCTCGTCTCTGTCTACCACCCGACCCGCTCTCTCCGCTCTGCTGCTGATATCAGGTTACACTCGTCAATCATCCGAACCTTCCATGCCCGTCTCCAAGATTTCACACGTGCGGCACCAATTCTCGGGAATATGCTACCGCGGGCGATCAGGCACATTCACAACCCTCATAGTTTTAAGAGGGCCCTGAGAAAACATCTTCTCAGCCTGGCCTACCAAGATCCCTAACTGCTCTCACACACATTTGTCACTCCCTACACTAGGGCACTCACAGGCACTTACCTGTATATAGATGTACTGTCAGGGTGGCAGGTTCATCCATTTTTCATGTAAACCACCCCCTATTTATGAAACAAGGCTGGACCATTGTAAATTTAGCACTTCTTACCGTATGTTTCACCGATACACCCTTGATAGATTGTAAGCTCTCACCTTGTGTCTCATTTGTAAGTATTTTTAATGTGTAATGTCTGTACGTTTACCCTTGAATTTGTAAAGTGCTGCGGAATATGTTGGCGCTATATAAATAAAGATTATTATTATTATTATTATATAGGCCGCTCTCCCTCATTAACGTAGATCTAAAAATAATTTCAAAAATAATGGCAGACCGACTCGCTATCTTACTCCCCAAATTAATTTCTGAACATCAAGTCGGATTTGTCAAAAATAGATCCGCAGTGATAAATATCCGTAAGGTATTGACGGTACTGGATGATATCAAAATTCACCCCCAAAAACACAGGTCTCCAGCCTTATTGTCAATCGATGCCGAAAAGGCGTTTGACAATGTGAGTTGGGATTGGATGGGGAAAGTACTGACTAGAATGGGATTTGATGGCAGGTTCCACCAGTATATTCGATCATTATGTAGCAACCCATCAGCAAGGATCGCCATCCCGGGATTTTTATCTGACCCCTTTTCGCTGTGGAGGGGTACGAGGCAGGGGTGCCCATTGTCACCCTTGCTCTTTAATATTGCCATTGAACCATTAGTGAGACACATAGCCAATAATCTACAAAATTTTGAGGGTATTAGGATTGGAAAACAATTTTTAAAAGTAGCATTATTTGCGGATGATATAATTTTCTTTTGTGCCCGGCCGGATAGGGATGTCCCTTTAGTATTAAATGCTCTGACCCAACTTGGAAACAGGTCAGAATTTAAAGTCAATATTAACAAATCTGAACTTTTAGATCTTACACCCCCGCCGCGAAGTAAAACAGACTCGCTACAGCACCTCCCAGTTTCTATAGCCCAACACCATATAAAATATCTAGGAATCAATATAGGTAAAATGCCCAAATTTATTTATGAACTTAATTTCCCCCCTATAGTTAAAAAAATCTGTGCAGAATTAAATCGGTGGATGCATTTACCGATACCCCTGATAGCGCGATGCCATCTTATCAAAATGATAAGTTTCTCCAGGCTCCTGTATCCAATGCAGACTATACCTCTCCTATTAAAACACACATGTGTGAACAGAGTCAAGTCGGCTTTTAAAAAAATTTTTTTGGGAGCAAACTTTCCAAGGATAGCGATGGGAAAAAATTAATGATCCCAAAAAGGTTTTGGGAGGTTTAAATTTGTGATATTAAAAAATATAATTGGCATCATTGCCCCGCCCGGGCAGAGGGATAAAGGGAATTTCCTTTTTTTCCCAAAATACGGCTCTAAAAAGTTTTTTAATTGGCCCCTTGGTACCTAATGCGCTTTTGCCACTCCATATGCCGCACCCCCTAGGGTAGACTTTCAAAGTTTAAATAGTCGGGCCCACAAATAGGAGCTTGGAAGGAAAGCGGGGGAAATTTTTTTAAACTTCCGTACCATTTAAGTGGTTTTTTTGATAGGGGAAGGGACACTCAAATTTCCCCCGGGGAAAAATCGGCAAGTTTATTACAGGGGAAAGGGGGGAAGGGGTGCCCCGGGGAAATTCTCGTTAATTCCCAAACGGAAAAAAGGTTTCTCTCTTTTGGAGAAGTTCAAGGAAAATATGGAAATTTGCTTACCAAATTCTGGAAATACGGGCAAATCACAAGTTTTTAAAGGGGAAAAAACTGGCTGCTGGATCGTACTAAAAGTGGGGAAAAAGACCCCAAACTCCCCGGTTGTGGGGGGGTTTTTGCCGCAGGGTCGATTGGGTCCTCCTTATTTAATGTGTGAATTTTAGAGAGGTTTGAATCAATATTGTATGTATGAAATAAATTATAAAACCCCAAGCTTTTCTCCTTATAAGGCATTTCAGCTGGCAAAATTTCCATTTTGGGGGAAAATGATGCAGCAATTATGAAAAACCCTAAAGGGGCCCCGGATGGGGAACCATTTGTTATCTGTATCCTCAAGATGTGTTTTTCCAGCTATTGTCTCCCTTTCCTAAAGTTTCGTTTTACGGGGAATTTGGGACTGATTTTTTGGCTTTTTTGGAAATTCCCAAAAGGTTTTTTACCAGGACAACGGGGGCCCAAAAAAATGTATTTAACAGCTCCCTAAATATGGACATACTTTCCGTTCCTCTCTTCTCTATTGCGCCTGCGTTTGGGTTTGATTACAGTTTTTTAAAAATATGTGTGAAATGCTTTTGTATGGCAAAAACTGCTTGGAACATGAATAAAATTTGATCCAGAAACTTTTTTGTTTTGGGACTCATTTTTCTATGGGCCCGGGATACATTTTCCCCCGATCGTGATTTGGAATACCGGGGCAAAAGGGGGCCCCCCAAGGTTTTTTAAAGGGGCCCCCAACATTTTGGCGCCCCCATCGTGGGGCGTGGCCTGGGTGGATCCGGGGGACCCCCAAAGGGAAACCCCGAACACTGCCCGGGCGTTTAAAGACCGGAGGTTTTTAAATTTTGAGGACTCCCAGCCTTTTAAAGGGTCTCGGGAAAGTTGTTTGCTTCTAATGTTTTTAACTACGTTGGCCTTTTTGATGTCTCCGTTTAGTAGGTTGCTTGGGCTTTTGGCCCCGGGGGGGTTTCAAAAATAAAGTGACTCGACTTGGGCAACTTGGACCAAACCCCGGCCCACGTTTCGAACTTTGTTTTGCTTTTAAATTTCCATTAGTTTCGGATTTTTCACTGTTTTTAGTCACGAACCCCTTTGTCCTTTTTAGGGTTTGCTAAAAATATAGGGGGAAACCCTTTGGGACAGTCTCAAGGGTTTAAAAATTGTTGAGTGGTTAGGGGAAGGTCTTGGGGTTTATTTTAGGACAAGATCTGTGTATTACTAGAAATTCGGGTTTTGGGTCGGGTTGGAACAAAATTCACTGGGGTTTTTTGGGGGGGGGGGGGGGGGGGGTTTGGGGGGGGGCCCCCCCCCCCCAATTTTTTTTTTTTTTTAAAAAAAATTTATACTTATAGTTTTGAAAAAGGGGCCCGGGGGGGAGGTTTACGGTCCCCCTTTGGGGGCAAAAAAAGGGTGGGACTATTGTTGGTTGGCCCCTAGGGACCTTTATTATTTTGATGGAATCCTTTGTTTTGTGAGCCCGGGATCGGGGAAACGGGCCCGGTGGCCACGCTGTGTAGTCTTTGTCAGGATTGGAAAACCCCCCAAAAGTAAAACCCCAAAATGTTTAAAATGTTTAAAAAAAAGGGGGCAAAAAATTCCCTAAAGGGGGCAGGGGGACTGTTGAAAAAATTTTTATGTGGGAAAAAAAGGGAAAAAGTATGTAAAAATTGCATTCAAAATGTAAAAGTTGGTGGGAATTGCCAAGAAGGGAAGTTTGCAGCCTCTAAAGGGGCAAGAGGTAGTGGAGAATCAAAGAGGGCAGTTATCTGACAAAGGAGGGTTTGGGAGATGGCAAGGCTCACCTCCGGAGGCCCAAAAAGGTTTGCAAAAAAAGGTTTTGTGGAAGTTAAAAGTGTTGGAGGGAAGGGGAAAAGGGAAAAGAAAAACTGAATGGTTACATGATATGTGATGCAAAAAATGTCTGTTTAAAAAGTAAAGGGACCCTCGGGCCCCCACCGGCCCTACAAGGGCGCCGCGGAGGCCTGAGGGGGGGGACTGGGGGGGGTTATGTGGAAATCAAAATTTTGGGATCGGGGGGAAAAGGAATTTTTTGGAACGCACCGGAATTCCCCCCCCAATCCCGCCCCCGGCCGCCCCCCTGTATCCCCTGGTTACCCCCCAGGGGCATTTATTTTTCGGGAAACCTCCTGCTGAAACCCCCCCCACCCAAGGTCCCTGGGGGCCGCTCCCCCCCCCCCCCAAGGGCCACCCTCCCCACCCACCCCGGCCCCCCCCCCCGGGTCCCGGTAATGACTAGGGGGGGGGCGCGGAAGGCCCACTGAAGCCCCCCATTTGGGGCGTTTCCCTAAGTCCTCCCCCCCCTAAGTCCCCCCTAAAGCCCCAAAAACCCTTCAGGGGGGAGGGGTGGATGCCCCGAAGTGCGGTGGTCTCACCCACGTTTGGCCCCAAAAGGGGGGGTTGGGGGGGGAATAGGTGGGGCCCTCGTGCTTGTATCCCCCCCCGGGGAAAACCCCGGAGACAATCCGGAAAGGCGGGATCCCAAGCTAAATTGATTTTAAGCCCCGCAGGGTGGTCAGTACTGTTCTCTCTGGGTCTTGGAGCTAACCACTAAACCGGGGGGGGAAAGCCTTTAGTTAACCCCCCCAAACCCCTCAATTGTCCCCCACCGAGGGGGTTTGGCGCAGTTTTAAAAAGGGAAAAAAAGGCTGGTTAAGGGGGGCAAAACCGGGAAACTGTGAAAATTTCTAAAGGGGAAAAGGGGCCAAGTGGAAAAGGGATCTGCTATCCTGACGACGCAGGAAAATCCCCCTTGCACGTATATAATCCTTTGCTGGGGGACCGGTCTATAGGGGGCAAAGATATTGACAATGAAAAAATTTCAGCTTACATCTGCTTTTTATAATGCTTTGGATTTGGTTAATAAAAATAGATAAAAACCCAATCATGACAAGCGGTCCATTCCCTCCCACTTATCTCCCCCGGTATCTTTATGTTTCCTACAAAAATTTTGCATTAGAGGGCCCCCTTCCGTGCATGCTTGAAAATTTTATCGGCCCAAAACCCAAGGGTTTCAATTTTTGGATGAGGGCAGGATAGTTCCCCCGCCAGGGCCCAAAGGCTGTCCTTGTAGCAGAAAGGGGGGGGCCCCGGAAAATCTTCCCCGAACGTTTGGGGTTCCCAGACACGAGGGAGCAGCCCCCCCCCCCGACCGGGCCCCGAAAAAACAGACCGGGCACCCCGGGGGCCCATCTCTGATGATGCGAGGCAGGCTCCTCCTGCTCCAATGTATGTTGCATTTTACCCCTAAACGATTTTTGATTGCCCGTCTAGCAAAATTTTCCAGACCCATGAAAATTTCCCCCGGGAGTTTCTAAGAAAATTGTCCCAAAAACCCGGCAAATTATGGGGCTAATTGGAAAGTTTGGGGGACCCTTTGGGGCTCGTCAGAACTTTTGATGAGTACCTCCCCCCATTCAGAAATTTCTGAACCCCTCTGGACTTGATATATTTTTCCCTTTTAGCGGGGTTTTTGCCTTTTGTGTAAACAGCTTAAAGGGTGGGCACAAAAAATTTTTTAAGTGACCAAAACCACCACACTCCAGGATTTTGCAGCAGGAAAACCCCGGGGAGGGCAGTGGATGTTTTTGCTGCAAGGCTAAAGGCCCAGCAGTATGAGGATTTGGATTCTCCACTATAATAAGATACCCAAAGTTCTCTGTTTGGGGAAAAGGGGCCCGATAGATGGGTTGGAGGAGGATCTCAAGGGTCTGGTCCCACGTACCAGGCCAGAACTCTATGGGTCGAATACAAAGAAGCCTTGGCAGTGGTAAAAAAGGGTTTTAAAAGGTTTGTTAATCAGGACAAGAAAAGAAAGGGGGGGAAAAAAAAAACTGTCAAAAGAAAAAATGGTTGAATTTTGCCCAGGTTCCTGAAAAAATAAGGTGTGGTCCCCCACCCCCAGCCTAAACAGGGCCCCGGGGAGCCCCCCAGTTTTTTTGGAGGTGCAAAACCCGGGCGGCCATTTCAAAAGGGATGGAGTCCGCCTTCCGGGCCCCAAATTTTTGCCCTCAAAAAGCACAGACATCCCTACCCAAAAGGGGGGGGGGGCCCGGGGGGGGGGTCCCCAAAGAGGGGTGGCCAGGGTGGTGCCCGCCCTTGCAGCAGTGGGGAAAACGGAGGCCTGCGGGGGGAGTGACTATACCCTTTTGCGGGGGCACCCCCTGGGTTTTTTTTTTGGGGCACTGGTTTCGGCCACCTCTCTAATAGCAGCAAAGAGCCTGCCTCCTGAGGTCCAGATCTCCCCTGATGTCCTAAATTTTATTTGGGGGTTTAGGGTCGCATACATAAGTCCCCCTCACCATGCCAAATTTAAAGCTGGTCCCTTTCCCGAAATTGTGTTTCCCTTTCCTTTTTTTCTGAAATTTGCCCGTAAACCCGTTGGGACAGACCTTCCCCAATTGATGAGGGCCCCAAATTTCAGTTTTCCTAAAAAGGTATGGAAAATTAATTTACAGGACCCCGGGGTCAGAAGGGTTTGGGGGTTTCCCACCGATTTTGGGATGAGGGCCCCCCCCTTTCCTGATGATGTCCTTAGCCCAAACCCTTTTCCCTCTTTTTGGGTTCATCTGTATTTTCCAGTCCCCCCAAAGGCTTTGGGCACAGGGACCGGGTGATGTCGGCCCTTTTTCCTTTTCCCACCGGTGCCGTATACCCGAAGGATGGAGTTCCTACCCTAGACTTCCACCAGTATCCCTCAAAGCTGGTCAAGAAAGATGGACTGAAGGCCCCAAATACAGTCCTTTTTTTAACTCAGGGGTTTCGTTTTCCCGATTCTCCCCGCAACACCCCCCTTTTTCCTGTTTAAAAAGAAGTCCAAGAAAGGGAAAACCCCAGGATATCGATTGGTGCAAAATCTCCGAGCTGTTATGCAGGGCCCCTTTTCCTGAGAACAGTGGGTTCCCAAAACCCCAAAAACTCTTCCCTTTTCCCCGATTGCCTCCCTCCCGCTTCCTGCTTCCAGTTATTGGGTCTGGGTAATGGGGGTTTTCAGCGTCCCTTTCATGGAAAAACTGTCAGTATTTTTTTGCTTTTACCCCTTTTAAGGATTCAATTCCCCCTGGGCCCCGGGCACCCAAGGGGCCCCGAATAAGGGCCCAAAATTTGTTTTCTCAGTATGAAAAACCTTCTACAAACCAAAGGGTAGCCAACAACCCCGAAATGACCCCTTTTCAGTAGTCGATGATCTCCCTTTTGGAGGAAGCCCCGAAGATTGGAAAGGGGAAAACTCAAACCCCCGCTGCGAAATTTGGGTGGGTCTCAACTGCAAGGGCTCCAAGGATAAGCTCCCGTGGTGGGCCCAACAAAAAGGGTTTTGTTTCTAGGCACTGGCCCTTTTTCCCAAGGAACCAGAACCTTACAGATGGGAAAGTGTGAAAACCCTTACATCCCCTTTCCCTTTTCCAGAAAACCAAAAGGGAAAATAAAGAGTTACCTGGCCCCAAACACTTACTGTAGGGAATGGTTTTCCGGATGAAACCCGAAATATGGGAAAACCTTTTTTATGATTTTCCTGGGGAAAAATGGGGGACCTGGCTTTAATAAGCCCCAAACCCTTAAAGTTTATGGCAACAAACAGGATGTTTCCATTTCTCTGCAGACTGCGATATCAAGCCCCCCGCTCTCGGTTTTCCAGACTTTCAAACAACCCCTTTTAAAACCCATTGGGTTTTGGGAAAAAAAGGGACATGCCTCGGGGGACCTTAACCCCGGAAATGGGGGCCGCCCAAAGCCCCCCCTTTGGGAAAAACTTGCTCGATTGGACCGGGGGCCAGGACCCCTCCCGCCCCCTCAAGGGGTTTTCCTGCAGAAAAGATCCCCCTTGGACAAAAACTGCGGATATAGTCTTGGACATGAAGTGATCATCCAAAGGGAAAACCCCTGATCTGGGCCCCCGTGCGCAAACCCGACTTCCCGAGGGGACATTTACTCATCAAAGTACCTGGGCTTACAGTGCTCGTCCTGTTGCCATCTAATATCTCCTTCAAAAGTTTCATTTTTCTGAATTTCCCGGGCCCCTTTCTTCCCCTACACAGGGGGGGGGGGGCGAAGGAGATAAAGGGAAGTGGAAAACAATCCGGATGAGGACTACCCTGGGTGTCTAACCGCCTTGCAAGGAAAAAGACTGCAGCCCCATTCACGGGGGTGATGAGGGATCCCCTTGGGAGAAACCTTTATCTTGGACTGATGGATCAAAAAATTTTGCCCACTGAAAATGGGACTTTCCATACGGGATTTGCAAAAAACCACAGGGAAAAGGGGTCCTCATGGCAGAAGCACTGCCCCCACCCTTTTTAGCCCCTGTTGCTGAATTAAAAGGCTTGGGGGAAAGGGTGTAAAATGGCCAAAAGGAAAAAACCCCGCCAAATTTTATGGAATGATTAAAAGGGATGCCTTTTGGCATAGCACAGACTTTGGACTCATCTGGAAAAATCGGGATTCATCAAAAAGCCCGGGAAAGAAAATTGCTATTAATGGGCAGAAAGTAGGTGGAATCGGGGGGAAAAATGGGGGTATTTTTCCTCCCGAAGCTCGGGCAGGGAAGGACCCGAAAAAGGAAAAGGGCCTTACTGGTCAGGATTACTCTGAAGGGGACCGACTACTTTGGGGGGGAGTGTTAAAGACCGATGCGCTGTTCCCTGTGTTTCAACCTGGAAACCCCCGCCCCCCGGGGACATTTGGGGAAAATATGTCTTTGGTGTGTTTACCGGACTGTTGAACGGGAAGTAGGAGTGATAGAACTTTTAAAAATCTTAAAAACAGCCCATCACCGCCACTCCCACTGTACCCTCAAGATGGGAAATACAATCTCAGAAACAGTAGAAGAAGTAGTCCCAATCCCAAATATGCACGGAAGATTTTTTCTATTGAAACCCAAGTTTTTCTCTCCGAAAAAAAACCTGTGGCTAGAATGGTTAAAATACACCGTCAGGGCCCCATAATCTAAAGTGGAGTGTTTGCCTGTGCCGCGGCGCGCAACCCACACATGGAAACACACCCCTATCACCAAGCTACACTGCCGATAATGCAGAGTGTGTTATTAGACCTGTTGAAAAAGCAAAATGGTTCCGAACTGTAATGAACTTGCCTCCCCCTTGTAAGTTTTAAACCCAAGTGAGACCACCAGGAGGTTGTGGGTCAGCTCCATGGGAACTTACACTTGTCTCTTCTCCCAATACTTACAGACGGAAAGGCACATTGGAAGTCTTCCCGCCGGATTTTGCCAGGTTAACACAGAACCAGTGGGAATCTGGTGAATCTCACTGGGACCCTCCAGGATGTCTTCGTTGTGTAGGGAATGTGAAAAACTGAGAAGTCGGGTTGCCAGCTACCTGGCTAAGGGTCAGGTGACATTAATAGCCTTCCATGCCCTTCAATGGCTTCCCCCTGCGAATCCAGCCCCTCCAACAGGGAGAAAGACGACTCTCCCCAGTATTCCAGGGAAGACCCTACAATGTTTATATAAGTTCTATTGGAGTGCCAAGGGGGGTCCCAGATCATTTAAAGCGCTCTTAGATCACTATTGCTGGCAGGCTTCGCTCTCCTTATTCCCCAGTTCAAATTAATAAGAGAATGTAGACTGGAGATTAATTAATTCGATTATAACCATCTAAAGGTTTGTTAATTAACAGCTAACGCTGGAGGACTTTCGGGGGGGAGTCCTATGAAGAATTAGGCCCCCAATACTAGGATGACCCTTACAGTAACCGATTACATCGACATGTGCGGCTGAGAAAAAGCTGAGAAGTTGTGAGCCTGAAGGTGAATAATGCTGCACCTATATACCTGACAACACAGAGAGTGAATGAAAACATCACTATCGCCTCTAGGTAAGCTACATAGACGAATCTGTCCACTAGAACTTAAGGAGTAACTCAGGAGTGCGGACACTTCCTTGCGGCACACCCTGGCCTTACTGATTGGACTGGAGGCTAGTAGCGCTGGTTACAGCAGATGGTATCGTGGGGGCAAGGTACTCACCGCTACGTAATCTTCTCTGGTGTGCTACTGTTTGTACTGTGTTGCTTAGCATTCCACCCTCTACAAAAATCTATTGACACACGCCTACTGATAGCTGCGGGAGGTGCTGCCACCTCAGAAAACCTTCCTTAGGCACGAACAGGATAGCTCTGAATGTCTGAACGAAAAGACACCAAAGACATCCCCGATTACAAGACCCCCATAAGTTAATGAACCAAGAAGTCAATCTCACCTTGCGAGATTTGAAGGGACAGACAAGGAGAAAACCTCACACTGTTAGGTAGGGGTCACGACGTTGCGTGTTCTCGAATCACACACAACCTTAGGGGGTTGTTCCTCTCTCGAGCTTCTCGAACGAAACTTCCACAACCACACCTTTACCCCAGTTCTGAGCAGTTTTCCAAAGGTCCTGTGCTATTCTAGTTTCAGGAAGGACACATAGGTGGACAGTGCGGACGTTAAAAAATATACTATTTTGCGGTCCACTTTAGGGGGGATTGTGAAGCATGTAGAGACGGAGTTTCTGTACTCTCAATATGTGATGTGATGTATACAATTTAGATGTATCCTCTCGCCAAGCTTTTCTCCTATAACGAGCACTTCTAGCGACTGAGCAGACTATCCATTTTGCTGGAAGAATGATGACAGCAGGAGTATGAAAGAAGCACAGAGGGAGCTCATCGAGTAGACACCAACTGTTACTTAGTTCCTCAAGATGGTGCCTACAGTCTATTCGTCTCCCTTCTTCTCATGAAGTCTTCGTTTAGTTACGTCACAACATAGACTCTTATGAGTTTTATGCACGCTCGATAGTGTAATCCCAAAGCGAGTCGTTTTTCCCTAGCTGCACACTCTACACCGTCGGATCCAATAAAATATAGTTTTTTTTTACTTACACACAGCTGCCCCTAAATATAGACATACATCCGTTCCTCTCTTCTCTCTACTTGCGCCTAACGCTTGCGTTTTGACTTTCTCTATACAGTTATACAAAATAATGTGTGTAATGCATTTTGTACCTGCAGAACTTGCTTGGAACATCGAATGAAATTTGATCCAGAACTCTTGTGTCGGACTCAGTTTCATCGGCCGATACAGGTTCCCACTGAACGCTGATACGATGCAATGACCGGGTGCAACAATCAGGGGCATAGAGACGCCCACTAGTTGGTACAACACCCCAACAAATGTATCATAATTAACGATACTAAGTGGAAGGAATCTCAATCAGCACGTTTCGATTTTTGCAGATGTCACACCAAGCTACTGCATAGGTCATGTACTTATCTATGGAAGATGCTCATAAATTGCAAGCAGACCTGGACACACTGAGTGCTTGGGCATCCATTTGGCAAATTATTATTATTATTATTATTTATTTTAAAGCACCATTGATTCCAGGGCGCTGTACATTCGAGGGGGTTACATACATAACATAAGTCAAACGAGTACACTGATAAGTGAGTAATGGCAATTGGCACGACAGAGGGAGAGAGGACCCTACCCGTGAGGGCTTACAATCTACAAGGAGGGGGAAAGAGACAGGAGGTGAGGGGCAGACATGTTTGTGGAGGAAGTAGTGACAACAAGGTTAGTGTAGGTTATAGGAAAGCCCGAAGAAATGGGTTTTCAGGTTGCTTTGGACGATGGTGAAAGGGGCGGAGAGTCTGATGTGTTGGGGCAGGGAGTTCCAGAGTGTGGGTGACGCACGGGAGAAGTCTTGGAGACGGTTGTGTGAGGAGCTGATAAGGGGAGAGCAGAGGAGAAGGTCCTGTGAGGAGCGGAGATTGCGTGAGGGGAGATATTTGGAAATTAGGGCAGAGATGTATGGAGGGGAGAGGTCATGGAGAGCCCTGTAGGTCATGTTTAGTAGCTTGAAATGAATTCGCTGGGCAATGGGAAGCCAGTAAAGGGATTGGCAGAGGGGAGAGGCAGAGGAGTAGCGAGGAAAGAGGTGGATAAGACGGGCAGCAGAGTTGAGGATGGATTGGAGGGGAGCGAGGGTGCTAGCTGGGAGGCCACAGAGAAGGATGTTGCAGTAGTCTAGGCGGCAGATGACAAGGGCATGGACCAGCATTTTTGTAGTGTCATAGTTGAGGAATGAGCGGATGCGAGAGATGTTTTTCAGGTGAAGGCGGCAGGCAGAGGTGAGGGTTTGGATGTGTGGTTTGAAAGATAGAGCGGAGTCTAGGATTACCCCAAGGCAGCGAACAGGTGAGAGTGTAGAGCCGTTGACTGAGATAGAGAGATCAGGGGCAGGGACGGTGGAAAGATGATGAGTTCTGTTTTCTCTACATTTAGTTTTAGGAGACTTGATGAGAAGAAGGAGGAAAAGGAGGACAGACAGTCAGGGGTACGGGAGAGTAGAGAAGTGATATCTGGGCCGGAGATGTAGAGTTGGGTATCGTCAGCATACAGGTGGTAATGAAAGCTGTGTGATGCTATGAGCTGACCGAGGCCAAGAGTGTAAAGAGAGAAGAGTAAAGGACCCAGGACTGACCCCTGAGGGACACTAACAGAGAGAGGCCGGGGGGAGGAGGTGGAGCGAGAATGAGAGATGCTGAATGTCTGATCAGTGAGGTACGAGGAGATCCAGGAAAGAGCCAAGTCCGTGATGCCGCGGGAGGAGAGGATTTGTAGCAGGAGGGAATGGCCCGACAGTGTCCAAAGGCAGAGGACAGGTCTAAGAGGAGGAGCACAGAGTAGTGGCATGAGGCTTTAGCAGTTACAGGTCATTAGTGACTTTGGTTAGGGCAGTTTCGGTGGAGTGGTGGGGTCGGAAACCAGATTGTAGTGGGTCAAGAAGAGAGTTGGAGGAGAGGTGGGAGGACAGCTGAAGATAGACGTGCTGCTCGAGGAGTTTGGAAGCAAAAGGGAGCAGTGAGATGGGGCGATAGTTGGACAGAGAGGAGGGGTCAAGGGTTGTTTTTTTAAGGATTGGAGTGATAGTAGCATGTTTAAAAGCGGAAGGGAAGGTGCCAGAGGTTAGTGATAGGTTGAAGAGATGGGTGAGGGCTGGGATGATAGAAGCACTGAGGTCTGGGATGAGGTGGGATGGCAGTGGATCAAGACTACAGGTAGTGAGTTGGATTTGGACAGAAAAAGGGGAGAGCTTGTCATGAGTGACCGTGGGGAAGCAAGTTAAGGGGGAAGAGCAGTTTGCAAGGGTAGAGGAGGGTGGGGGGACGGGCGGCTGAAGCATTCTCTGATTGTGTGTTGATCTTCTGAAGGAAGTGAGTGGCAAAGTTGTCTGCTGAAAGGAGGGATGGGGGAGGAGGTGCTGGTGACGTAGAAGAGAGTTGAAGGTTTTGAATAATTGTCTGGGGTTGTGGGACAGGGAGGATATGAGCGTGGTGAAATAGTCCTGTTTGGCTGAGGCGAGTGCAGATTTAAATGTATGCAGTGATTGTTTGTATAAGGCAAAGTCATCGGTGGAGTGAGTTTTCTTCCAGCGGCGTTCTGCAATTCTGGAAGCACGCCTCAGTTGTTTAGTGGAGTCTGTGTGCCAGGGTTGTCTGTTGATTTTGCGGGTTCTGTTGTGTGTGAGAGGATCGACTGAGTCAAGGGCGGTGAGGATTGTATGGTTGTAGAAAGTGGTGGCTGTGTCTGGGTCATTAAATGAGGAGATAGTAGAAAGAGGTGCAAAAGAGTCAGAGAGAGTGAGACGGTTGAGGCTTTGTAGGTTCCTGCGTGGTCGTATGGGATATGAGACAGGAGGAGCAGGTGGGATGGAGATGGTAGAGAAGGTAAGCAGGTTGTGGTCAGATATGGGGTGTGGGGAGTTTGAGAAGTCAGATAGGGGGCAGAGGCGGGTGAAGATGAGGTCCAGTGTGTGTCCATCTTTGTGAGTGGCTCCTGAGGTCCACTGGGAGAGGTTGAAGGAGGAGCAGAGTGAAAGGAGTTTGTTGGAACCTGAGTGGGGGGTGACGACTGGGATGTGGAAGTCTCCCATGATGATAGTGGGGATGTCGGTGGAAAGAAAGTGGAGAAGCCAGGAAGCAAAGTGGTCAAGAAAGGCAGTGGCAGGGCCTGGCGGTCGGTAAACAACAGCCACTTGGAGGTCGGAAGGGGCATAGATGCGGACAGAGTGCACTTCAAAGGAGAAAAGCTTGAGGGAAGGCAGAGGTCGAGCGGCGACAACGGAGCAGGTGTCAGACAGGAGGAGGCTGACACCTCCACCATGCTTGTGACCAGGGCAAGGAGTGTGGATAAGTTGGAGGCCGCTAAAAGAGAGTGCGGCAGGGGAGACAGTGTCAGAGGGGGTCAGCCAGGTTTCAGTCAGAAGTTGAGTGAGATGAACAAGTCATGTATGTATGAGTGTTTATTACATACAGAACTTGCAATCCAGAGATATCCAAGGAGAGGGATGGGGGGAGCACGGGTCAGAGGGATGTGTATCAGGTTGAAGGGATTAGCGGAATTTGTAGTGGTGAATCTGTTCGAGGAGGCAGAGACTATGGTGGGAATGTGCTGGGGGGGCTCTGGGTTGGGGGATATGTCCCCGGAAGCCAAAAGGAGCAGTGAAAGGGTGAGCAGGTGGGAGTAGGATAGACTGTAGTTTGGTAGGGTTTGTTTGGTACGGAGGGCATTAACAGTGAGGAAGAGGTTGGTGGCAGCAGACAGGTGTTGAGGTAGAATGCGAGGAGATGTAAGTTCATTGTCCAGCGAGGGAGTTTTGGGGGATAAGCAATAAGTGTGAGGATAGGTGGAGATATGCGATAATTTGAGGGAAAAGAGAAGCATAGGCTAGATCACTACTGATCCCTGTGGGTGGTTTGTCCCTGTAGATCACAGCTGATCCCTGTGGGTGGTTTGTCCCTGTAGATCACAGTTGATCCCTGTGGGTGGTTTGTCTCTGTATATGGAGGCACTCTCTGGCTGGGAAAGGTGAAGGAGTCACTCTCTGGCTGGGACAGTTGATGGAGGTACTCTCTGGCGGGTATTATAGATGGAGGCGCTCTCTGGCTGGGACAGTTGATGGAGGCGCTCTCTGGCTGGGACAGTTGATGGAGACGCTCTCTGGCTGGTACAGTTGATGGAGGCCCCTCTCTGGCTGGACAGTTGATGGAGGCGCTCTCTGGCTGGGACAGTTGAGGAGGCAGCTCTCTGGCTGGGGGCAGTTGATGGAGGCACTCTCTGGCTTGGGACAGTTGATGGGAGGCACTCTCTGGCTGGGACAGTTGAATGGAGGCACTCTCTGGCTGGGACAGTTGATGGAGGCACTCTCTGGCTGGACAGGGATGGAGCATCTCGGTGGGAAATGTGGAGGCACGCTCTGGCGGGGACAGGTGATGGAGGCACACTCTGGCTGGGACAGTGATGGGAGCTTGGATGGGCACTCCCCTGGCTGGTACTGTATATGGAGGCACTCTCTTGCTTGAAAAGTTGATGGAGGCACTATCTGGCTGGGACAGTTGATGTAGGCACTCTCTGGCTGCTATTGTAGGTGGAGGCACTCTCTGTCAAATGGGGTTCAATGAGAATAAATGTAAGGTTCTGCATCTGGGTAGAAATAATCTACAGGCATCATATGTCGTAGGGGGAGAAAAACTTGGAGAATCGCTTGTTGAGAAAGATCTGGGCGTTTTTGTAGATCATAGACTACAGAATAGCATGCAATGTCAATCAGCTGCCTCTAGGGCAAGTAAGATATTGGCGTGTATTAAAAGAGGCATGGACTCGCGGGACAAGGATGTAATTCTACTGCTGTACTGTACAAAGCATTGGTGCCTCCTCACTTAGAATATGCTGTTCAGTTCTGGGCCCCAGTTTATAGAAGAGATGTAATGGAGCTAGAGAGAGTACAAAGATGAGCAACCAAACTTATAAGGGGAATGGAGCATCTTAGTTATGAGAAGAGGTTAGTAGAATTGAACTTATTTAGTCTTGAGAAAAGACGGCTTTGAGGGGACATGATTAATTTATATAAACATATAAATGGTTCCTACAAAAAGGATGGGAAAAATTATTTAAAGCGAAGCCACCTCAAAAAACAAGGGGACATTCCCTTCGACTAGAGAAAAAAGAATTCAATCTCCAGAGGAGAAGAGCGTTCTTCACTGTGAGAACTGTGAATCTGTGGAATAGCCTGCCTGAGGAGCTGCTCACAGCAGGAACTGTAGAGAGTTTCAAGAAAGGCTTAGATACCTACCTGGAACTAAAGAGTATTAATGCTTACGTAGCTATGTAAAATTCTGGATCCTGGCTGGTGGAGGGTCTGGGGTCAGAGATATGGTCTCCACGGACAGATTGGTTCTTGCCTGTGGGTTCCGGGCTTTAACCAGTGTAACTGGGGCTTAAAGTCCTCGTCCTCTCCTCATCCACATTTTCCAAACCCTTGGTTGAATTGATGGACACGTCTTTTTTCACCGTCTAACTATGTAAAATTTTAACAGTAAGTTTCTGTGTTTATTTTACCTCAAAGAGGTGTTTACTCACTACACCCACTACATCGTATGGATCCTTCACTTGCTTCCATATTAATAAACTTTAAGAATCATTGGGCACTGATGACAGTACGTGGAACTGAGAAAAGAAAATGAAAGGGGAGTATATGCACCGAGTTCCAGGTTTTGTTTAACTGTGTTTTTATTGAAGTTTAACATGAGAAAATTTCCATCCATGCAGTAATACTGTGTTCATTGACATTAATGCAATTATAACAAGAAACACTGAATAAATATAATCTTTTCATTACATAGTCTAATTTTTCATATTAATCAGGCTATTGCCTCTGAGTGTCCTTAACATTTCAAAAAGTTTTACTAAAACAGTTTTTAAGGTCTTTACTACAAAGGATGAAAAAAAATTAAAAAAAACCAAAACATAATTTTTTGTGACAAAAACCAAAAATTGAAAAAACACAAAAGGTTTGGGGGGGGAAAGGGGGGACACAGTCACATTTGAGTACTGAGATTAAATCAGGGGTACCTCTTTTGGTAAAAGACTATTTCATCCAATGGCATTACGTCCCTCGACCATATCATACAAGCCCATTGAGACCAATTTTCCTCAAATTTACTAGAGTATCATTCAGAAGGTCGTGATTGTTCCATCATCCTTATCTCTTTTAATCCTGCCCAAGGGAATCCCCAACGGGGGGAACACTAGTACGTTTCCAAAAAGGAGACTAAACTCTCGCGGTCTTAGAGTGAAAAGTTAAACGAAAGGATTTTTTCAGTTTGGGGAAATGAATGTTCATTAGAACAAATTGGAGTCAAGGTAATTAAATTTCCCTACTTCTCCCACCAGATTTCTAACCTTCTCCAGAAAGCTTAATTAGTGAGCACCCCAGAAAATAGAAAACATTTCCTTCCAACCCCACACTCCAAATCGTCTGGATCCCCGGGTTCATTTTGTGCAATAAGGAAGGTGTGTGGTACCATAGCATAATAATTTTGTATTGGTTCTCTTTATAAAGTTACATTAAGAAGTTTGACTTGCTCTTCTCCAATTAATCGCCCTTCCCCCCTAAATTGTCTTTCCCAGGATCCCCCCCCATTTTTGCCTGAAGGAGGGTGGGGAAATCCTCGGGCGGGGATTCAACACAGGAAAATAGATCTGGGAGTTTAAACCCCTATCGAGGAAAAATTTTTTACAAATCAACTCAAATCTCGTGGGCCGGGGTAACTCACAACCCCTCAGCACTGTTTCTAGAAAAGGGGACTATTTCAAATAAAAATAATACATTATTTGATTGGAATCTCTCTTGTAATTTTTTTAAAGGGGGAAAAATTTGCAACGTTTTAAATCTACAATATCTGCCACTCTAAAAAAGTCGCGACCATGGTTTCAGGTAAACCCCTCCAACCAACGGGAAAAAAGGGGGTTAAATAAGAAAGATCAATGCAGAAGACGGTGAAAAACCCCAAAAACCTTTGGGGCGCACCCGGTCCACACTTCTCCGTCAATCTGATTGGCCCCGGGAGTGGGCCCCTGATTTGGCATGTGAGGTACCCCGTAATGAGTTAGGATGACCGGAGGCATCCCAATTTCTCGTTTCACCCCTTGGGAGTATCATAAAGGTGACCACGCGGGATCCGTCTAAGTTGGGCACCCATAATATATTTTGATGTCGGGGAACCCCAAACCCCCCATTTTCCCCCAGCAAAATCACACCCTTCCTTTTCAAAGCCTTCGAGACCCCCAGATAAACTTCAGATCGCCCTGCATGGCCCTTTAAAAATGGGGGAGGGGTATGGAACCAAAGGCCCTCAAATAAATACATAATTTTGGAATATAGTCATTTTGCCCACAAAGATTTTCCATAACAAGTTTTCCCCTCTTCGCAATACACCGTACTCCTGTACAGTTTTTGGGGAAAGTTATTTGTATGGGAAAATAAAAGGTTGTAAAGTTACCCCAAGCAATCTCCAAATTGAGCAATAAAAACTCTTTAAAAAATTTCACTCACGGGGGGAATTTTGAGGGTAAACCCGTTTTTTGTATAAAAATTTTGAAGCCGAGATAGCAAAAAATGTAGATAGTAAGGATGTAAAATCGTAGCGAATGGGGGTTATTGTTTTTTTAAAAACGTCATCTTTAAAGGTGACAACTTAAATTCTCTATCCTTAAAAAAACTCCCCTAAGCGGGATGGAGGCGGACGGGGGAGAAAAAGGGCCAGCAACAAAAAAACAACAAGGGCAAAAGGACATCCCAGGGGTTTCCCTTTTTAGGAAAAACTATTAAGGGGGACATTTTGTGTGGAAGTTTTTATTGTTGCTACGGGAACCGATAAAGCGATCGATGGCTAAATGAAGGGCCTAAAAACCCAAAATTTTTTTCTGGGACCTTAAACTTTTAAAAACCATTAGCCGGGTGAATCCTTTTTCCCCGTCTAGGCTTAGTAGTAGGGCCGATTTATTTGCTGTTTTTGCATCTATCGGGTCCCCTAGTGTTTTCGCCTCCCGGGCTTTTTAGCAAAAAACCCCGACTTGGTCCTTAAAAAATTAACTGGGTAACCTAGTACAGCCCTTTTTAGCCAAATTTTTTTTGTAAAGATTTTTAAATCAGAATTCATAGGGCTTTGTATAAATCCTACACCAAAGGGATTTTATCTGGTTTCGGTTTAAAGGAAATGTATGATTCAAGAAAGGATGGGATTTCCCGCCCTTTCAACAGGGATTAAAAAAACCGTTCTGGTATGGGGAAAGCAGGGTTGTAGCTTAAATAAAGGTATGGAGACCACTGGTCCGGGTGTTTTCCCCATTGGGCAATGATTTCAAACCCTCTCTAATTCTTTGGGCACAGAAGTTTAAGGGGAAGCCACGTTTCTGAGGATATGAGGGGAGGTTGCAAGAAAAGGAAATCCCCAACAATGGTTCCTAACCTCTGGATCATTGAAGAGATCCGGAAAAAAAGACTGAAAAAAAAGTATGAAACAGGAGGCTTTTTTTGTGGGGGGTCATAAGGTGACCTCTCCTTTCCGCTGTCAAAGCATGGGGGGATGGGTTTTAACCCCTCTTCCCCCAATTTTTTAGAAAGTAGTGAAAATTGTTTTAAATTTGCCCTTGTCATAATATCTTGTCTAAAAAAAAGGGATTTCTCTGTCCTTTCATATTCCAACCCCGAGCTGAGAGCGAATGTTTACAATTTGGGAAAAATGTTCAGATTTTTACTACCCATTTTTGCCTCCACAACCTAAGTTGGGTCTTTTAAGCGTCCTCCCTTAAATTACTTTCTTTTAACCTGCTTCCAGTGCAATAAAAACCCCCCTAAAAACCCGCCTTGTTGTTTCCCACAAGGTGGGAGAGGAGACGACCCCTCATTATCGTCAAAGTAATTTGAAATATTTTAGGCTAGTTCTTCTCTCATTTGGGGAAATTTTAACACCCCCGTTGAGGCGCCAGGCATTGGCGGTTGGGACCTTGTCCCTACTAAGAAAGTGTTAACGGAGCATGGTCCCACCCTGAATCGACCAATACTGCATCCACCATCCGCCTCACGCCCAATAGTGAAAGAAAAAACAGTGCGGAGTGGTAGCCTGAGAGGAGGGGTAATATGTATTGCCTATCTCTGGGGTGACTATTTTCCCCAAATCGATAGCCCGGTTTTCCCGGAAAACTCAGCGAAATGCCTTAAAGCACCGTGATGAATTATCACTCCCCCTACCCCATGCCAATCTTCCTCGATCCGAAAAGGCCAATTGAGTCACCTCCCATTACTATCATGGGGGCAAAAACCTTGGAGTTTTCTGAAAGACCTTTAGGAACTATTTGCCCTGATTTGAGCATAAGATTTCAAAGGGTGGGAAGTTCCTAAGTAAGTACCTTTTCAAAAAAACATATCTCCCGTGGGTCCCTCACGGGCTGCATACCGGAAAGGGGCAATCCGAGATGCAAAATTTTCCAACCCCACTTCCCTTTTTAACGTTGGGGAAAACCCCTTTTGCAAAGGTAAAATTTCCCCCTTATTGAAATTGTTTCCGAATAAAGCTATTCGGTTTGGAGGCTTTCAGCTATTTTTAAAAACAATGCCCTTAAAATAGAGTTGAGGCCCTTGGTTTAAAAGATTATTTTTTGCCATATTTACATGTGACACACCAAACCCCCAATGACCTGGGGCATTGTGCGTTATCAACCAGCTTTTACAAATCAAAAGGGATTTTTAACAGAGGATTGGTTTTGAAAAACAAAAAAAACAAAAATTTAAACAAGAACTTTAAAAATTTCAACTTTACAAGCAAAAAAACAACTAATGCAGTTCTAAACCAGAGTTGGCAACCCTGGAGTAGAGGAATGGCTAAGTGCCATAAAAGGGCCAAAATATTATTGCGAAGGTAATTGCCCATCACCTTAAGGTCCCATTGAAGAAGACAAACAAGAAAATAGTTTGGAGAAAAACCGTTAACAGGGGGCGCCCACTTGGGGTTTTGGATGGCATTACAAGTCATCCATCGACCCTTTAAAAAAAAAACATCAAATGTGAAGGGGGGAGAAAAAAACCCCCCCCCATCTCCATTAAAAAAGGGAACCGGGCTTTTTCCCGGATGGCATGTGAGAAAAAGAGACAGGGATAGTAAAAGGATGGAGAGGGGGGGAGATTAAGGGGGATGTGGGGGCCCCTGCCCGGGGAGCCCGCACCTACTGCATAGGGGGCTAAACCCATTAAAAATATTATTCAATTAACCGTATTTCCCGGTTTTTGGGGAAAAGGATTGTAACCTCAATAAAAATGCATACCCAAAAAAAGACATTAACAAAAAACCTGTAAAGGGGAAACAGATCATTAGATATACTCATCTTTGAAAGGGGAGCTGGCCTGGTGAAGACCTCCAATCGTGGACCATCGTCGCTGTCCCTTTTTTTTGCTGGGTGCCAAATCGGCAGGGGGGGGGCCCCCGTGGGTGCTCGGTTCCCAGTCCCGGGGTGTTCGCAGGAAATCTGGAAGGTGGAACAGAAATGTCTAAGTTCCTAGAGACTTGGTGGGGGAAATTTGCCCTTTATTGCGATTAGCATGAAAGGAAATCCCCCTTTAAAAATATTTTGCTTTTTAATTAAAAATAACCTTTAAGCATCTCTTTTTTTATAGTGTCATCCACGGAAAATCAGGGAAAAGTTTTGGGTTTCTGAACCTTCAATTGAATATCTTTTTGTCTTCTAGCTTGGGTTTAAAATTTTCTCTTTTAATTTCGTGATCATGTAAGCACAATTTGTCCTTTTGGGGTTCCCTTTCCCCGATCTCGGGTTTTAAAGCTCTATGGGCCCTGTAAAATTTTAAAGGTAGGGGTTTACGGTTCCCAAATCTGATTAAAGGGTTAGTAAGGTCAGGCCACATCCGGCCCCCAGACTCTCCCGACCCTAATTCTAAATATTTTGCCGTCCCCCCGGGTTTTCAGGTCTTCCAAGGTCTAACCTATCTTAATTTTGTGCTTGGGATGAACTGTTCGAAGGTCAAATGTATGCTCGGTTTTATCTTACTCCCTCTAATCCCCCACTCGCCGCTATGGGGGCCCGTAAATCAGAGCGGACTGCAGATATCTCCATCTTACAAGCTTCTTTGACCTCTGCAATCAGAGCTCTAAAGTCACTTCTTGTAGGAAAGCGCTTAAGGTACTTTTTCCAGTCTTGAGATTGAGGCATTGGACCTAAATCCGCATCAGTAGGACCCGCAAGGGACTCTGAAGAGGAGCGCCAGTCAGATCCTCGTGTACTCATTGATTGTGAATTAAGGTTCATGTCCAGCATGTTGTCAATAGGGTCAGACCACTCCTGTGAACGGGGACCCGATTGGGAGCCTGTTTTCTTAACTGTACCAGGAGTTTTAGGCGGTTTTGGCATAGTGATAGGTTTCCACGAAACTTGTGTGAAATTGAAGTCACTTAGTGTAGTGACCAGGAAAGGTGATGTCTTTGTATCAGCAATAGGAAGGCTCCTCAGAAACTGCTTAATAGAGTGTTTGCCTGTTGAGGTGTAATTAGGCTGTCTTCGGTTATGGCTAGTGGGTTTCCTAGATTTAGCCAGGGCCAAATGTTGAGACGAAATATTCTACCTATTGCTGTGATCTGTCAGAGGCCAGGAAGATCTCTTTTATGTTCACTAGGAAAAAGTACAGGTGTTGCTTGCATCAAGGTCAATAATAATTCTGGAATGAGGTAATGCTGCCCTCTGGTGGAGAAGGACCGCCTGTGCCTGCAGTTGGTTGGAGCAGTGGGGAAGATGGTATCTGAAGTATGTAATGGCGGGAAAGTTCGCAGGCTTTTTTCTCCAGACAGTAATTTCAGGTGTTATGCCCTTTGTAGGTGCGTAAATCCAAAACAGCAGGTATGCAGGCACAGAGCTTTTACTTGTATAGCTCTCTGCAGGTACGAGGGGCATAATTGAGGCGGCAGATTCTTTTAATTCTGCAGGTGGGGATTATGCCGCTCTGTCCAAATGTTCTCTACCCCTCTCCCTATCAGGAAAAATCTTGCCGAGACCCCCAATGTAGACAGCCGCAGCTGCAGGCTAGTGAGACGGAGCTATTTCCCGTTGCAGGGCTGCGAGCTGGTCTCCGTCCTACCTCCTGTATCACTGCAGGCGCCGGTCCGAGTCGTCACGTCTCTCCGCCACTCCGCCTCAGGAGCAGGATCGCAGGTAAGTGAAAGCAGATGCTGGTAAGCTGCCGCCGGTGTTCCGGTGCCTAGGACGGCTCGTCGCTGAGCTATTGCTCTATGTGGCCGTATTAGCGTTTCCCGGTCTCAGGAGGTGCACGAGGATTCCAATGAAGAGGAGACTGTCAGGGCCACGCAGAACCCTCTGTCCTTCACCCGGGGTCGACCACCGCGTTCTCCAGCCGCAATAGGTATCTCCAGCTCCAGGGAACAGGATTAATGCTGACTTAGCCCCCTAAATAAGCACTAGGTCTCAGGAGCTAGGGAACTATGCGTCCATTTTGAACGGTGCAAGGCAATGTCCCCCCCCCCCCCCCCCCCCCCCCGAGTTCCAGGTTTTAACTAGAAGCTCCATGAATCTGAAATGGTCAGTTGTGTGCCATCTGACTAAATGGGAGAGCAGGGCCGCACAATACTTGTTTTGTAAGTCTGGGAATGAGGTACCACACAAGTCCCGGGGGTGTTGCAAGACTTTTATATAAAGTCGGGCATGAACATTATGCCAGATAAATTATATTAGAATAGAGTTTAATGTGCTAAATAAAGAGGAATTAAGTTAAATTTTTGACTGGATGAGAACATATATTATTTTGGGAAATAAGCAATAAAGGCAGCTTATTCCAAACACTGATCTTATTACAGAGAAAAGCTAGGAGCAGATAGATCTGATAGATTTTTAGATATGGTAATATCCAAATAGGTACACTGAGATGATCAGTGAAACGTCAAGCTTAAAGGAGTTGTCTCATTACGAGCTTTCAGCCTGTCAGTGTCCCTGGTAAGTTGAACTGAGGGGCGTGTTTCTTGGTCTGTCTCTTCTGATCCCTCTCCCCCCCTCCCATCAGCACACAGGCAGCTACGTAATTTCTATACAGGGGGGGGGTTTGCTGCCAGAGTTCACCCTGTGTGTGCCTGCCTAGGTCTGTTACAGGAGATGGCTGATCTATGAGTGTAGAGAGGAATGTGAAGCTGCTGTGTATGCTAATAGAGCAGAGGGGATGCATGTGTTCCTATATCCCCTGCTTAGCTTACAAGTCTCCACATCTCCAGCAACAACAAGGGAAGTGTTACTATACTCAGGATGTCTCACTAATACAGGAGAGCATAAAGTATTCACATGCCTGATCTGTATAGTATTAGTATAGTCACAGTTCCAAAGACATATGATTATAGTAACAGACAGGGTCACTGCTGTCACATCTATCTGTGTAGAGAGCAGGAGGAAGCAGGCACACACAGGGTTAATCCAGGCAGTAAGGACACAGAAGCATTAAGCATTCTGTGTGGGAGGGGCTCTCTGCTCTGACCTGTCTTCAAAGGTGATGAGTCATTCAGACCTGACAGCCAGTAAGATAAGGATCAACAGGTCGGCTACTATAGAGATTTGAGGAGCTGATGTAGTAAAAAAAACAGGGCTAGCTCAAAATCAGTGGGACATTTGAAATAACATTTTTGCAAAGGTTGTTTTTTAAAGATTTTTTTAATTAAAACCCCCAATCTTGTAGCGAGAAAAACCCTTTAATGCTTGTTGGGGGGGAAAAAATATCTGGGCAAAAATCGGATTTGTCTTCATTAACTCAAACCAGAATATTGCCTAAAATTATTTAACACAAATAATGCTTTGGCCGTATTATTTTGTGAAGCGGTCCCATCAACCCATGAACCCAAACTCTCTTTTATAAATACAAAGGCCAAGGCTAGAGCGAAAAGGAGCGGGGACAGGGTACAACCCTGTCTACTGCCTCGGGAAAGGGCGTCATATGGAGACCATTAACGCTCAACTTAGCACTCGGTTTCTATTATAGGAGCTTAACCCAAGAGACAAACGATGGACCAAACCCAAACTTATTAAGGACCAATCACCAATAAACCCATTCCACGGAGTCAAAGGTTTTGTGTCCAAACACGCCAATTTTTGTGCCGTATTAGAAAGTGCCCGCATAAAAGGGGCTGGGGTCTCCTATTTACGGGGGATCTGTATTACTGTACACATGGTGCCCTTTCAGTTAACCCTTTTTCACTGTTTCTGGCAGACAAATGAAAATCTCTCACAGCAGTGTTCCCCCAAAGCCATCCCCCAAGTCCCCCAAAATCTGTTTTCAGGTCTTCCACAAATCCTAACAATAATTAAATCACCTGTGCAATGCTAAGAAAAAGCCAGAAAACATAACCTGTTGGTCTGGAGTTGGGGACCTCTGCTCTACAGAACAGGAAGTGCAACTTCAAAGGCTTAGTGCAAAATTAAAAAACTCAGGACTTGAAATTTAAAAAAATTGAAGTGATAGAAAATTAAAAAAAAAAAAAAAAAAATTCATAAAAAATGTGTTCAGTCATTTTTTGATGACACATTCCCTTTAAAAAACTCAATGGGTAGTCCATCTGTTCCTGGGGACTTAGCATTTTTAAATGAAGCAATAGCTGCCTGGATTTTCTCTGGTGTTATAGGGGCATCTAACCTAGAGCATTGTTCCGCTGTAAGAAAGGATAGACCAGCCTCTCCCAAATAGATATTTCTGCCTCCGACACTGTGGCATGAGAATCTCTTAAAGAGGTTGTCTCCCTACAAGGATTGCTTTTATGTTAAAGATCTGGCAAAAACAAGTCATTTTGCAATGTGTGTCCATTAACAGTGTCCTACCTATTCTGAGATATCCCCTCTTGTATGGGCTACATCAACTCCTCAGGTTGCTATAGCTACAGACCTGTTCAATCTCTCATGATAGGCTGCCAGCACTGGTTGCTACAGCTACAGACCTGGCTTCTACTGCAGCCTAGTAGAAGCCAGTAAACACGGCCCTAAATTAAAAATTAAACCAAGAAAACAGGACTGAGGTAAGATGAATCAATGTAGGGAAACAATCCCTTTAAGTCTGCACAAAAAGCATGGAAGGCATTTGTAACTAATCTAGGGTTTGATATGATCGCACTTTTGGGGTGCACCATACTTGCAATCACTGGGGGTTCATGTGAGCGTTTTGCTATGTATGTGAGTAATTTACCGCGGCATTCTCGCTTTTCAAAAAATGACTGGTATAAAAAGAGGTGCGAGTTTCATGATCTTGCAATAATAATTTTGTTGCAGGAGCTAACTTTACTTCATACTTTCAGATAGGTTCCCTGTATATGCTAATTCTGCTAGTCAGACTTAAAAGCGTATGATCGTTTCAAATCTGCTACAGGAGTGGAAAGTTCCCCTCATATATATGCCTTGAACGCATCCCAAACAGAAAGCAATGAATGAAGTAGGTTCATTAATCGATAAAAAGTCCGACCACTTAGCAGTAAAGTGGGCAAAAGGTGAAAGAAGCGTGAACCAAAATGGGTTAAACCTCCATGCCTTGGACTTAGTAAAGCCTGACCAGGCCAAGTGGACTACAATAAGAGAATGATCCAAGACTGAGCTAGATACATATAGGCAAATCAGTAATGAAAGGCAGAAGTTGCCTATTAGCTAGGGCAAGATCAATCCTCTACAATGCATGGTACTCAGGTGAAAAACAGGAGTAATGGGAAGAGGAAGGATGAGAGGACCTCCATACATCTACTAGACCAATTGCATCCACAGTTAATTGCAGGGTAGAAGGGGAGTCTATAGGAACAGAAGTCTGCCCTGGAGTAAATGTCTCGACTGGTATCCCAGGTTATGTTAAAATCCCCCATCTACATAACCGGAGTGTTGGGCTATCTCAGGATAAAGGCAACTGCCAAATGATCTGTGTCTAGGTGGAAAAGAGAGGGGATATAAGTATTAATGAAAAGCAGTGGCTTATTATCAATAAAGCAATACATGAATCCTCACATTTCCAGCAACTCCTTACTTATAGGTATATAAGTCACTCAGTTAGACAGGTATACACGTACCCTCAGAGAGGAAGCTATATAGGTCACTGCAGTTAGACAGGTATATATGTCCCCTCAATTAGGCAGGTATATATAGGTCCCCATCAGTCAGGCAGGTATATAGATATATATGTCTCCTCAAATCAGGCAGGTATATAGATATTGTACCCTTAGACAACCAGATATATAAATATAGGGTCACTCAGACAGGTATATAGATATAGGGGCACTGAGGCAGACATATAGGGGCAGTCAGGCAGGCAGTATATAGGGGCACTGAGGCAGGCAGTATATAGGGGCACTGAGGCAGGCAGTATATAGGGGCACACAGGCAGGCAGTATATAGGGGCACACAGGCAGGCAGTATATAGGGGCACACAGGCAGGCAGTATATAGGGGCACACAGGCAGTTAAAAATAATAACATTAATACTCAACTTACTTGCTTCCCGGCCGCGCGCTCCTCTTCAGGCCACACCTCCAGCGCCGGGACGCTCCTCCGGCAGCTCCTCGGAGGGCTCAGCCTATGACGGGCTGTGCGCCCGAGGAGAGGCAGCGTCGCGATTACATCACTTCATCGCGACACTGCCCAGCTGAGGCGCAGGGGGTCGCGTCGGGTCCTCAGCGCTATGAGGACCCGGCGGCCCCGCTGTGTCGGACCCGTAGAAGCACGCCGCTGTATGTGTGTCCAGCGGACGCACATACAGCTAAAGAGACCGCCGGCGCTCCAGGCCCATGGCAGCGGCCTGGAGCCCGGGAGGTTCGGGGCCCCTGTCTGCGCCCCTTAGGGACAGGCAGAGGTAGGCGCCCTAGGCGATCGCCTACCTCTGCCTACCCTTCGCCCCGGCCCTGCGTGGGGGGAGCTGAAAGAGGACCTATGAAGAGAAACCATTAAGTAACAGAAGACTAAAATACAAACAATTTCTCAAATATGCTTCATTTGGAAAATCAAAGCATTCTGATCGACCTCACTTGTCTAGTGTTGCTCTCATCTTGCTTGTTACAGCTGGGTGCTGGTGTGTAGTCAACATTGTGGGCACCCCAAATTCGTCTGAGGTCTTACTAGAGTGCTGTTAGCATGTAGGGCATAAGGCAATAGTCAGTGGTGGTTTAATACTTTATTGATATGTGAAATACTGACAACATGACTGTGTCTCTCCGGAAAACCTTATCAACACTCTTTAGCCTCCTCCGCCCTCTATAAAAGAGGGATGGTTAAATACCTATCCAAGAATCAAACGAAGAGAAACACACGCCAACACGTGTCTTCGCCCGCCCCAACGGCCCTTCCAAACAACACAAAGGCCTCTAGCACTTCTAAAGGGTCTGCTAAAACTCCGAAAAATAAGCCCCTCAATACGACTCAGGGTACTCCCCCAAGGGCCGCAATGGAGAACCCTTCTTCCCCAGAATCACCTATAAGTGCTGCTATCACCCCCCCTCACACATCTCCATCGAGTTCAATAGGGCTCCCACAGGACAACGAACCGTTCACTGTCGCTGCTATGGCTCAGGAGGTCTCCAGATTTCTCTGTACCAGTTGTTAGTCACTTATTGTCACTTTGTAATTGTTTGACCAATGTTATTTATGTACCCGCCTGAAATGTACAGCGCCCTGGAATCAAGGGCGCTCCAAAATAAATGATAATAATAAACTCTGCGCTAACAATGATTACAGCTAATACGCAGAAAATAGTGGAGCTCGAAAACAAGGTGACATCTTGTAAAATTACCTCTTCTAATGTGGAACAATCACTTGCGCAGGCAAGGGAAACTGAAGCGGCACAAAGAGACCGGATCGAAGATCTGGAAAACCGCAGCAGGAGCAACAATCTCCGCTTTGTAGGGATCCCAGAATCCATCACGGGGGAAACCCTGATAACCTATCTTGCCGATAAACTTCCCAAAGCATTAGAGGCAGATGTCCCCACAGACCAGTATGTAATTGAAAGAGCACACAGACTGGGGCCACAAAGACAGGAAGGGGAGAGGAATGCGAGACCACGCCCGGTAATAGCAAAATACCTCAACTGGGCGATTAAGGAGCAGATATTAAGGGCTTACAGGAGATGTGACACTCTCACCATAGATGGTAATAAAATCTTGTTGTTTCAAGACTTCTCTGCAAATGTGGCCCAAAAAAAAAAATTGTTTACCCCAGTCTGCAGGCATCTTCATGAACAGGCAATAAGATTCCAGCTTATGTACCTTGTGTAGCTGAGGGTGCATGTAGACGGAAGGCAGCTAGTTTTTGAGGATCCTGCTCAAGCCAGATGTCATTTTCATGTTGAGGAGGGTTAGCTAGACGGTTACTACTTCATAGGGAGACAAAGGGAAATTTTGGATCTAGTGATCCTTTGATTTGTTGCTGCGATGCAGCTAATGACTCAGACTGATGTTATTCCAGTTTTAAGGACCAAATCTCGGTCCCGAATGTTATTGTTGTTATTGTTATTGATAATTGTATGTGCTCTGTTCTCAGAATTCACCCCTACAGGTATGGACAGGTTGGTGGTGGCTCGTGGCTCCCTGAAATCAGATCGTGTACAGATAGGAAGGTGTATCCAATCGCTCGCTGGGACGGTGGGGGCACTGTTAATTGAGGAGACCCACAATTTACAAGGGCGGATGAGTGGCGTAACATGACGGGTAGATCAAATGGAGTGGTCGCCTCGGAAGAGGGACCAATCAAACTGATCACATGGAATGTGGCAGGACTCAATACTCCTATTAAGAGGAAGAAGGTGGAAGAGGGTGAAGGTGAGCGTACATCTGAAACGTTTTAAGCCCGATATAATTTGGGTGGACCGATCACAGAGGAGGAGGTGAGGAAGGCCATAGCATCTTTATCCTATAAGAAATCACCAGGACCAGATGGCTATGGAAATGAATTCTATAAACTTCTATCAGTAGAGGTGACGCCAACATTGACTAACTTATATAATGCAATTTACCGGGATCAAGGAGCAATGGAGCTATTCTCGGAATAGTGTACGATCTTACTCCCAAAACCGGGCAAAGATCACACTCTGGTCAAGAATTATCACCCAATAGCTTTACTCAATAGTGGCTATAAACTCCTAACCAAAATTTTAGCAACTCGAATTCAGACATTTCTCCCAAATATAGCGCACCCAGCCCAGAGGGGCTTTGTAAAGGGTCGTCAGGCAGTTAAAAATATTCGGACAGTGGTGGGGGCGACGGTAAGGGCCTCGGAACCTTCCTCAGATATTTTGATGCTTTTGAGCCTAGATGCCGAAAAGGCATTTGACAGGGTTTCGTGGCCTTTCTTGTCTGCTACTTTGTTAAAAAAGAAACTTTGGCCCTATCTTTAGAAACTTCATTTCTTACATCCAAGAGGGTTCTTCTACTAGTCTTTTGATTAATGGGTTTCTAACTCCCCCATTAGATATGTTTAGGGGCACCAGGCAGGGTTGTCCATTATCTCCATTGTTCTTTGACCTTGCACTTGATCCGTTGTTGTATTATCTAAAGCCTAGTCATGTCACTGATGGGAATCTGGATGATTCCCCGATCTTGGACATAGTGGCTTTTGCCGACGATGTGCTGTTGATTTTGAAAAATCCAAGACAAAAGTTGCAGAGGGTGTGGCAGATGTTGCAGGAGGCGGGATCTCTCTCGGGGTACCACATCAATATGGATAAAACGAACGCTATACTACTTAAAGGGCCAGCAAAACCTACTTGGGCACCACTCTATCCGTTTAATTTGTGCACTAATAAGATGCCCTACTTGGGAGTATCGATATAGAGGCTTTCCACCAGTCTATACATAGATAACATTACACCTTATATGGCCTCGCTAGAAGCAAGATTGTACACATGGATGCAACTTCCGTTGTCTTATGTGGGTCGGGGAAACCTTATCAAATTAATAGAATTTCCCATATTACTGTATCTACTGCACTCTCTTTCACTCTATGTCAGGCAAAAGGATAAAGTGCGCATGAATGCGCTTTTTCGTCGTTTCATTTGGGGTGGTAAAAGACCTCGGATTCCGTTGATAATTTTGCAGCAGCCCAGAGACAACGAAGGTATTAATTTTCCGAACATTCGGGTAAATAATGTGGCCGCATTGATTCGTATGGCAGCAGACTGGCTGCAAAACACATCAGTATACACAGACACCAAGACGGAGCAATCATTTTTAGGGAAGATCTTGCTAGCGAATTTTTTGCATCTACCTTACATCAAATACCAGAACTGATTCGGGCTAAACCGCTTGTATTTTCAACTCGGCGGGGATGGCAAAAAATGAGGGGAATTCTTGGACTACATTCTCACGCCTCTATGTTTCGCACTCTTATAGGTAATCCAGATTTTCAGAAGGGGGCTGCATAAAGATTTTTACATATGGGGGAAAGGCGAAATCCTGTCAGTTTACGACCTAATTGATACGAAAACACGTAAGATTCTACAATTAAAAGAGCTTAGAATCAAAAATACCCAGAGGCGGGGGTCTCCTTCTTCCCTTATTTGAGTGCTCGCAGCTACGTTTCGACGCTGATTACACATTTCACACAGAAAGAGTGGGACCCATTAACACGTAAACTCTTGTTCAAAAATACTTCAGAAAAGGGGTTGACCACTCACTACTATAAAATGTTACATGTGCCACTCGACTTCTCAGACTCGACCATGGCGCTCGCGAAGTGGGCAGGGGACGACCCTAGTCTAGCCGTCCCTACCTTACTTACAGCACTGGCTAATAGCCGTAAATTCTTATCCTCAAGTAGGTACTGGGAAATGTCCCTTCAACTATACCACAGGGCTTACATTACTCCAGTCAGAGGACATTGTATTGGCATTTTTAAAAGCAGTAGATGCTTCCGATGTGGTGTCCCGGAGGCAGATATTTTTCATTGCTTGTGGAGTTGCCCGGTGATTCAAGATTTTTGGGAACGGGTGATGACATTCACAAGAACACAATTGACTAACTATGTCCCGAATAACCCTCTATGGGCAATATTTGGTCATATAGACATTCAGGTGACCCCATGTGAACCGGGAAGTAGAAAATTGCTATATATGATTTCAGCGGCAGGCATCAAAACTATTCTGAACACGTGGATACACGAGTCTCCGTCCCCTTTCAAGATGTTCTTAGACAAATTGTCTTTCATACTGTAAATGGATTGGGTGGAGGCTTCGGGTAAAAAGGAGACACATGCAAGAAAATTTTTCCAAGTCTGGGGCAGTTTTATCCCTTTGCTTCCACAGAGAATACGTGAAGCAATTAAGGAATGTTTTAGTTTTACCACGTGGTTTCAGAAACAGGTACTAGCGGGCGATACAACAATTTAGGAGGAGTATTGATTTGTGTTTTGTCCAGAGGACAAAAATATCTAGTTCAGCCCTCAATCTGTTATTCGGTCGCCAGGGACTCTGCTCTAGAAAGTGAAACGAGATATAGGCGGCAGGTGGAAGGAGCCACATTTGGTGATCATACTGTAAAGAAAAGAGGTCAGGGGTAGGGCTTGGAGAATGGAGCACTTGTTGGTATGTGTATTTGCTTTGTCTGAGCCTAATTTTACATATTGTCTACCATATTCTTGCGATTTATGTTTTTTCCTCACCGAGATAGACTAATGTCAAAGATGAAGCTATGGCTTGTAGCCCGACTTAAAAAGATAACGAGGAGACACTAGTCTACTGTAGTCTATGATCAACTAGAATCAGCTGATCTACCTTACAGAAATAGTATACGAAAGGACTACAGCTTTCGTTTTCTGGAACAGACCTGAGATTGCAGACAATAAGGGCTTAGACTGGTTTTTGTTTAAATATGTTTTATTTTGCATAACACTAAAAATGACACTTCAAAGTATGCATGTTATACTGTTCTGAATCAATGTATTTCTTAAATGATTATTTGCAAACTATATTTCATAAGATACGAGTTTCTTATATATTCTGTGTTGCTTAATAAAGACATTTTAAAGAAAAGCAAAGCATTTCACCTGCAATTCAGTTTTTAAAAAGCAATGACCATTTAAGACAGCTCTGCAGTCAGTACCTGACAGCTTGATGGATCACTCACTGTGCTGACAGCTGTGTGTTTCTGAGCTGGGAGAGTGCACTGTGCAGGGGGAGCTGTAAGTCTACATCATGTGCACACCAGCAGCAGTGTAACATGGATGCCTTTGTGCTATGGAGGAGGCTAAAGCAACAGGTAAACCCTGTCACACTATGTCCTCAGTGTGCTGTGCCTGTTGCACTGTATGTAGTGAGAGACTCAGATTATCCTGTATAAGCAGCTATGCAGTCACCTCCCCCTTCCACAGCTTTGGATCTCCTGACTTACAAAGTGAAAGTAATACTGAGGTAAAGATTCTGATTTGGCATTTATTAGAGAAAAGTCTTAGAATTTCATCTACTATCATTATTTGTGTGTATGTGTGGAGGTGATAGATGCTCTTTTAGCAATGACTGCCGCTAGGTCTTATTTTCAGGGAAGGCCTTATATTTCTAAGCTTGAAAGAAATCGCACTAGGTCTTATTTTCAGGGAAACACGTTGTTTCATGAACCTTAGACTTTGAAGCAAATTGGGCTCTCTTCCGCTGGATATGTAATGAAAAAGTCAGGGTAAATGTGGATTTGTACATTTTCATATGGAATCGGGTCTTTTTCATGCAGGAGGCTCAGTAATGTGTCACAGCTTCGATAGTTCACAAATTTTGCAATAAAGGTGCGTAGAAGAGCACCAGATGGAGACAGCTTTGGCATAATCCGGTGAACTCTCTCCCCACCGAGCATTATTGAAAAACTTTTTCTGCCAAATTTGTCGATTAAGAGTGTCTCGAGAAATGCTTCAGGCCGTGAGCCCTCTGCTCCGTTAGGAAGACCAATAAATCTCAAGTTGCATCTTCTAAGATAGGTTTCCTGGTTGTCAACATGTTAAAGGAGTCTGACAACTTGGGCCGTAATGTCAGAGATCTTAGTCTATTGAAGTGGCCCGATCCTCTAGATCACTCAGTCTCTGCTCCACCTCTCTCACGCAGAACTTGTAAATCTTGACGAAGCAGGGAGATATCAACTTTAATTTCGTCAATCCTAGCTAATAACATAGTTTAACAACTATGGCATCTTCAGATAGCTCTGTTCTGCGGAAACAGTCTAGCCAATCTGAGGCCCCAGTATTTTTCTCAGGAGGCATGTTGGTGGAGTGGAAAGTCTAGTCCAAGTTGAATAAAGATATAAAATGGGCCAATTTAGTTATAAAATCAGGAAAATCACTGAACACCTGGTAGTCAGTCAAGTAATTTCTCGCGACAATACCTTGGTGAGCCAAAAGAGGGAGACAAAGACCATGTAAAGGTAGCTCCTAATGTGGAATACAGAAGAAGAGCAATGGTGGTCTATAGCTATAATTCAGTGTCTGCTACACTCAAAACGTCTACTGGTCAGGGGAGAGAGATGTCATATACCCCCAGGTATGTCACCAGACAGTGCTAGGCATAGGCCAGCAATGTTTCAGGAGCCAGTCTTTATGGTGGAGAGAAAAAGCCTGCTAATGGTAGACAAGATGGCAGTACAGTCATGGCCAAAAGTTTTGAGAATGATACAAATGTTAATTTTTAAAAAGTCTACTGCATCAGGTTTTATGGCAATTTGCATATACTCCAGAATCTTATAAAGAGTGATCAGCTTAACAGCAATTAATTGCAAAGTCAATAGTTGCCTAGAAAATGAACTTTTTCCCCCAAAACACATTTCAACTTCATTACAGACCTGCCTTAAAAGGACCAGCTAAGATCGTTTCAGTGATTGCGCCATTAACACAGGTGTGGGTGTTGATGAGGACAGGGCTGGAGATCAATCTGTCATGATTAAGTAAGAATCACACCACTGGACACTTTAAAAGGAGGCTGGTGCTTGGCATCATTGTTTCTCTTCTGTTAACCATGGTTATCTCTAAAGAAACACGTGCAGTCATCATTGCACTGCACAAAACTGGCCTAACAGGGAAGAGTATCGCAGCTAGAAAGATTGCACCTCAGTCAACAATCTATCGTATCATCAAGGAAATCAAGGAGAGAGGTTCCATTGTTGCCAAAAAGGCTCCAGGGCGCCCAAGAAAGACCAGCAAGCGCCAGGACCGTCTCTTAAAAGTGTTTCAGCTTCGGAATCGGGCTACCAGCAGTGCAGAGCTTGCTCAGGAATGGCAGCAGGCAGGTGTGAGTGCATCTGCACGCACTGTGAGGCGGAGACTCATGGAGCAAGGCCTGGTGTCGAGGGCAGCCAAAGAAGCCACTTCTCTCCAGAAAAAACATCAGGGACAGACTGATATTCTGCCAAAGGTACAGGGAGCGGACTGCTGAGGACTGGGGTAAAGTCATTTTCTCTGATGAATCCCCTTTCCGAATGTTTGGAACATCTGGAAAACAGCTTGTTCGGAGAAGACAAGGTGAGCGATACCACCAGTCTTGTCTCATGCCAACTGTAAAGCATCCAGAAACCATTCATGTGTGGGGTTGCTTCTCAGCCAAGGGAATCGGCTCTCTAACAGTCTTGCCTAAAAACACATCCATGAATAAAGAATGGTACCAGAATGTCCTCCAAGAGCAACTTCTCCCAACTGTCCAAGAGCAGTTTGGTGATCAACAATGCCTTTTCCAGCATGATGGAGCACCTTGACATAAAGGAAAGGTGATAACTAAATGGCTCAGGGAACAAAACATAGAGATTTTGGGTCCATGGCCTGGAAACTCCCCAGATCTTAATCCCATTGAGAACTTGTGGTCAATCATCAAGAGACGGGTGGACAAACAAAAAACAACAAATTGTGACAAAATTCAAGCATTGATTGCGCAAGGATGGACTGCTATCAGTCAGGATTTGGTCCAGAAGTTGATTGAGAGCATGCCAGGGAGAATTGCAGAGGTCCTGAAGAAGAAGGGTCAACCCCGCAAATATTGACTTGCTGCATTAACTCATTCTAACTGTCAATAAAAGCTTTTGTTAATCATAATATGATTGCACTTGTATTTCTGTATGTGATAAAAACATCTGACAAACACACATAAAAACCAGAGGGCAACAGATCATGTGAAAATATAATATTTGTGTCATTCTCAAAACTTTTGGCCATGACTGTAGAGTTGCAGGAGCTCTGGCAGTGTCCCGCCCCCAAATAAGGTTTATTTAGTTTAGAAAAAAGACAGCTTTGGGGAAAGAGAATAAATATGTTTAACCCCTTACCGCCAGAGCCAGTTTTGGCCTTACTGATAGAGCCCCGGTTTTAAAATCTGACATGTGTCACTTTATGTGAGAATAACTTTTTGACACTTTTACCTATCCATGTGATTCAGAGATTGTTTTCTCGTGACATATTGTGCTATAATTTAGTAATACATTTGCAATTTTCAAAGTTCAAAAATGTCTGCGTGTAAGACAGATCATTATTCCACTCAAAATAGTTTATAACTAGCATCTACCATATGTCCATTGTAGGTTGGTATAATTTTTTTTAAATGTTTGGAGTTTTTTTGCCACATTAGAGGGCTTAGAAATTGAGTAGTCATTTTTCACATTTTCAAGAAAATTTGCAAAATAGATCTTTTTAGGGACTAGTCCAGTTCTGACGTGGCTTTGAGGGGCCTGTATGTTAGATATCACCATAAGTGACCCCATCTAAGAAACTAGACCCCTTAAAGAACTTAAAACAGCATTTAGGAGGTTTGTTACCCCTTTAGATATTTCACAGAAATTAAATTAAAATTGAAGGTGAAATTTCACATTTTTTTGCTGATTTTCAGATATGACCAGGTAAATGCAACTCAACATCAATTCCCCAGATTCTGCCGTTTTCAGAGATATCCAATATGTAGCCCTAGTGCGCTATTTGGCTCAACCACAAGCCCCAGAATAGGCGGAGAACCTACCGGATTCTGGGGTCTCATTTTCATTACGATCTTATTTAGGCGGCGTTTAAGGTTTGCGGACGCCCCCTAAGGGGCTAAAAGTTAATAAACTCCCCTAAAAAGACCCCATCTTGGAAATTACACCCCTTTAGGAATATATCCTGGGGTGTAGTGAGTATATCGACCCCACAGGTGTATCACAAATTTTTGTAGCGTAAGGCTGTGAAAATGCAAAAAAAATTTTTTCCCAATAATCTGCAATTTTAGCTGAAAATGTTTACTTTTTACATGGAATCCTGGAAAAAAAAGCACCCCAAATTGTGTTACGCAATTTCTTCCAAGTTCAGCAATACCCTACATGTGGGTGTAAACTGCTGTTTGGGCGCATGGCAGGGTGTACAAGGGAGGGAGCACTATTTGGCTTTTGGAATGCAGATTTTGGTGGGGCCATGTCGCATTTGCAAAGCCCCCAAAGTATCAGAACAAGTGAAACCTTCCATAAGTTGCCCCATTTTGGATTCAACACCCCTCATGGATCTCATCTAGGGGTGTATTGTATATTTTGGGTGCACCGGTGTTCTGTTTTTAGCGTTGGGCCATGAAAATGGGGGGGGGACGACGACGCAGTTCTGCCATTATTTTTGGGTTTTAATTTTTACAGTGTTCGCCGTTCAGGATAAATGACAGGATAACTTTACTATGTGGTTCGGTACAATTGCAATGATATAAATTTTATATAGTTGTTTATGTTTTATTACTTTTACACAATAGAAATTAGTTTATAAAAAATTTCATTTTTATGTTGTTACAGTCTGACAGCCATAACTTTTTTATTTTTCTGTATATGGAGCTGATTATGAGCTTGTTTCTTGCAGGATGAGTTAATGTTTTTATTGGTACCATTATGGGGTGCATATGATCCTTTGATCACGTTATATTAAGGCTTCTGTGAGGCATTTTGAACAAAATACAGCAATCCTGGTAGTATTTTTTATTTTTACGGCGACACCCAATTTATATAGTTTATGTGGAAGCACATTATTTTTTTTTTTTTTTTAAAGTGTTTTTATTGTGTAAAACAATATTTATTTATCGCTGTCTTCTGATAGCCATACCTTTTTTATTTTTCCGTATACAGCGCTGTGTAAGGACTTTTTTTGCGGGATGAACTGACGTTTTAATTGGCACCACTTTGGTGTTTATATGAGTTTTTTATCACTTTTTATTCCATTTTATATGCTGCGGGATGAACGAAAATCGGAATTCTGTGACTGGTTTTTTTTGTTGGTTTTTTTTTACGGCATTTACCGTAAAGGTTAATTAACATGACATACTTAAAGGGAGGGTTGTTCCGCACGCGACGATATCAAAAATGGGTACTTTATTTATTTTTTACCTTTTTTGGGCCGATTGGCGTTTGTAAAGAGGAAAAGGGCAGTGTACCTGTTTTTATTTTATTTTTTGTGTTTTACTTTTTTACACTGTTTTCACTTTTCCCCAGAGGGGAATTGTATAAGCGATATGCAAATCGCTCGTACTATAGGAGTTCAGCACACAGAGTAACTGCTGTGTACTGGTCTCCATGGTCACTGTCATTGCATTGCGGGCAGGTTGTCACCGGACAACCCGGATGCTTTCACAAAGCATCCGGGTGTCGGGTAAGGGGACCAGCGAGCGGCGTCTCCGCCGTTTGCTGCGCCAATGGCAGGCAGGAGGAGCTCACTCACCATGATTGGTCGCAAAATAGAAGGGTTAATGACCCACGGGAAAGCGGCATGATGCCAGCGGTAATATACCGCTGGTTCTGTGCCGCGATCTTGCGAGCTCCCCTTGTGAGCTCGCAAGATTGCCATGGCGTACCCATACGTCAATTTGCGGGAACCTCTACCCGACCTTGACGTATTGGTACGTCAAATGTCAGTAAGGGGTTACATATATCACAGGTCATTTTAGAGATCTCTCCCAAGATCTATGTATATCCAGGATTTTATCTAAAACAAGGGGGCATCCTCAACGTCATGAAGAGTCTTTACATGAAAATAGAAAGGGATTCTATACTGTAAGATCCATCCCTCCTTCTACTGAGGCAACACCATTTTGTCAGAAAAGACACAGAAAACACATAAATGTGGTATAAAGTATTATTAGTATTAATAGTACTAGTATTATTAGTAGTAAGTTGTGCCAGAATTCTAGCGCAATTGCAATAAATGTGCCCCAATGCTTTTATAATGCAAAGTCTGAGATCCATTTTTTATGTTTCAATGATAAAGCTGTGTAAAAGATTGCTTTTTGTTTAATCTTCTTATTATTTTCACATGTAAGAATGGCAAAAAGGGGTGTTTTGAGCTCCTTCTATTGTTAACACTCCTAATTATATATATATATATTATATATATATATATATATATATATATATATATATATATATATATATATATATATATATATATATAAATAAATAAATAAATAAAAGCATGTATATATATATATTTATATATATTTTGTGGGAATTGGCTCAAACGGAGGCAGTCCTTTAATGTGCAACACTGCAGGATTTATTGGCATGGGTCACATAAAGCAGAAAAATAAACAGCAGGGCTTGCTTCAGCCAAGAACAAACATAAATCACAGTCCATGTTATGGGTCACAATACCATATGTTGGTTTCCAAAGGGGTTAACAGAGCCGTGTGCAGGTCTCTGCAGTACTTCCAGGGTTGCAAGGCCCAGCTCTGGCTCTTACACCACTGCTCACTCCACTGAGCAGTTTTGACAGGAAGGGAACCACACCCCCTTTCACCTGAGCCTGCTGGCCTTATATAGGGCTGGTAAGCCGTGGTCTGGAATGTGGGAGCAGTCCGTCCCACCCAACTCTTCAGTCTGCTCCAATAAAGCCCGACCCGGATCACAGCATTACTGCCATACTATACATACAAACGTATCAGTGGCCTATTGCCGCTGACACCAGAATAAATGGGCTTTATTTCACCGATCTTAGGCAGATCGGTGATACATAACGTCCATCAACAATCGCACCTTGTGCCTTCCTATATAAACCCCTCCCCCCACCCTATGCCCAATGCCGGGGGACTGGGCACCTTCAGCCATCAAATTATGTACCCTAGAGAGGGCATCTGCGTTCCCCTGCAGCTTGCCCGGCCTGTGCTCTACTGAAAAATTAAAATCTTGCAGGGCCAGGGACCAATGGGTGACCCTGGCATTGTTGCCTTTTTTCTCCCTTAACCATTTTAAAGGGGCATGATCAGTCACCAAACTAAATTTGCGGCCCAGGAGGTAGTACCGGAGAGAATCGAGCGCCCATTTAAGGGAGAGGGAGAGCGCCAAGCTTTCCCTCTCAATTATGGCATAATTGCGCTCTGACGGGGTCAGCTTCCTGCTGACAAAACACACAGGATGTTCCTCCCCATTGATAACCTGGGAAATTACTGTGCCTAGGCCAAACTCTGAGGCATCCGTTCGTACTACAAATTCTCATGAAAAATCCGGAGCTATCAATACCGGTTGTCTGCATAGTGCTGACTTCAGGGTGTGGAAGACTGCCTCAGCCTATGGGTACCATTTGACCATGGAGGACTTGGTTCCCTTCGTTAGTTCAGTCAGGGGTACTGCCATCTCGGCAAACTTGGGGATAAACCGCCGGCATTACCCCACAATTCCCAGAAACGCTCTCACTTGTTTCTTGGTAAGCGGGCAGGGCCAGTTTTGGATGAGTTCTACTTGGAGCTTTATCTCCCCCCCCCCCCCCCCTCCCACGACATACCCCAAGTAACGGGCATCCTCCATCCCTATGGCACACTTACTGGGATTTATGGTGAAACTACCTTTCCTTAGCGCATCTAGGACAGCTTGGATCTTCTGAAGGGGACTCTACCAATCTCAGCTGAAGATGACTATGTCATCAAGGTAAGTTGACGCATATGCCCGGTGGGGACCCAAGATCCAGTCCATAAGCCTTTGAAAGGTGGCGGCGGCCCCCTGGAACCCAAACGGCATTCTTATGTATTGGACCCGTCTGGTGTGAAAAATTCTGTCTTCTCTCGGGCCTCTTTGGCTAAGAGGATCTGCCAATACCCCTTGGACAGGTCTAGGGTGGTGATATACCGGGCTGGCTTTAGCCTCTCAATAAGCTCATCAACCCGGGATATGGGATATGCATCGACCTCATTTACCTCATTTAGCTTGTGGTAGTCGTTGCAGAAGCGCCACTCACCGTTGGGCTTAGGGACTAACACCATGGGGCTGGACCATGCGCTCTTAGACTCCTCTATCACCCCTAATTTTAGCATTCTCAAACATAAATCACAGTCCGTGTTATCGGTCACAATACCGTACTCCGATTTCCAAAGGGGTTAACCGAACCGTGTGCAGGTCTCTGCAGTACTTCCAGGGTTGCAAGGCCCAGCTCTGGCTCTTACACCACTGCTCACTCCACTGAGCAGTTTTGACAGGAAGGGAACCACACCCCCTTTCACCTGAGCCTGCTGGCCTTATATAGGGCTGGTAAGCTGTGGTCTGGAATGAAGGAGCAGTCCGTCCCACCCAACTCTTCAGTCTGCTCCAATAAAGCCCGACCCGGATCACAGCATTACTGCCATACTGCACATACAAACGTATCAGTGGCCTATTGCCGCTGACACCAGAATAAAAGGGCTTTATTTCACCGATCCTAGACAGATCGGTGACACATAACGTCCGTCAACAATCGCACCCTGTGCCTTCCTACAATATATATTATATATATTTATACACTCACCGGCCACTTTATTAGGTACACCTGTCCAACTGCTCGTTAACACTTAATTTATAATCAGCCAATCACATGGCGGCAACTCAGTGCATTTAGGCATGTAGACATGGTCAAGACAATCTCCTGCAGTTCAAACCGAGCATCAGTAGGGGGAAGAAAGGTGATTTGAGTGCCTTTGAACGTGGCATGGTTGTTGGTGCCAGAAGGGCTGGTCTGAGTATTTCAGAAACTGCTGATCTCCTGGGATTTTCACGCACAACCATCTCTAGGGTTTACAGAGAATGGTCCGAAAAAGAAAAAACATCCAGTGAGCGGCAGTCCTGTGGGCGGAAATGCCTTGTTGATGCCAGAGGTCAAAGGAGAATGGGCAGACTGGTTCGAGCTGATAGAAAGGCAACAGTGACTCAAATAGCCACCCGTTACAACCAAGGTAGGCAGAAGAGCATCTCTGAACGCACAGTACGGCGAACTTTGAGGCAGATGGGCTACAGCAGCAGAAGACCACACCGGGTGCCACTCCTTTCAGCTAAGAACAGGAAACTGAGGCTCCAATTTGCCCAAGCTCATCGAAATTGGACAGTAGAAGATTGGAAAAACGTTGCCTGGTCTGATGAGTCTCGATTTCTGCTGCGACATTCGGATGGTAGGGTCAGAATTTGGCGTCAACAACATGAAAGCATGGATCCATCCTGCCTTGTATCAACGGTTCAGGCTGGTGGTGGTGGTGTCATGGTGTGGGGAATATTTTCTTGGCACTCTTTGGGCCCCTTGGTACCAATTGAGCATCGTTGCAACGCCACAGCCTACCGGAGTATTGTTGCTGACCATGTCCATCCCTTTATGACCACAATGTACCCAACATCTGATGGCTACTTTCAGCAGGATAATGCGCCATGTCATAAAGCTGGAATCATCTCAGACTGGTTTCTTGAACATGACAATGAGTTCACTGTACTCAAATGGCCTCCACAGTCACCAGATCTCAATCCAATAGAGCATCTTTGGGATGTGGTGGAACGGGAGATTCGCATCATGGATGTGCAGCCGACAAATCTGCGGCAACTGTGTGATGCCATCATGTCAATATGGACCAAAATCTCTGAGGAATGCTTCCAGCACCTTGTTGAATCTATGCACGAAGAATTGAGGCAGTTCTGAAGGCAAAAGGGGGTCCAACCCGTTACTAGCATGGTGTACCTAATAAAGTGGCCGGTGAGTGTATGTGTGTGTATATACACATATATATATATATATATATATATATATATATATATATATATATATACATACATACCTATATATATATATATATATATATATATATATATATATATATATATAGAGACACACACACACACACTTAGGCAGGGAAAGCCATTATCTTGTATAATTATGTAATAACAAAAAAAATTAAATAAGTAAAACTGTGAAAAACCCTTTCAAATAAATCCCCTAAAAAAGAGATGGGACATTGTTTCCATGTAGAGAAGAAGATAATTAAAAAAACAAAGATTTACTATAAGGGCATGTTCACACGGCGGTTTTGCCTGTGGGTTTTGCCGCGGCCAGTGCCTCGTCGAATCTCGCCGCAAACTCGCGTCTCCCGACATGGGTTTGCAGTGCAGGTGCAAGTTAATAGCAGGGGGCAAACCGTGCCGCGAGACGCAGCACAACCGCGCACCACCCGCGGCAGCCGCGCGGAGCACTCCTTGTCAAGAATTGACAGGAGAGTTCTCCACACACGCGGGTTTGGCCGTGGCCCCGAAGCCGCGGCCGAACCAGCGGCGTGTGAATATTAACGCGGTTTCCAATAGGAAACCATGTTAATAAACTAGGCGCGATTTGGCCGTGGAAACCACGTCGGAATCCACGGCCATAACCGCCGTGTGAACATGCCATAAGAAAGGTCAGTCTGTGGACGACACCTCAGGAGCTGGTCATAAAGGTAAAAGCCAAGAGCTCCGAAAATGCTTAGACCATTATTTGAAACAAAATAATATTGACACTTATGTATACATAAAATTCCTGCTTTGATTATTGTCCCACTGAAATCACCTTTCAGGATCAGGAAGGAAATGCTTCCAGATTGGTTTGTGCCATAAGGGTTTCTGACCTTACTCTGGGTCAGTGGATGGAGGCCAGGGCTGAGGAGTTGAAGTCGTGGAGTCGGTGCCCATTCTCCAGGAGTCGGGAGTCGTTATAAAATGGACCAACTCTGACTCACAAAATATACAATAAATTGGTACAGTTAGTTCAATGAAGTGCCAAAAGCAAGAGAAATAGGGTCTTGCCAGTGCTACTGCTACGATATCTTCAGCCTCATCAGATGAGGAGTTTAATTTTGAAAAGTATTTGGATGACATGTAGCAGGCAGAGCTCTTGCTTTCAAAGAAGTAGAAGAGTTCAACTGTTCCTCAAAACTGACTGTGCCTGAGGCGATTCCCATATACCCTGAGATTGGTAGAGACGTGGTCACCGCTTTGCCACCAACTGAAGTTAGTGTAGACAGGTCGTTTCTCTAGCCTGGAAATAATGAGATCAGATGCTAGGTAACCTATGAAGGATCTGATGGAGGCGATAATATTTCTCAGAACAAATTCATAGACTCCACAAGTGTTATTCAGTACATTTTTAATGAAAACTGTTTTTCCCCATTTACTGCATTGTTTTGCATTGTTACAATTTATTAAAGATTTTGTGTTCTGAAGTCGTGTCCAATAAATACATTTTACATTGACAAGCAAAAGGGTAACAATGTTTTGAACTTTTGAGTTTCAGGCTCCATATCTCATCATCCACTGCAGCTTTAACTACCATCATTTTGTAGACAATCATCTTGGCTCTCATACATAACTTTGACCTGCAACTATTTAGCATCTTCTTAGTTCTGCAGCTTCTTGCCATGTAACTGCATTGTTACTGTTTTGCTCCTGGTGGTGGAACAATCTTTTTATTCTTGTTACTACAAATTACAACCTGTACTTACATTCCCTAATAGCTCAGTGTGTTATTAGGCTGATTCTCAAGCAAAAGGTCACTGGTTCGAGCAGCCGTGAAGAAGATTTCCCAAGAAAAGAGAAGCAGCATCACCCAGCTAATTGATAGCGTCTCTGTGGGGAAAATTGCCAAACTGCATCATGTGAGGCCAGGAAAGCCGGAAGAATCGGAAATGAAGTTCATCCATGAATTCAAAAGTCAGGAGATGGAGGTCCAGGCAAAATATCAGCGTCAACAAGTCGGCTCATCACAAGGTCTATCAGTTCTAACGCGACAGACACAGCAGTGCAGGTGGCTCATATGGTTCGTAATAGTGAGATCACAGATGTCCATGCAAGCACCGGGCAACACACATTACACATATCTGGAATGATGGCCCGAAAAAAGGTGAAGAAGCCTTGACTTCAATCTCGTCATAAAAAGCGTTGGCTCAAGCTTGCAAAAAGTACAAAAAATGAAAGATTGGAAACGGGCGATTTGGAGCGTTGAGATGAAAGTCAATAGACCGGGCTTTGTGTGGTGCAAATTGGTTTAGAAGAATCAAGGAAAAAGGGGGCGACCAGAGTGAGAATTTGAAGAAACCTGATGATATGGGGGATGTTTCACAGCCAAAGATGTTGGATACTTGACCAGAACCAATGTTGAGCTATATGTGAGTATCCTACAAGATGAGTTACTTCATGCACTCAATTACTATGGGTATGAAAAGGACGACAGTGTTCCAGCAGGAAAACAATATGAAGCATACATCAAGGTTGGAGAAGTAATGATTCAATGACAATGAGGTAGAGTTGCTGTATTGGCCTCCACAGTCCCCAGACCTCAACCCAATCGAACACTTATGGGTAGAGTTGAAGAAAAAGCTGTATTCGTACCTAAATCCAGTATGCACCAACATTGGGTATGTGTAGAATAGACCTGGAATCAGATTTTGATCAAGACATTTTTTGAACCTGATCCAGAGCCCAGAAGGATTCAGGCAGTGCTGAAAGCCAAAGGTGGATTTACCAAATCCTAACAAAATAATAAAAATGTACATTTTGATTTTTAGGAGCAAAACAGTAAAAATGCAGTTACATGACAAGAATATGCAGACCTAAGAAGATGCTAAATATTTGTAAGTCAAATTTATGTATAAGATCGGAACGATGATGGTCTATAAAATGATGTTAGCATCATGTACAAAACTGTAGTGGATGGTGAGATGTGGAGCCTGAAAGTCAGAAGTTAAAAACATTGTTACCATTTTGCTTGTCAGTGTAGGGGCATGTCCCCATGCAGAGAGCAAATACCGGTCAGATCATCAGACCGGTATTTGCTCTGTTTTGTGGCTGTGCACACGGCCACGTGGGGTGGTTTTTCTCTGCTGTTTGCGGAGAAAAGTCCTCCCTCCTCGCATTGAGATGTTCATTGTCTGCCCGAAAACCGGGCGGAAGATAAACATGTTCAATGTTTTTCGGACCACCGGCGGTTTAAAAAAACGCCCGACGGAATACTCATGCAGGGGAGACCGCTGCACGGGTTTTTCATAGAGGTCCATTTTAAAGTTTGATAGATGGTTTACAGACTGTTTTCAAAACCGAAAACAGTCTGTAAAACCGTCCAAAAACCATTGCCGTGGGGACAAGCCCTAAATTCTACCTAAATAGCTTGATAAGGGCGTGTTTACACGGCACAGGACAAATACCGGCCGGTTTGCCGGCCGGTATTTGTCCTGTTTTGCGCCCGTCCCCACAGCCGCGGGGAGGGCGGCTTTTCTCCGCGATGAGCGGAGAAGAGCCCTCCCCCCTCCCATTGAGAAGCACATCTTCCGTCGGGAAACCGGACGGAAGATTGTGCTTCTACAATATTTTGCCACCGGACCGCAGGTGGCTAAACCGTCCGACGGCAAAACCCGTGCAGTGGGGACTGCTGCACAGGTTTTGCATAGAGCACCATTGTGCTCATTTTCGGCTGGTTCTTCAGGCGCAAACCGCAAACTGGCTGAAAAACCCTTGCCGTGCTGACATGCCCTTATTGTATCATGAGGTGACAAAAAGCCTGATGTTACCATTTTACTACAGTAAAGTTATCACTTAAACATGCGCCATGCATAAGGAGTCAAGAGTAGGAGTCAGAGCTTTGGCTTACAGCCCTGATGGAAACCGAGTTCTAAAAGATACCCATACCCCTTCATTCACATATTCTCTCTGCCCTTAGTGGACCTTAATGGACATCTTTTTTTTCCAACTGTACTATGTAACATTCTTTTAAGAAAGCCTCCAAATGTGAGCATTTCCATCTGTTTGGCATTTCTTTAAATAAAAAAGTTCAGTTCCATACAAGCAGCAAATGTATGTGTGGAAAATATACAGCATTTGAGTAGGAAGGCACAATGCCTTGGTATAGATGGGAGATATGTGCCACCAAAGTTCCTGTCTTTGATGGATTAAAAGGCCAGAGATTTCAGTGTCAGTGGCAGTAGGTTACTGACACGTGTAAAGTTAGTTTGGCTGCAAAAGCAGCAAGTATGGGTCGGCCTTCACTGGAGCAGTCAAAGAGCGGGGTAGGATGACTGCTCCCGCTCCAGGTCCAGGCCATAGTTTTGGTTGGCCTATGTAAGCCTGGAGATCAGGTGAGCTGGGTTGTTGTTCAGTTCCTGCTAGTGACTGGAGAGTAACCTCCTTGGATGCTGAGGGAAGCACTAAGGTCCTGTCTAGGAACCGTGCCTTACACCACGCTAGAGAGGTGAGAGCTCTTGTGGGCAACACAGACTGTACCTGTGCTATAGGTGCCTGGCGGTTGCACCTAAAGACTGTGGTGGGACCTCTGGGTGTTGGCTGAAGTAAGCCCTGTTTTGTTTTGCTGCTTATGTTTGTTGGAGGAACGGATGCCAAGACAATAAACGCACCCGTTGTTTGCACGAACTTTTACTGTGGTCCTGCTTGTGTAAGCCTGCCGCTGGGACTAATCCTACATACATACATATATATATATATACTTTTATATATATATATATATATATATATATATACATATAAAAAGGCTATGAATAATCTCTTTTTCATTTTACTGTTTATCAGTGTATCTCAAAAAACCAAATTTTTTCTAACATTTGGAAGGCTCAGAGAGTTGCAATCTTACCACGTCTCAAGAGGTACAGTTTAAACACAAAGCAGAAAGCTATATTTTATTAAATACAGTAGTTACAAGGTTCTACCTCTCATTTGTCTCATCTTGTTCCTGACTAACAGGATCTGATGGTTCTTCTATTGTCTCAACTAAAAAGGGAAAAAACAGAAAACATGCTGAAGCCTTGTTTCTTGTACGGTTTATTCTAAAAAAGGTACAGGTTTCAAGATTTACAGTACTTTCCGTGCACAACAATCTGTCTTGGCCCTGGGATAACACCAATATGCAGTTTATATAAATCCTTAACCACTAGAAGCAAACAATACAAAGGTCTTAAACTCTTTAAGAAATTAATCCAGAAAATACCGTATGACCAAAAGTTTTCTTCGATGCAGCTATTGGACCACAGAAATTATTTTCTCAAAGCTTACAGTTTTTAATCTGGTATCACTTTCAAGAGGTAGGTCTGAACCTTTTATTGATTTATACAACAGAGGGTAAGCAATTTTTATGCACCACATGTTTAGTACTGTAGTGTTGTTACTTCTAAATGCTTTCACATCAGGCTCGTGAGGTGCAAATTCAGTACCGGATCTGTATGTTTTTTTTTGTTGTTAACAATAATCATTCTTAGTATTGTGTGTTGTTAAAATGATCAGATGTATCTTTTTGTAGCAGTTGCCCCTGCTCCTCGGCCCGCGGGCGCACCCGTGGCCGCCCCCCCGGGCGCCTGCCAGGGTCGGGTGCCGCCGCTGGCCGTGGGACGAGCCAGGGGTCCGCTCCTGCCGGGGACTCACTTGGCCTCGTTCCTGTCCCGTCCGCGTCCTCTGCCAGCCAAGGTGCGCGTGCCGCCACCTAGTGCGTAAACGTTCTCGTAAATTTAAAGGGCCAGCGTCCCGGTAATTGGTTAATTGCCGGGCGCTTCCCCTATTTAAGGATCCGCTACGCAATCATTCCTTGCTGGATCTATGTTGCCTCGAGCCCTAGAGAAAGCGTTCCTAAAGTATATTCTCGCCTTACCGTGTACCAGACCTCTTGCTACTTTTCTCGACTCCGAACCTCTGCCACCTGCCCTGACCTTCCTGCCTATCCACGACAACAAACCATTGCCGCCTGCCCTGACCTTACTGCCTGCCCACGACTACGATTCTTGGGGCTACGATTCGTACCTCGCTGCACCTCGGCCGCCATCGCAAGCAAGTCACGTCAGGGGTAACGACCTGGTAGCCTCACGCCGCAGCAAGTCCATCCCGCTTTGCGGCGGGCTCTGGTGAAAACCGGAGGCTACTTAGATTCCGTTCCCTGGCGTGACTTAACTATCATCGCTTGCGGTGGTCCAGAGGATCCACTACCCAGCCGTTACACTTTTGGTAATCTGCTCTATCAACTTTGCCCATAAAGCAAACAATTTACCATGGTAAAAATACACATGTGCATTCAATGTATACAACTACCAATTGCTTTCGATGTAACATGCCCAAAACCAACGAATTCTACTGTGTGTTAGCTTTACCAAATTTTCAGTTATTTTAGAAAAAAAAAAAAAAAAATGTATCTACCTAATCAACTTATTTTGCCCCAAATTTGGCCGTCTTCATGTTGATACTTATCCATGCTCTCCATGTGAGTGCAAATTATTGAATTTCATTGGTTCTGCAGGGATGAAGTTATACATACTTGGATTCATTCACAGTCTCCTCACTTTATTATTATTATTATTATTATTATTAAGTATTTTAGAGCGCCATTTGTCCTGTGATTATTTCCTGTGTGGGAAAGTTATTTTTTTGCCATCTAGTCACTATGTCTGTAAACTTAGAAATGATTGTTTCTTATACACAACTTTTATACAACATTTTTTATTTGTCCCATGTTGTGTATTGCAAATCAGAAGAGACAATCACTGTTGTGGGGGAGAGAAGCATCAATTGCATATAGATAAGGCCATAGAAAGGATGTCATTTATACAGATACGTGTGGTATATCATGCTGGCTTACAGCCTATGATGCCTCTACTATTCGATTGGGCGGGCTGCCGAGCACTTTTTAGGTGTCCAACACAAAATACTGACACCCTCTGCTTACCAGTATTTTGGTCAAAAATTGTCTGAATGGGATCATTCCATATCAAGTGATCCAAATATGAATATTTTTTACCTGATGTCTTTAGATTTTTTTTTTTTTTTATGAAGTTCAACTTTAGTTAATTACAAATTAAAAGTTATGGATTTTTTACATCATCAGTTAATTTTTTACAGACTTATAAAGTTTTTAAAAAGCGCGAATTTTGGCCTGGTATGACTTTACATTTTTTTATCATATCTCGGGGCTAGAATTAAGGTAAAGAGGTGGGAGAGGTATATTTTTTCTCAGAACGGTACCGGCTTTCATTTGATATGTCACAAGACTATGTTTCTTTATATTTTGTTTTGGAGAACTCAAATTCAAAATTTTGATGCGCAATTGTGAAAAAAAGTATGTTTTAAAACTGTGAAAAAATGCATGTGCGTTACTTGTGTTCTTAGTTGTATTTGTACAGGGATTCAATTTGGGACATCAAACTTTTCTATATTTTTTTTTAAACCCTTAAGGACCTTGCGTTTTTTTTCTTGACATGTTCGTTTTTCCCTCCTCGCCTTCCCAGAGCCATAACTTTTTTATTTTTCCACCTACATAGACCTTTTATTTTGTGGCACAAGATGTACTTTCTAATGGTGTTATTCACTGTACTACTGTATGGAATATACTGGGGAATGGCAAAAAAAAATCCATGTGGGACTAATTGTAAAAAAAAACATACTTTCGCCATGTTTGCGAGCGTTTTGCTTTTACGGCGTTCAATCTTTGGTAAATATAATGTGTTTTCTGCATTCTACAGGTTGATACGCATCCGCCAATACCAAATTACAACTTATTGAATTCAACATTTATATGCAACAATAAAGAAACACAAAAAAACCCGTAAGTGCCAGAATAAATACATCTTAATCATCATAACACAACTTGCTCGGCATTTTCACCCTGAATTCATTGAACAACCAAAAGAAAAAAGGTGATCATATCCTCAAGTGTGATTTTCTAAAAAGTCTAATCCTAATTATATGTTAAAAACAAGAAGCAATATTTTTAACACCTATTTATACATGTAATAATTTTTTTTTATTGTATCACTAAACGTCATTTATGAAGTGTTTGAGAAGAATAGTACAGTAGTTAAATCTCATTCTATAAAATATGAACTAACCAAACAATTAATAGTACGTTTTTAAACTGGCCTTTTATCATCAATTTGTCCCTTCTAGTGGGTGAAATGTAATCTTGTCTATAAGCGCTTACTAGCAATGGACATTTCCTTTTGTGTAAAAGAGTATGAGGGACTACTGGTTCCGGCTCAGAGATGTAGGGAGGTTGGTGCGAGAGCTCCATCTCAACAGGCCCCTAACTGCCGTCTATCAGCTACATATCAGCTGCGGCGCAGCTGTGCTGCAGCTATAAACATTCCTCACAGTGCTGTGCTCCGGGTGAGTGACTCTCCCGGCTGTGCTCCGTCTGCTGCGGCCTCGCTCAGAGAGCAGGGGAGGAGAAGGCACCCCTAGCTTGGCCGGGAGTGAGCGGACTGTCTATGCTGCTCTGGCAGCTCCCCCCCCCCCCCCCGTGTCTCTCTTCACCCTGCTGCTCCATATCCCGCACTGCAGGGAGTTAAATAAACAGTATAATCACTGCCTGCTGACTGGCCACACACTGATAAGCCTGTGCCTCTGCGCTAAGTACATGGCGTCTCCCTCAGCAGATAACAACCCCCAGCAGCTTCCTAACAGGGGGGGAAGGCTCAGGATAGATCACCTGCAGTCCTGCCGAGAGTTCTCCAACACTCCGTCTATCACTGGTGTCCTCTGCTGCTCCACAGCCTATTTTCTATTGAGTTGGCGACATCTAGTGGCAATCGCTGGTTTGCACCTGCCACCAGTTCTCTTCTGCATACAAGCTTCCATCCATTTATCCCTGATTCTACCTCCTTCTGTCCCAGTGGATGGACCGCTTTATACTGACTATGGGAAAAACTAAAGCCAATAAAGCTACCAAAGCTCCCAAATCAGAGCAAGTCGCCTCCGACAATGTCAATAACAACAGTGGCGACCCAGAGACTGACGATCCAACCCCGGGTCCGCTGATACTCTCGCCAGCAGTGCCCACCGCCTCTTCCCAACTTATCATCACTGACACCACCGATGTCGAAGAAGGCGACGCGGATGACTCTACTGTGGACTACAAGCGCCTGGCCGTTATTGTAGCTAAAAACATGACACCGGATATTCAGGAGACACTGGCGGCCACCATCTCTGCCACTGTCACCGCCATGTTCACCCAGATCCAAAATGACATATATAAGCACAATAAAGAACTGGAAGAACATGACGCCTTCAGGAGGTGGAAAATGCTTTAGACAGATCCAACTCAGCCATTGCACAGCTTCAAGCCGACAACCTCCGGCTTTCTGAGAAACTTGAGGACCTTGAAAACAGATCGCGCTGCAATAACCTGCGGATAGTGGGGGTGCCAGAATCTGTAGCGACTCGAGACCTGCACTCTCTATGCGAACTCCGGATTCCAGAACTCCTCGGCCTTCCTCATCCATGTCGTGTTGAGAGAGCCCATCGCATTGGCCCTGACTTGCGATCATCTCCAAATGCTGATCCCAACACCAAACACCTTCATCCAACTCTGCGGGAACGTCCACGCGAGGTTATTGTAAAATATCTGGACTTCAAGGATAAGGTGGCCATCTTCCGTGCCTTCAAAAAATCCAGTCAACCTATAGAGGTCAAAGGCAACAGAATCCTCATATTCGGAGACTTCTCGGTTGAGGTTTCCAAGAAACGCAGGGCGTTTTCATCATTGTGTACCTCTCTTCATCGCCAACATGTGAAATTCTCCTTGTCCTACCCAGCTACACTCCGAGTCTTCCACTCCGATGGATCCATGTCCGTTTTTACATCACCATCCGAAGCAGCAAAGGCCCTGAGTTCATCATTTCTTCACATGTCTGACGATGCACCATCTTCATCTCCGGACTCTTCACCAAAAAGACTGGATTGAGGTTCCATCATCTAAATCCGTGTCACCTCGAAGTGCCTCTCCTTAAGTCCAGCGCCTACGTCCAAGCTGGCATACGGGGACCTGAGACACTGCTTCTAAGTCTTCTGTATCCTTTCTTTACCTAGTTCTTTATTTTTTTAACTAGGTTTTCAGTGCCACGATGCTTAATTTTCATAACTTGTTCTTGAAACTATCTGCAGTATGAATCTCACGGAGATCGCCGCTAAGTAATAAGTTTTAACATCTGGTAACACCAGTCCGCCTTCCTGTCTGGGTCTAGTAAGAACCGATTTTGCAATCCTCGCTCTCCTTCCTACCCACAGGCATCTGTCCAGGGCCTTGAAGAAGGTCTTTGGCAGCAGAATGGGAAGCACCTGGAACAAATATAGTAGCCTAGGAAGGACATTCATTTTAATAACGTTTATGCGACCAACCCAGGAGAAATCTTTACTATTCCACCGGTTCAGGTCTGCAGTTAAGGTATTCAAAAATGGGGCAAAATTTAATTCCTCTGTTTTGTGAAGTTTCGCTGGAATGGAAACTCCTAGATATTTAAAGGCCTCCTTAGCCCATCCAAAAGCCCATTCCGTCTCAGGAGAGCAACCATGGAGTCTTCCAGGGAGATATTTAGGGCAGTGCATTAGTTAAATTAATTTTAAAGTTGGATAGGGAGCCAAAGGTTTCCAAGGATGACATTAAGGATGGAAGGGAAGTCAGTGGTTGAGTTATGTATACGAGAAGATCATCCGCGAAAGCCGCACATTTGAACTGGCCTCCCTGGATTCGGATCCCCTGAATATCTGGGTTCCTCCTAATTTCCTGCAGCAGATGCTCCATTACTAAGACAAATAGGATGGGAGATAGAGGGCAACCCTGCCTGGTGCCATTTCGTATGAACCCCGGCGACAATAGCGAGCCATTAATCCTGATTCGGGTACTTGGGTCCCGATAGAGCGTCATGATACGTTGGACCATAACAGGGCCCAACCCCAAATGAATGAGGGCGACGCGGAGGAAAGACCAGTCTACTCTATCAAAAGCCTTTTCGGCATCTAGCGATAGCAACATGCAGGGCACCCCATTCGTACGAGCCTGATGGATTAAAGAGAAAGTTTTCAGAGTATTATCTCGGGCTTCTTGGGAAGGTATGAATCCCACTTGGTCGAGACGGAAGAGGTCTTCCAGAATGGACTTAACACGAATAGCCAGGAGCTTTGCATACAGCTTCAGGTCCGTATTTAAAAGAGAAATCGGCCAGTAGCTTGAGCAAAGATGAGGGTCTTTACCCTCCTTGGGCACCACTGTAATATAAGCTTGTAACGACGAAGTTGGAAAGGTCTTGGACAGTGAAATAGAATTAAAAGAATCCAACATCGGACCATAGAGTACATCACCCAGTGTCTTATAGAATTTGGCTGTATAACCGTCCGGACCTGGGCTTTTGCCAGACGGAGTGGATGCCACTGCTGAGGCCAACTCCTCCGCTGTAAAGGGGGCTTCTAGGGCTGCCAGTCTATCAGGGGCAATTCTCAGAAGGGCCGTACGTTGAAGATAGTCATTTAGCTTATCTGATGTTTTTGTGAGGGGCGCCTGGGGGAGGTTGTACAGATCTGTGTAATAATCGTGAAAACTTTCCAAAATTTCCGTTGTCAGATGAGTCATCTTGCCTGATTTAGTTTTTACCGATGGAATGAAGAGCGATGCTCTTTTGTCCCGCAACACTCTGCCTAGCATACGACCCGGCTTGTTGCAACACTCATAGAAAGAATGCGCGCAGATCTGCCTAAAGCGTCTCTGCTTTTGATCAAGTAGCCCACGGATATGGTGTCTGACTTGTATCAGTTCCCTATAGACCGATTCCTCGCCCGAATGCTTGTGTGTGGATTCCAAAACCTGCAATCTATCTAATAGCTTCTGCAATTTAGCCACAGCCTCTCTTTTGAGCCGGGAGCCATGCTTAATTAGGACACCACGCAACACGCATTTCAAGGACTCCCATTTTATCTGGTGAGAGGAGGGATAATTTTTTGTGATCTTGCACAAAATGCTGTGTGGCTAGCTTTAGTTCTGTCAAACAGAGAGAATCGTCTAAGAGCGATTCGTTTAGCCTCCAGGAGAAGGGGCGTCTGTTACTAAGGGGCAACTTCAGTCTGCAGTATACCGGGACATGATCCGAATGTAAGATTTGGCCTATGGATGCGTTGGATAAACAAGGGAGTAGGGCGTGTTTGTTTTTCTCTCCCTACATGTTGGGAATAAGTAAGTTCGTGAGCACGTTTTTGTTGGAGGTCCTTCTAGGATTTTTGGACCTGTCCAATTGTGCTTTATTGTTACTTTTACTTTGGTTCTGTTTTGGCACTTTTTGGGTCTTGCTGTGTTACTTATTTTCCAGGCCGATAAGTGATGCTGCAGGAACTGATTGGGACCTAGTCTTCCTCTGGGTGAGTCGCCTTGTTTTGATCCTTTCCCTTACTTACTTCTCATTAACCACGTTAATATGCGCATAGTCTCCTGGAATGTCAAGGGATTGAGATCCCCTTTTAAAAGAATTATGATCTTGCGCCACCTTAAAAGATTAAAAGCAGATATTGCCCTGCTCCAAGAGACTCACCTAGAGGAACCTGACTTTTTTCGCCTTAAACGTTTATGGGTTGGGGCAGTCCTGGGGTCTCCATCAGTAGACAAAAAAATTAGGTAATTATTTTGATACACAAAGACCTTTCACACTCAGTCTTGCAGTCATCAAATGACACTGAAGGCCGATAGATCAAGATCTCTCTGAAACTTTCCAATGACGAAATGTCTGTCTACAACGTTTATGGCCCTCATAAAAACCAAGGGGCTTTTGCACTTTTTAAGGGCAATCCCTATCCATCCTGGCACGGGGACGGCGAAAAGCCAATATAAAGACAAGATCTACCTTGAGGACTCAGCGGAGCTCTGCCGGTCCTCTTCTTAGGTACCTACACCGGGTACAGCCATCGCGCGGCCCTCCGAGGCCGACGGGGAGCCCCGGTCCTGCGGGTGCGGGACCCGACGCACAGCAGCAGCTCCTACCTCTCTCTCTGGGCTCCGGTGCCTTGATAACGGCGGACGGCGGATCGCGGGCCCCGCAGCATCCCCCTGAGCTCCAGCAGCCGTCAGAGGAAGGCCTCGCCCCGCCACGTGCGACCCTGGAAGTGCCGCCATTACCCACCGCGCGGGTAATGACTACATTATCTAATGTTCTTTGCCTCTCCAGAACTCATATAGTTCGGGTATGTCCTTGATGACGATTTTGTGCTGTTATTTGTTGTTACGTCTGGTCTTGTCTTCCCCCTTCCCTCTTGTTTCCACAGCTATGTTTGGATACTTCAGATCGTTATTCAACCAGGGCTCGGTATGTAATGTTACCTCGGTTTTGCAATCCAGTTGTATAGCCTGTTCTCCTGTTAACTATCCCAATGGTTAGGATACGCTCTTTTAATGTTAAGGGTCTAAACTCTAATGCCAAAAGGAAACTCTTGCTAACTGACCTTAAGCGCGACCCTGCTGATATTATTTTTCTACAAGAGACCCATTTTAATAAGGAAGGGAACTTCAGGTTTATTAAACATTTATACCCTATACAGTATATGGCGTCTCAGGATAGGAAGAAGGCTGGGGTGGCTGTTCTAGTTTCCAGGGCCTGCCCTTTACAGATTAATGCGGTGTTGTCTGATCCTGGGGGTCGATATTTGATTTTGGAGGGCGCGCTGAATGGCACACCTATCATCCTGTGTAATACATACTTACCCAATGTAGGACAATTATCTTTCCTCAAACGGCTCCTTCTTCGCTTGTCACGCCTCCCATCGGCGCCCACTGTTATAGGGGGAGATTTTAATCTGGTCTTCTCTGAAGTATTTGATAAACTCCACATGTCTCAACACTCTTTATCAAGGGCTCAGCGTTGTCTCTCCAGGGGCTTCCGCCAGCTAATACGACAGTTCCGCTTATTCGATCTGTGGCGGATCCTTCATCCATCAGATAAGGTTTATACCTTCTTCTCAAATCCGCATCAATCACATTCTAGACTAGATTATTTCTTCGGAAATATATTGGCCCTGCGAATGCTGGAATCGGCTTCAGTGGGCTCAATCACGTGGTCCGACCACGCCCCAATAAATCTGACCCTGAAATCAGGGGATTTTAGTTTGAGACGGTGCCACTGGAGACTCAACGAATTTGTGCTTAAGAACCCTCAGATCAGGGAAGAGCTGAGACAACACATTCAGGAATTTTTTGAGCTTAACACGGGTACCGTGGACTCAATGGCCATCTTGTGGGAAGCCCACAAAGCTGTTGTTAGGGGGAAATGCATTGCTCTGGGTTCTCGCCTGAAAAAGGATAGGGAGGCTCAGAGGAATGCTTGCATCTCTCAACTGAAGCAATTAGAATCCAAGCTAGCATCGAATCCCACTAGGGCCGTCCTGCGGCAGGTATTGAATCTGCGTGCAAAGTTGAAAACTCTGGCCTTACATGCTACTGAGAAATTGCTGGTATTCTCTCGACATAAATACTATGAAAGGGCTAATAAACCTCACTCCTTGCTTGCAAGCATGCTTCGAGATGAAGCAGTTAAGTCAGTACCCTACTCTATTAAGAACAATGCTGGAGTCCCATGTTCAGACCCCAAGACTGTAGCAGATCTCTTTCATTCCTTCTTCTCTAAGTTATACAATATCCCGGATCGCCTGCCCTCTGATCCTGGAGAACGGGAAGCCTTGCTGCAGGACTTTCTTTCGTCCTGTAACCTCCCCAAGCTCAGCGCTACTGATGTGGCAACATTAAACCTCCCAATTACGGAGGAGGAGATTGCGGCTACTCTTAAAGGCTTGCCGTCAGGAAAATCTCCAGGACCAGACGGCCTCACCTATCTTTACTATCAGACTTTCCAGTCCCAACTTCTTCCCTATATGGGTAGGGTCTTTAACTCTTTTCTTGCAGGCTCTACTGTCCCCACTACAATGCTCCATTCATTTATTACTTTAATTCCTAAACCGGATAAGGACCCCCTGGAGTGCGCCAGCTACAGACCTATAGCTCTTTTAAATGCGGACTTAAAATTTTTTACTAAATTACTGGCAAATAGACTCTCCTTTTTCTTGCCACAGCTTATACATAAGGATCAGGTGGGATTTGTCCCATGTAGGCAGGGGGGGGACAATACCAGGCGAGCGATTGACCTGATTGATATAATGAATAGGAGAGGAGACTCAATGCTCCTGCTCAGCTTAGACGCCGAAAAGGCTTTTGATCGCCTCAATTGGACCTTTATGTTCCATACGTTGGAGGCTTTTGGGATTAGCGGTCCTTTTGTTGGCGCGCTCCAGGGTCTCTACTCCCACCCCACTGCTGCCATCAGGCTCCCGCACGCCACCTCTCAACTAATTACAATACGAAACGGGACTACACAGGGTTGCTCCCTTTCTCCATTACTTTTCGCGCTCAGTATTGAGCCGTTGGCTGCTGCAATTCGGTTACACGATGATATTAAAGGGGTCCCACTAAAAGGACAAGATTTTAAGGTCTCGTTATACGCAGATGATGTCCTCCTTACATTGACTAATCTCATGGTTTCCCTTCCTAATTTACATGCCCTTCTGACCCGGTTTGGGATTCTGTCAGGTTATAAGATTAATACGTCCAAAACCGAAGCCCTGCCAATTAGTATCCCTAGTGATCATCTCTCTCTCCTAAAAGCCAACTTTAATTATAGGTGGCAGACCGAATGTTTGCGGTATCTGGGGGTCAATTTAACGCCGGCTTATGCCTCTCTCTTTAAGAATAATTTTCCTAAATTAATAACTGATGTTAAGAGGCTGTTGGAAAGATGGAATAAATTGGCTCTATCTTTATTTGGACGAATAGCGATTAAGATGACCATTCTCCCTAAATTGATGTATCTGTATGAAACCCTGCCTGTTCCTATCCCTATGACAGTTCTTCGTTCTTTGCAATCGGATTTGATTCACTTTATAAGGGGAAAAAAGAGACATAGGATATCTCGGAGTGTTCTGTTGGCGAGCAGGGTGGAAGGGGGTCTGGCGGTACCCGACCTCGTCAAATATTATTGGGCAGCTCAACTACGTGCTATACCATCTTGGTCGGCACTATTTGCATACTCTAGATGGATGGAGGTGGAAAAGTTGTGGCTGGCCCCCATTCACCCTAACTCCTTGCTGTGGGCTACCACCTCCCAGAAATTTAATATCACTCTATTGCATTCTATGTCTCTTACTAGGGATATCTGGAAGAGATGTCACAAACAATTTGGGTTATGTTCTGAGGCTTCCTCACTGACCTCGTTTATATTTCACCCTATGTTGTTGGATGGCCGACCAGATGTGAGTCTGAAGCCTTGGTTTGACCGTAAATTGTTCCACTTTGCGGATCTGGTGGACCATCGTACATTGAAATTGAAAACGTTTGATGTATTGCGGTCCGCTCATGACCTGCCCTCTCGGCTTTCTATTCCTACTTTCAGATCAGACATTTTGTCTCTTCGACATTAAAATCCACCACAGTGTCTTCTCCTACTGTATTTGAAAGGATATGTCGGGCGGGACACTCCTCTAAGGGCCTGAAATCCTCTATATATAAACTGCTAATAGCTTCTAATCCCGACTCCCCAATAGTCCACTCGTATATGGTTAAATGGGAGGAGTATCTGGGTTCCCCTATCCCCAGGGACACCTGGCAGGTGATATGGCAGCAGGCAGCTCGCTCATCTCTCTCTGCCCAAACTAAAGAAAATCAGTAAAAAGTATTAATGTATTGGTATCATACTCCTGCTCTCCTGCATAGGTTTAAGCCTAGTATCCCGGATTGTTGCTGGAGATGTGGGGATCCCGGGGCGAATTTACAGCATGTGTTCTGGGACTGTAGAGGGAAAAGGCCATTCTGGTTAATGGTTCAATCCTTAGTTGCTGATATTGCACAGATTAGGGTCCCTCTTACCCCACAGACCTTTCTTCTAAACATTCCTTACGCCCCTCTAGGACGTGGGATGGGAAGACTCTTCCTCTACATAGTGACCGCTTCTAAATGTCTTATTGCTAGATTTTGGAAACAAGCCTCGATTCCCACTCAGCACGACTTAAGTCTCCGTTTGCAAGAAGTTAGACGAATGGAATATCTTACTGCTCTATCTCACAACCAACTGGACCTATTTGACCGTGTCTGGAAACCATGGGATGTTTACTGTATCCTACATGATTTGTAGTTTTCTACTTTGATACAACTGGATTGCAAACCTATTGTTAGGAGCCTTACTTCTTCCTTGTGTGTCCTGTCATTTGTCTTCCCCTCCCCTTTTTGTTAGTCTGTCTTCATGTCTTGGAAGTAACTGTGTTACTCTAGCCGTCTATGGGTCTGTCTCTCAGTGGCCCCAGTGAAGGGCGCTATTGGGTTGCGGACTAGAAATGTATTTTAGTTAATTCACTGAGATTTACTTGTTTTATACTGCACTCTGTTTTTGCTGATTTGTTGGCACAGTATCTCTTTGGTATTTAATGTACGGCTTTGTTGATCGTATTTTTGTACTGAAAACTTTAATAAAAATTTACAGTAAAAAAAAACAAAAAGAAAACCAAGGGGCTTTTTCTAAATCCCTAACTGACCAAATAGCCACTGATCCCTGGACACGTAAAATAGTAGGAGGGGACTTTAACTTAGTAGTCAACCCCATGGAAGATATGAAACTCTCTCGTTCTGTCTCTCTTTCCAATCAATCCCTGTAAAATTCCGTTCATCAAACCAATTTTCTTTGCGATGCTGTATTAACCCTTTAAGGCACCCTGAGGTTCCTGAACGTCATGGTTCACTGCCTGTTAACGCACCATGACTTCCAGGAATGTCATGAAAGCTTTCTGTCTCCCTGTGCAGAGATAAGATGAAAGCTCTATGCTAATTGCTTTCTGTGCTGGGTCCTAGTGCCCTGTGCTGTGATCTGAGCTGTCACAGCCTGAAATACTTTATAAACCCCTCCACTGCCTAATCACTTCACTGCTCCTGTGATCTATTTGTGGCAGCTGTCTGATCAGACAGTTTGCCACTTTCAAGTTCCAGCAATTTCTGCCAGTGATCATTACTGGCTCATACAGTGAAAAGCACACCAAAAAAATTAACCCCGTCATTGCCAAGTCCCTGTTCCCCTCACTCATATTGTTATAGCTGTCTGATCAGTTAAAAACACAGTTTGTAACTTCTGTTCCCACATCGGTCACTGCCCATCACTACCCCAATAAAGCCTGAAAAAGATTCTAAAACAAGAAGGTGCTCCTTCAATTCTGAGGCCTGTGGAAGAGTCAAAAAGCACATATGGGCCACAAGTGGGATATTTCTAAAAACTGCATAATAAGGAGAATCATTATTGAGTTGAGATTTCTTGGTAAAATCTACAGGGTTCCAATAAACAAAAATCGGAAATCTGCAAAAAAGTTAAAATTTTGAAATTTCACTTTCACTTTTCATTAATTTCTGTGTAATACCTAAAGGGTTAATAAACTTCCTAAATGCTATTTTAACTATGTTAAGGGCTGTAGTTTCTGAAATGGAGTCATTTATGGGGGTTTCTAACATACAAATCCCTCAAAACCACATCAGAAGTGGCCTGGTTCCAAAAATAATCTGTTATGCAAATTTTCTTGAAAATGTTAAAATTTGCTGCTAAATTTTAAAGCCCCCAAATGTCTTAAAAAAATAATAGGATGTTTAAAAAAATCATGCCAACAGAAAGTAGACATATGGTAGATGTTCATTATTTACTATTTTGTTTGGTGTGACTATGTGTCTTGCACACAGAAATTTTTAAACTTTGAAAATGGCAAATTTTTCCAAATGTTCACAAAATTTTGATATTTTTCACACCTAAACAAGGATTTTATCGACGAAAATTAATTGCTTAATTAAAGCACAATGTGTCACGAGAAAATAATCTCTGAATCACATGGATAGGTAAAAGTGTTGAAAAGTTATTCATAGATAAAGTGGCACATGTCAGATTTGAAAAAAAGGGCTTGGTCCTTAACTCCAAAACAGGCTTAGACCTTAAAGGGTTAACGGATGATTGGAGATCACTTCACCCTGACGGTAGAGAGTACTCCTTCTCTCACCCGCACGACTCTTGGTCGCGAATAGACTATTTCCTACTTTCCGCTCAGCTTATGCAGAGTAGAGTCCTGCGAGATAAAGGATTTGGTGATCTCTGACCATTCCCCACTAGTTCTCCAACTTTCCGAGATCACCGCCAGAGGGACTGTTTTTCTCTGGCGTTTCCCATCCTCTCTCTTTGGTGATGAAGATTTTACTGATATCCTCCGTGGGTGGTGGCTTGAATTCCTGCGAGATAATCCCGTGGAGGATACGGATCCTGTGCTCTTGTGGGAAATGGCCAAAGCGGTCCTGAGAGGCCGAATACTGGCCCATACCAGCAAAAGGAAAAAAACAATCTCTGCCCAAATTAACTCCTTGGAGGAGCAACTTAGACAGGCCTACACTACTTTTCTCTCCAATCCCTTCCCATCCTCTAAAGCCCTTTGGGTTAAAGCTAAAACAGATTATGACAGATGGGTTGAACACAGGGAGATCTCAAAAGATTCAGCTTTAGAGGCTAAACTGTTCAGATATGGGAATAAGGCTGGGAGGATTTTAGCCAATTTTGCTAAAGGACACAAATCCAATTCTACCATATATACCCTAAAAGATTTAGACGGCAATAACCACTATTCCGGGCAGGCCATCAGCAATGTTCTTAGAGACTTTTACGCCTCCCTATATACTCCAGAAACCCCTGAACCTGAAAACCCCTCGACCTGGTTCACTAACATTACTCTCCCTAATTTGTCCGACGAAGATAAAGATCTTCTTAACAAGCAGATATCCCTAGAGGAGATAACATATACGATTAAGTATCTAGGAAACAATAAGTCGCCCGGCCCAGATGGGTTTACCAGTGAATTTTATAAAATGTTTTCAAAAGAAATATCCCCCTTATTGACTGAAATATCTATCCTATTTATGTCAGCGTCCCATATTCCCCGACACATCAACACTGCTCACATAAAAGGTAATACCAAAACCGGGAAAGGACGCCTCTCTCCCCTCATCCTATCGTCCAATATCACTTATCAATGTTGATCTCAAAATAATCTCTAAAATCTTTGCAGACAGATTGGCGCTCATCCTCCCCAAACTTATTTCCCCGGAGCAAACAGGTTTCGTCAAAGTCAGTGCAGCGGTCTCCAATATCCGCAAGGATATCGCGGTGCTAGATGAGATTAAGTGTCGCCCGGACGCACATCGGTCTCCAGCTGTCCTGTCAATAGATAGACGCAGAAAAAGCCTTTGACAGGGTCAGCTGGAGATGGCTGGATGTGGTTTTAGATCAATTTGGCTTCCAGGGCCCGCTCCGATCTTATATCTCCTCCCTTTACTCTTCTCCACTAGCACAAATCTACACCACAGGTTTTCTATCCAAACGGTTTTACCTACGGAGAGGGACTCGTCAAGGATGTCCCTTATCACCTTTATTATTCAATCTAGCTATAGAACCCCTGTCCAGGGCTCTTGAATCTCACCCACAATTATCAGGTATAACTATAGGCGCCACCAGGGTTAAAATCTCCCTCTTTGATGATATTCTCATTTATCTCTCTCACCCATTGACCAAGGTTCCTGTGGCTCTGGATTTGATTCATGACTTTGGCCTTTACTCGGGTTTAGTCGGAGCTCCTGGATCTTTCCCCTCCCAAATCCCCTAAATTAGTCGCACTTAACTCTGTACCTATCTCATTGGCCAAATCTTCTATAAAATACATAGGCATTTATATAGGTAATACTCCAGAATCCATTTATCATCTCAATTATTCCCCACTCTTACTTAAAATCTCAAAAGAGCTGGAACGATGGACAAATCTCCCTCTTTCTCTCTTAGCAAAATGTCACCTGCTTAAAATGATGACATTCCCAAAATTATTATATCTTTTACAAACGGTCCCGCTCCTCCTTAGACATAAAGACATTAACTTTCTCCACTCTTCATTTTCCTCTTTCTTGTGGAACAAAAAAAGACCACGAATTGCTCTTTCTAAGCTGCTCCTCCCACGGGACTCCGGAGGTGTGAACCTACCGGATCTAAGGCTATATAATCTGGCAAGTCTACTGCGACACAGTGTAGACTGGGTCAAACAGACCTCAAGATACTCTAATTTTGTCATTGAATCCGCATTGGCCTCTCCCTGGTCGCTCCCAAACCTGCTTCATGTCAAATTTGCATCTCTCCCTAAAGTGGCGAAACACAGTCTCCTTTTGAAAGATACCATAGGAGCCTGAAAGGCGAGTAGATCCTTGCTATCCTTACCATATCAACTTAGTAGGTATCTTTTGCTTGGAGGCCATCCTGAATCCCAAGCGGGTTAGACAATCCCCAGTTCAAACGCTGGAGAGTTAGGGGGATAGCGCATTCCTCCCAACTATTTGATACCGCACTCCAAAAAATGTATTCTCTTGCAGAATTTATTTCGAAATTTGATCCCCCCACCCTCCCCCATCCCACATCCTGGCTTATTCGCAAGTTTCCGCATTTCTCAAAAGTAGATTTGCTTCATTTGTGCATTTTCGACAAAATATATTCGATGACGTCATTGGCCCCCTCTCCTCACCCACACCTTCCTTATCTATTCTTTATGCGGGGCTTTGAAATAACAAAAGTGATAAAGCTTCCCTTAAAATCTTCACCAAATGGGAAAAACTGTATCCCGACCAGGATCTCTGGGAAAATCCTACAAGGGTGGCGGGCCGTCTGTAAACATATTGTCAATGAGAAGAGACCTACTTCAGAATCGCTCACTCAGCCATATTTGGGTTCAATATCCCCCCTCACCCCAACTGTCCCAACCGTCTAACCGCATGTCCTAAGTGTGACGCCCCTCGAACAGATTTTCTACATAGTATCTGGTCCTGTAACGCTACTGCAGATTTCTGGGATAAACTGGTGAACACTCTCAATTCCTCCCTACAAGCCGATTTAAGCCTTGACCCGGTCCAGCTGTTATTCAACAACCTCCCAAACCATTGTAAGAACCTCACGCTCCTGCACATCTTTCTATTAATGGCCAAATGATCTCTACTTTCAAAATGGTTAGATTCTGATGTCCCCTCAGTCCAAGATGTGATCTGCTCTGTCAAACACCATCTAGAGATGGATAAACTGGACGTCATCAAAACCAAAGAGACCCAGTCCTCTAAATTCTTTAAAAAATGGGGAGATTTTATAAACACCTTCTACACCTCGGATGAGAATAGAGAAGTCATGAAGCCCTTCGTTTACACGTCCTGGTATCTTACTTCCCGTCTAGCGGGTCGACTGGAAGTTGGAAATCCACCCACTTGACTCATCATCTACCCACTGCGAGAACTGCCTTTTTCTACGAACGCGATTCCCATCTATGGTTCCCACCCGACCTCCAGCCAAGGAACCGTGACCCTCACTGTATCATATCTCCTCTCTGATTCTAGAGCAGCCCTGCCGATTAAGTGTATTAATATGACCCAAGTGCCAGGTTATAGTTATGGTTTATTTTGGTTTTGTGCTTAATTTTTTATTTTTTTTGGGGGGGAGGGGCTAGCATTGTATTATTTGCAAGCGCATAGAGTCTCAGCTTTACCTCATAATTGTATTAACTCTATTGTCTATATATATAGGTTATTTGGTGATTTTTATTGTGACTGATATCTCTGTTAAACTTTAATTTTTTATTCGTATGATGACATATATATTTTGTATGTTTTGTATGTTTTAAGCTGACGCAATCTTGTTTCTCTTGTGCCCAATTCTGTTTATATATTTAAAACTTTGAATAAAAATTGTGTATTTACAGCCTGTCATGGTGGAGTATGTACGGCCTGTCATGGTGGAGTACGTACGGCCTGTCATGGTGGAGTACGTACGGCCTGTCATGGTGTTCGGCTCCACCTGAGTTAATATCTGATTTTTGTTAACTTTTAAAATGTCTGGATTTCTTGGATACACAAAGAATGGCGCTGGACCAGAAGGACGCAAAAAAGTAAATTCTACTTCTTCATTTTCACAATCTTTGGAGAGTACAGTAGCCAGCCACCGGCGCCGAACACACTCACCAATATTGTAGCTCTCTTGGTGTCTGTGTAGAGACTATGGTTTGTTCAAGAGTGAACATGTCAGAACATGAAAGCTCTGGAGCTGTGTCTGGGTATGTTCACATGGCGTCTTGCGTCCGTGTGAACATCCACTTTTGTGATGCGTGTCTGGGTCCATCAGAACGGACCCAGAGACGCATGTAACAATAAGCAGTGTGTTTAACACTGCCGGCAATGTGAAACACGTAGCGGAGTTCACATGAGCGGTCGCCGATGCATATTTACATCGTGTCTGTCCGATGCATCTTTCGGATGCGCTCCAAGCATTATAGTTTCATAGTTTGTAAGGCCGAAAAAAAGACAAGACGTCCATCCACTTCAGCCTGTTGTGTTAAGGTGTTGATCCAGAGGAAGGCAAAAAACCCCAATGAGGTAGAAGCCAATTGTCCTCATTTTAGGGTAAAATTCCTTCCCGACTCCAATCTGGCAATCAGAAAAATCCCTGGAAAAATGACCCCTCTCCTGAATCCTAGACACTATAACTTGTTATATTATTATGCTCCAGAAATGCATCCAAACCCTTTTTGAACTCCGTTATTGACATGTCATTTCCTGGAGCGTCTCCGAAAGACGCTACGTGTTTCTCATTGCCGGCAGTGTTAAACACGCTGTTAATTGTTAGATGCAAGTCTGGGTCCGTTCAGACGGACCCAGACACTTATCACAAAAGCGGATGTTCACATGGACACAAGACACAGTGTGAACATACCCTTACTTCCTGACTCTACAGTGGGCAGATACTTCACATGATTGACAGAGCTGCTGGCCTGTTATATGCTCTGCATTCACTGTCTACCTCTGTTCATTCTCAGGTTGAGCCCTAACAAAGCTTTCTACTCTGTCCTCTCCTGCTTCTAAGCTGTAGCATAATAAAATAATACAGTAATATCTAACAATCATGGATTACTTGGTAAATACAGACCCCACTCTTTTACACCACAAGCTGAACAGATCTGAATTCCATATTTTCGAATTGACATTGAAAGAAATTTTTAAATACGATCCCATCATGATCCCAACTTGAATTTTGGTACAGATGTGGCTACGAGCACAGCAGGCACATGTGCATTTTTGGAAATTTTTAAATTAAACGTTTTTTTTCAGATATGCGTTTTAAAATTTTGCGTTCGCATGTGTAAAATATTAACGAAGATACCCTTGTGACATATCTGGTGAAAGCCTGTATAGTTCTGAGTATCTTTTCTCTATCTTTCTTCTAGCCTGAGTTGAGGAGAAATGTAAAGGCAGGCAACACCAAAATTCACACTTTTTCCAAACTTTGAAAATCAATAAAATAAAAAAAAATAAAAAAAATCTAGAATGTTTTTTCTTCACATTTTTTATTCTCTGAGACACTACTACCAAATAACAAAATCTTGAAAGAATTAAAAATATAGAGGTAAAAATCATTGGTTCACTTGACATGGAATGACCCAATGGGAAAAATATCAAATAGAAGGTATTAGTTGATACAGTGGCCACCAGGGTGGATAAAAATCAATGATTTTTTTTTTTAAAAAATCGGATTTTTTTGATTTAAATCGGATTTTTTTCAATAAACTGCTTTTTGAGGAAATATTTTACCATCCAAAGGTTCTTCCATCATGAGATAAAGCTGAGTTGTTTAACTCAGTAGAATAAAGGCTGTATATGTGTAACATTCACAATGCCATGCTCTTCCAGAGGTTTCTGTAGGATTAGTGGGCAGTTTCTCTCCTATATTATCACAGACGCTCGCTTTACTTACGCAGTTCTCAAAACTGAATTGGACTCCGCAGAGGTCCCAGCCTCTTCTTCACAGCAAAAATGTTACAACATGAACAGAGTTGAGAAAAAGACCTTAATCCTATTGTTCTACAAACCTATGAATACAGAATCAACCCCTTCAGTGCCAAGTCCAAGAAGTTAGACAATATGTTTCTGATTGTTTGGAGTGGAATAGATCTGCACAACACAAGAAGAATGTGAATCTAAGTGTGAGGAGGAGGAAGGGCAAGCAGACAAGAAAATGAAAGTGAAACTTTGAGCACAATACTGCAGCATAGCCACAGACAGACAAGTCTGGATCTGTTTGTGTGTACGATCTGAGGTTTATTACATTCTTTCCTTATAATGGCAGCAGGCCGTAAAAGAGACCCAGTTTGGGAATATTTTAATGAAGCTCCTTCGCCTATCGGTAAGGCAGGCATGCGTGCAAAATGCAAACGATGCAACAAAGAGATGCAAGGCCTGGTGGCGCGAATGAGGCAACATCATGAGAAGTGCGGTGATGAAGATGACCAAAGAAACACTTCTGAACAGGCAGGATCTTCAGGTTGGTAAACATTTTTATTGAATCCTATTTCTAAAGACTGAACTGTCATGTGTGAGAAAAATTATATTTCTTATTATTACTGCATGTTACTGTCATTTGGTACAGTTATGATGAAGAAAAACAAATATTCCTTTTGGGGCAGGGGCAGTGATGTGTTGTGTACAATAAGCAGAAATTGTATAAACAATAAAATAACAGCATTGACTTTTTTTGTTTAGGGGAATTCATGGATTCTGGAAACTATCCACCTCCAAGATCACCATCATCCTGTTCTACAGTTTCAGAGTTCTCCATCCAGGATAGTGCTTCATTAGCAGCAGCATCATCATCAGACACCCACAGCCACATATCACCATCACCCAAAAGGAAGAAAAAACCTTTACCTCCTGGAACCACCATAGATAGGTTTGTGATAAGAACTAGCAGATTAGAAAAAGAGTTGATTGATGAAAAAATTGCCCAGTTTATTTATGCAACGAACTCTTCTTTCCGTCTGACTGAGAACCCACATTTCATTAATATGGTTCAGTCACTGAGACCAGGATACAGTCCACCCAGCAGAGCTGATGTTGCAGGGAAACTGCTGGATCAAGTGTATGACAGAGAAATGGAGCAATGTGCAACAGCTCTGGAGGGTAAAATTGTTAACCTAAGTATTGATGGGTGGAGTAATGTCCACAATGATCCTATTGTATGTGCTTGTATAACAACAGAAGAAGGTAAAGTCTTCCTTGCACAAACAACTGATACGTCAGGAAATGCACACACAGCAGAATACTTACAAGAAGTGGCAGTAAAAGTTATAACGACATGTGAACAAAAATTCAAATGTCTAGTACGCAGTTTGGTCACTGACAATGCTGCAAACATATCCAAGATGAGAAGAGATTTAGAAGAGCAGGGAGGGAATACAAAGCTGCTAATAACATATGGTTGCAGTGCTCATTTGCTGCACCTCTTAGCCAAAGACTTAAGTGTTCCAGAAATAAAGGCTAATGTTGTTGAAATTGCTAAATACTTCCGTAATAATCATTTTGCTGCAGCAGCTCTGAAAAGGATGGGTGGAATCAAGCTAACGCTCCCACAAGATGTTAGATGGAACTCTGTGGTGGACTGTTTTGAGCAGTATATCAAAAACTGGCCTATTCTGATGACACTTTGTGAAGAAAATCGAGATAAAATAGATGGCACTGTCACGGCCAAAATCCTCAACATTGGGCTTAAGAGAAATGTTGAACATATGCTGAGCTTCCTGAAACCCATCTCTCAAGCTTTAAACAAAATACAGAAAAATAGCTGTTTTATTGCGGATGCTGTTGAAATTTGGAAGGAACTGAGTGAACACTTAAAAACAGAACTACACATGGACAGAATTAAATTACAAGCAGTAAACAAACGAATGGGACAAGCACTGACTCCAGCTCATTTTTTGGCAAATATTGTCAATATCAGGGTCAAAACCTAAGTGCTGAGGAAGAGGAGTTAGCTATGACATGGGTATCCAGCAATCATCCATCTTTAATGCCAACTATAATAAACTTCAGAGCTAAGGGGGAACCATTCAAGAAATATATGTTTGCTGAAGATATTTTAAGGAAGGTCACACCAGTAAACTGGTGGAAGTCACTTAAGCGCTTGGATTTAGAGACTGTTCAAGTAATGATTTCACTTTTAACAGCAGTAGCTTCTTCTGCAGGCGTTGAAAGAATATTCTCTTCCTTTGGACTCATTCATTCTAAATTGAGAAATCGGTTGGGACCCAATAAAGCAGGAAAGCTTGTTTTTCTTTTCAGATTATGAATAGGAACAAAGAAGAAGATGATGATGAAGATGACGACAAGTGAGCTACAGAGGACAGCAGGGACAGTAGTATTTAAGTTTTTCATGTGTCGGCTGGGCTGACAGTCTAAGTTTCTTAAAATATATATATATTTTGTTTAGCCAAATTAGTTAACAAACATGGATGTTTGTTTAAGCAAATAACTTATGCTGTAATGTTGTTATTGTTTCAGTTGAATAAATCTATTTAAATTGTTATTAAGGTCAGGATTATTTTTTCTCCTTCCTAAGTACAACAGAACAGTGGTGTCCAAATATGAATGATTAACCCATTAAACTGGGGAGAAAAAAGTAATATAAAAAGTGATTCTAAAAATCTTCATCTACTTGCATGTTAAAATAGCAAGAACTAGTTTAGGTAGAAACTTTGATTTAAATCACTGATTTAAATCAAGCCTTACTGACTAGTGATTTAAATCGTGATTTAAATCGTGATTTAAATCAGTTAGATTTAAATCAAATCCACCCTGGTGGCCACTATATTTCACAAGTTCAAAAACTGCGTCAAGGTTTCTCGTATCTCGTGATACACTAGTCATTTACCTATACTGGCAATTTACAGAAAAATGGGACATCATTTAAACAAAAACACAATCACAAATCCATACTTGCAGCTCAATGGCTGGACTATAGTCTGAGTCCAGTAGGAGGCAACACAAGCCCCAGTGCTACTTGGGAAAGATAAAACAGGTGCAGATAACTAATGAGCAGAAGCCCACACACCCAACCACTAGGGGAGCTATACAAAAATGCCACCAGTATTTTGGGTTGGACACCTAAAAAGTGCTGGGCAGCCCGTCCAATCAAATAGTAGATCCATCATATGCTGTAAGCCAGCATAGTGCACAACACTTACCTGTATAAATGACATGCTTTGTAGCGCCTTATCTATATGCAATTATAATACCAGCAACCACCCTCCTCATATATAGAAGCTGTGTGAGTGGTTGTCTTATCAGTATTTTTGCATTTCTGCAGTTTCGCCATGAATTATACTGTGGCTTTTTCACATACTGGTGTGAATTGGTACTTACTTAATATGCAGTTTTTCATCACTCAGTTGCTCTCCTAGTGAATGGGTGTGTGAGATTCTGCTTATTAGTTATCTGCACCTGTTTTATCTTTCCCAAGTAGCACAGGGGCTTGTGTTGGCTCTGACTGGGTTCAGACTATAGTCCAGCCATTGAGCTGTAAGTATGGCTTTGTGGTCGTGTTTTAGTTTTCAAATCATGCCACACAGATTCTCAACAGAATTTAGGATTGGACTGTTCCTGGGTCATTCCTAAACCTAAGCCCCAGTCTCAAATCTTTTGCAGCCTTCTACAGGTTTTCCTCCAGAATTGCCCTTTATTTAGCTTCTCCATTTCCCTATCAACTATGATGAACTTTCCAGTCACTGTTGATGCAATGCATCTCCACAGCACGTGGAGCACATTGCTGTCTTTGCACCTCCAGGTGAGCTGTATATCTAGTCACTCAATTCCTATCCCCACTGCACGATGCTGTACCCACCATGCTTCACGTTGAAGCTGGTATGCTCAGGGTAATGTACAGTGTCGGGTTTCCTCCACACAAAGTGTTTGGCATTTAGGCCAAAAAGTTACATTTTAGTCTCATCTGACCAGAAGACCTTCTTCCATATACTTGCTGTGTCCTCCACCTAGCTTTCTGCAAAGAGGACTTATTTATGTAGGAAGTTGAAAAAGATCCAGCACTCTTGTGCAGTGAATTCAGGAAGCGTATGGAAAAAACACACTCTTTATTGAAGTTGTTTAAAACACATGGTTAAAAACATCCAAAAGGTAACATGGTTAACGTGTTTCAGGCCCGTTCACCGGCCCTTATTCGTAACGAATAAGGGCTGGTGAACGGACCTGGAAGATGTAAACCATGTTACCTTTTGGATGTTTTTAACCATGTTTTTTAGTTGTGTGTTGGAAAAACACACTCTATATTGAAGATGTTTAAAAAACATGGTTAAAACATCCAAAAGGTTAAGGGCCGGTGATCGGGCCTGAAACGCGTAAATCATGTTACCTTTTGGATGTTTTTAACCATTTTTTTTAAACATCTTCAATAAAGAGTGTTTTTCCATACGCTTCCTGAATTCGCTGCCCACGAGTGCTAGATCTTTTTCAACTTTCTGCATTCATATGAAAAACTACAGCCGGACATTGCATTCCGTGACACCATGTCAGAGCGAGGAATAGACGGAGCTTACATACTCGAAACTCCCAGTGAGCATTTCTCCATTTTCTTGATATTTATTGTAGGACTTCTTTATGGCTCGCTTTCAAAAAGGGCTTTCTTCTGGCCCCTCTACAATAAAAGGTCAGATTTGTGGAACACACAACTAAAAGTTGTCCTGGGGATCTCTGCAACTCCTCCAGAGTGACCCCAAGCCTCTATTCTGTTTCTCCAATTAGTGCTCTCCTTGTCTGAGCTGTCAGTTTAAGTGTACAGCCTTGTCTTTAGTTTAGTAGATATGAGATACTGCTCCCATTTACGGATAATTAATTGATCATTGCTCTGTGAGATATGCAGTACTTACGCTATTTTTTTTAAAAACAAATCTTAACCTGTAATACACTTTGTCACAACCTTATCCCTGAACTATCTGGTGTGTTCCTTGGTTTTCATGATGTTGTTCACATACTTTATTTAGTAATTAGGTGAATTCTAAAGGTAATTGGTCACACAATTTTAATCTCACCATGTAGTTCTACAAACACAGCCATCTTTTCTTTCACTCTGCCATTATCAGGCTGGGGCTGGTTCATTAGCAGTGATAAGCATATTTAGCTTCTCTGGAACTAGCAAAGACATAACAAAGACTAAGTGCAGGAGATGTAATCTTTAGTACACAAAAGCTGCAAGTGCTCTTGGGAGTGCTTATCTGTAAACAAAAACTTATCTTTTAAGAGATAGTCTGCTAAATGAGTGAGCTCTATCCATTGATATGTCACATCACTCCCTGCTCTGTCTAACCAGTCAGGATGACTATGGATGTAACCAGTCAGGAGAAGAGAGATTTTATCTGCTTTAAAAGGTAAAATCAAAAGACTAATGTATTTTGAAAAAGTCTTCAATTACATACCGGTAGTTGCATAGTTACATAGTTTGTAAGGCCGAAAAAAGACAGACTTCCATCCAGTTCAGCCTAGTGTGCTATAGTGTTGATTCAGAGGAAAGTAAAAACCCCCATGAGATAGAAGCCAATTGTCCTTCCCAAATACAATCTGGCAATCAGAATAAATCCTTGGATCTATGACCCTTCTTCAGAATCCTAGTCACTATAACTTGTTATATTATTACAGTCTAGAAATTTATCTAGAATTGTAGTGAGAAAGGGGGTATCGGAATATAGGGGGCTGAATACATATGCAGGTGACACGTCAGTTTTCTAATTTATCAAAAATTTGGAAGGATGTAGAATTTTCTTTACACCCCACAAACACTTGCTGCTTTGTGTTGCTGTTTCACAAAAGATCAATAAAATACATTTAAGGGGGGCGTGTCTGCCTGCTGCCCAAGATGGCCACGTAACTCTGGAGCTCTGCGGGCCCTAGAAACATGGACACGGCGAAACGGGCTTAAACCTGGCAGAAGTGACTCACAAATAGCAGCGGCGGACGGCGGAATATCCCGGCATCATCCGAGACTGACCAGCAGCCCATGCAGGGTGCCGGGTATGGAGTGTGATGAGACTTGGAGCTGCGGCCTACGACATCAGGGAGAGGGGCACGGCGCAAGCTCCGGGAAAGCACACGCGGCCGAGAGGAAAGCCCGCAAACCGGCGGGTGGCAACAGTGGGGAGCAGGCAAAGGAGACCCTCCATCCAACTGAAGAGTTGCAGCCCGCGGATTTCACCCCACGGCAGGAGAGATCGGCGGTCAGCCCGCTGGAAGGGCAGGTGCCTGGCGCCATTGTGGGGCTGATATTCCCAGTGACTGAACTCAGAGGCCCTGTGTGGGAATGTCTTCTCCTAACTCACCCTTTGCAGGGACCGGGAGGCAGATATATTCCTAGAGCCTTCCCTGACTGGGTGGAGGTCCCTGCTACAGACTCTAAGAAAGTATAGCACAGTCCCTACTGCTACAAGGGCATTGAAGCATGGTAGTCTACCTGTGTATCAGAGACACCGATTCCTACAGAATCTTTGCTATATCCCTTGCCACCTAGCAGCTTCGAGCCCATGATTGTGAGATGCAGTCTGCCTCTCCTGCTTGCCATCTCTGCAATATAGCAATATGCCTTCCAAAGTGAAAAAAGCTGCGGGCACGCAGCGCAAACTGACAGACATGTCTCTTGCTAGATCCACCCCAGGTCCAATCCCACAGTAGGAATCTGCATGCGCCGCATCTTTATCAGTAAATGTCAAAGCTTTTGAGGAATCTGGATCTTCTAGTGGGAGCGCCATTGTTGAAAGGGGGGGGGGGGGAGAAGGTCGCCGAGTTTAGGGGATATGGACTGGAAAGCTTACTTAAAATCCATCCCCACTAAAGAAGATTTTAAGGGTCTAGTCATGAAGGTGAAGGAAGCGTGTAAAATGGAGATTGCCTCCCTGAAACAGAACCTGACACACATGGTAGATAGAGTTGACAACCTGGAAGAATCCCATGATGAGACCCGGCGATATATCTCACACCTACATCTCACTGTCAATAACCAAGCTCAAGCTCTGCGGGAGACCTTACATCCCTTAGAGGGCCTTGACAACCAAGGAAGGAGAAATAACATCTGAGTTAAAGGACTGTCGGAGTCCAAGGAGAAAGAGGATCTTCACTCCGTATTGAATGAGGTGTTTAACAACTTATTGGGAGAACCAGCCACCAATCATATACAGCTTGACAGGGTGCATCGGGCTCTGAGGGCTAAGGACTTATCCGGCAAACCAAGAGATGTATGCATAGTTTTTCCGTCAAAGAAAGAATTATGTCCAAAGCTAAATTACAAAAAGAAGTGATGTATGGGGACACTCAGATACAGCTCTATCCTGACCTAGCTTGGGTAACGCTTCAAAAAAAGGCGCTGCTTGAGGCCACTCCTTTCACTCCTTAAGGATAATGGAATTCTATACCAGTGGGGGTTCCCCTTCTCGTTGACGGCGACCAAAAATGGCAGATCCTCATCTATCCGAGCCCATGCGGACCTCCCATCATTTTGTAAAGCTCTGGGACTGGTAACCCCGGACATCTCGGACTGGGAATTAGAGACACCACATCCTGCTCCACCTCCAGTCTGGAGTCAAGTCCAAAAACGGCGAAAGCATCCTTCTACACCTATATCTCCAAGATCACCCGCCACTCCGGAGGATCATGAATGATCCATCAAGGACAGCTCCTTGAATCCTTTACAAGAGATATTATCTCGTCCTAATTTCATTACTGCCGGGTTTTTGCCATAGTTTCATTGTGATACAAATTTCTTAAAGCATTTCACTTAGTGTCCTGCAAGGAAGGAGAGATTCCTTCCCCCCCCCCCCCTTTCCCCTCCTCCCTGCCCCCCCCCCCCTCCCCTCCTCATCCTCTTCCCTTTTTCTCCCTCCCCTCCTTTCCCTCCTCCCCCACTTCATTTCACCTCTCTTCTTCTGTTTAGCTTTCATGCGGGCCAAGCTTTGGGGTTGTCCCATTGCGGTGGCATCTGACAACTTTCTCCATACAGGTTGGCCTATAATATAGGTCTCTCCCAACTGTGGAGGTAGCTGCACCACTTTTGCGCTCAAACCTCCCCAGGCTGTGAACAGTCCTGGTGTTTTCAATAGTGATGCCTGCTTCTCAGGTATCGTTTTTCAATGTTCATAACATGCTTTTTGTCTGTTTCTTAAGTGTTAATTTGTTGTGTTCCCCATCCCTAGTGTGTCTTGTATGGAACCATTTTGCCTCAAATAGTGACCAGAGTCTTAATCAGATGTCCTTAACTTATTTCTCTCATGGCTAAGCTTATAGTGCTCAATGTGAAGGGCCTTAACTCCGATGTCAAGAGGCGTCTCTTGTACACTGAACTGAAATCTTCATAAGCAGATATTGTATTCATACAGGAGACGCATTTTGACAGAGGGAAGTTTCTCTTTTGCCAGGGGACTCTTCCTGCATGCCTATGTTGCCTTGCAACCACGGAAGGCAGCAGGGGTAGCTATTTTGCTCTCCAGAACGTGCCCTATTCAGGTCCATCATGTTACTCTTGATGCTCACGGTAGATATATAATCCTTCAGGGTCTACTTGGAGGGTCTCCGATTATGCTGTGTAACTGATATGCGCCTAATAGTTCTCAAATTAGGTTTCTCAAACGGGTGTTATCTAGGGTGTCCCAGTTATTGCCGGCTTTGGTGCTGGTGGGAGGGAACTTTAATGTGTCTTTTTCAGATTCCATGGATAGGCTGCAAGTCAAGGACACGCCACTGTCGCCGACACAACGGGGGCTCTCTAGGGAATTTCGTAAATTAATTCGTTCCCATGCATTGTTTGATCTCTGGCGTGTGCACCACCCCACAGGTAGGGCATTTCCATTTTAGTCCCCGCCACACGGGTCACATACCCATATAGATTATTTTTTGGGGAACATTTTGGCTTTGAGAAAAGCAGTCGAATCGGATGTGAGTGCTATTACGTGGTCTGACTAAGCTCCAGTGACCCTTAAGGTGAACCTTGAGCCCCGGGCTGGCAGGCAGTAGAAAATGCCATTGGCGGTTGAATGAAAGCCTACTCAAAAAGCTGGAATTACGAGAGGAGGCGAGATCTTGTCTCAGGAAATATTTTGCGGCTAATGAAGGCTCGGTGTCATCTGTAGCTACACTATGGGAGGCGCACCAAGCGGTAGTTAGGGGCTGCTGTATAGCCCTGGGTTCTCGTATTAAAAAGGACAGGGGAGCGCAAATGGAAATGCTTATGCAGCAGTTGAAGGGGGTTTAGAAACTAGGCTACATAATAGGCCCTCCAGACCACTCCTCCGTCACATAGTGGCTGTGCGACATCAGCTAAAAACTTTGGCGTTGGATAGGATGTAGAAGCTGTTGATGTACTCCAAACAAAAATTTTATGATAAGGTATGGGTATTATTCCCCCTATTAGCCAGACAACTAAGAATTGAATCAGCGGGTGGGGGGGGGGGGGGCCTAAAGCTAAAAAAGATCACTCGGGAACTCCCGCGCCTCCTCCGCTGCCAGCGCAGCAACTCCGACACCAGACGCGATCTACCCGCTAGCTGCAGGCGCCCGCGCTTCATCCCGGACGGCGGACCCGCTTGTTCTTGCAGGCCGGAGGGCTGGAGACACCCCGCAGGGGCTCCCTGGGGCTCATCACGTGGACAGACCCAGCGGCCATCTTCTGGAGCGGGTAGGAGTATCGGAGAGCCTATTAACCGCCCCACGGCCCCTGGAGAAATGTCCCTCTGAGGGCTGGGGATGCACCCCGCGGGCCCAGGCTGATCCCATGCCCTTATCTTATCCCCTGGACATCTGCAGGAGACCAGTTCTAAAACAAAAGGGGCCTGAGGAGACAGCCATTCCACCTTCCTGCTCCTCACAATTAACCCCTTCCGCGCCATCTGCACAGCAAAGGGATACTTATCCCCCTGGCAAAATTCCCTCTCCGCTGGCTTTGGGGGCTTTAGGCCAGTCTCCCCCTCACCTGCCACAAAATGGCACCCAGCAGCATCTAGCAGTGTTGGAGAGCACTGCATCTCTACCTGGAGCCTCATCACCTCTAGCAGGCAACCTGACACCCAGGCCACCAGCTCAGCGGTCTCCATTTATTTCTCCGCCCCGGACAGTGGGGTCCCTATACCTACAACAGCTACGGGATCCCCCGCAGCAACCAGCTGGCACTCTGCAATTACATTACCCGCAAGCGGGAACCCCACCGAGGCAAAACCCACAGGCCGGGATTTTAGAATTTCCAAACCCACAAGCAGGATCACTGCAATTACAAAACCTGCAAAACCCGCAACCAGGGACTCTGCAATTACAAAACCCGCATCCAGGGACTCTGCAATTACAAAACCCGCAAGTAGGGACTCTGCAATTACAAAACCCGCAACCAGGGACTCTGCATTTACAAAATCCACATACATGGACTCTGCAATTACAAAACCCGCATCCAGGGACTCTGCAATTACAAAACCCGCAACCAGGGACTCTGCAATTACAAAACCCGCAACCAGGGACTCTGCAATTACAAAACCCGCAACCAGGGACTCTGCAATTACAAAACCCGCAACCAGGGACTCTGCAATTACAAAACCCACAACCAGGGACTCTGCAATCACAAAACCCGCAAACAGGGACACTGCAATTACAAAACCCGCAACCAGGGACTCTGCAATTACAAAACCCACAACCAGGGATTCTGCATTTCCAAAATCCACATGCAGGGTCAGTGCAATTACTAAACCCGCAAGCAGGGACTTTAAATCTACAAAACCCACAAGCAGGGACACTGCAATTACAAATCCCACAGGCAGGGACTCTGCAACTACAAATCCCACAGACAAGGACTATGCAATCACAAGCGCCACCAGCGGGGTCCCCACAGCCACACCGTACTCAGGTGGGATCCCTACAATTACAGGAGTCAACGGCGGAGACCCTGCAACCACGAATCTCGCAAGCTGGAATCCTGGAATCACCACATCCACCAGTGGGTCCTCCGCAACCCACCAGCTCGCACATAGAAAATGCGCAATTACAGTCCTCCGGGGATGCTGCCATACAATTGCCCTTGCAAAACCCAGCTTTTTCTACAGCATGGCACAACATCCAAACCCCGGGAGGGGGAACATCACCACCATGATCCTCAGGCTCTTCGTGGGGTGAACCCCCTTATCTGCGGCAGCCAAGCGGTGTTCTACTGGTTCATTCCCCTCAAATGCTCCCCTCTCCCCATCTTCCTCAGCCTGGTTGCAATATTCCTCCTGGAGCGACCGCCACTGTGCTGTCCTCACAACCATACAGCCTTACCGACTCCTCCGATCCTCAGACCTTCAACGTCGTCTCCTCCCACCACATGCTCCCCTCCGAGCCCTAGCACAACCTCACATCCCCCGATTGCTGCTGCCCCACTGGGGGATGATGATAGGCCAGTGTCGCTGTCAGATCTCCGCTGGTTAATTCACGATCTGCCGACTAAGTCCGATATCTCCTCCATAGTCAGACAGGCCATGGACGAATACAAGCAGGAGTTTGCGCAATTTCGCTCAGACCTGAATGCCGTCTCTTCCAAAGTAGATGCCCTAGAACAAGCACAAGTCTCCTCGGAGGCCTCCATTCAGTCTCTCCAATCTACCTCTCATTGCTATTCTCAACAGCTCTTTGAGTTGCAGCAACAACTTGACGACATTGAAAATAGAAGTAGACGCAACAACTTAAGAATCCGAGGATTACCCGATTCGGTGGCACCTGCTGATCTCCATCTTCAACGAGCTGCTGGGCAGGGCACCCAATGCCCACATCGAAATTGACAGGGCACATAGAGCCTTACGACCTGCCGCCCTCGACCCCGACCGACCCCGAGATGTCATCTGCCGGATACACTTCTATGCCATCAAGCAAGATATTCTACGCCAAGCAAGGCAGCGCCGCAAACTCCTATACAAGGACTCTCCAATACTACTACTGCAGGACTTGTCCAGACACACGCTAGCACAGCGGGTGGACCTGAAGCCCATTGTGGAGATCCTAAAGAATAGACGCATCCTATATAGATGGGGTTTCCCTTTTTCCTTGATGGTACGCAAGGGTGACAAAACCATTGTTCTCCGGTCTCCAACAGACATCCCATCATTCTTAAAAGAAATGGACATTATGGAGGTCACTCTCCCACCCTGGCCGTCGATGTCGTCGTCTTCCTCCTCCAAAGGCCCTCACCAGGAAGGCCCCCATCCCGCTGGTCTACCCCCTAGAGGATCCCGCCGGCGCCAGAGAAATCGTTCCAATTCTTTCTCTCTCTCCAACCCAGGTTGACAAAGTGCCGTGAGGAACCCCCCCCCCCTTCTCTTTTTCCTCTTCCAGTCATCAGTTGGGACTGGCTGTTGGGGTGATACCCCTTGCTTTCTCTACTTCCTGACACTTACTCAGGAGTTATCAGCCACAGTTATGGTTTTGAATGCCTAGGTTTGTACCTTAACCAGTCATTAAGGCCCTCATACAGCCGAGTTGCTTTGTTAGGCATAACTTTTTGTTTAGGTTTGCTGCTCGTTGTCTGTGCTGTGGTCCCGCATGGCAGCATGCATCTTGGGCCTCTGGGGGCCTACCCCCTGTTAAAGCCTTACGAGGATCATCAGCGGATGCTGCGCCGTTCTATACATTTATGCCCGGTGCATGGTGTCATGCGGAACATAATCCCATGCTGGTTTCAGCACCCATATTCTCCCGTCAAATCGGAGCTCGTGTGTGTGTTTACAATGCTTGTTTACTACGTTCCCCCAATAGGGCCAGGTCCCGCGGTGGCCTTGAGTGGGCTTCCGGGACTTACGACTCTTCTAGTCCTATTCCTAGCCTTTATCACCGACGTTGTGCTTAACCGCTGTTCTAATATTTCTCCACACTACTCCGAGAGCTCCAGGCCACCAGATCTGAAGTGAAGGGTATTCTGGAATCTTCTTGGAAGCGCTACCTGCAAATTGGCAGGAGTCGTTTCTACGAATATGGAAATAAAAGTGGCAGAATTCTCGCTAGAGCTCTTCGCAGTCAGGATGCCCGCTCTCATATCTCAAGTATCAAAAACCCAAAAGGTTCTTTGGTTCACACCACCAAAGAAATAAGCACATCCTTTCTCTCCTTTTACTCAGACCTCTATAATCTCCCTGACCCTGCTATCCCCTCCCCCAACTCTCCCCTGAATCCTTTTTCGGATTGCCTTTCCCCTGATACCATTTCGACACTAGAGACCCCATTCACCCCTCAGGAGCTCGACTTGGCTATTAAAAACCTGCCTGGTGGGAGGAGCCCCGGTCCAGACGGCTTCACCAGTAAATTCTTTAAATTTTTCCAAGACATCCTCTCCCCACTACTGCTTAAAGCCTTTAATTGTATTTCAGAGGGAACCCCTTTCCCCATCCAATCCACTTTAGCCCACATCGCGGTCATCCCGAAGCCGGGCAAAGATCCCACGGTCTGTGGTAGCTACCGGCCAATATCGCTGCTCAATGTTGACATTAAACTCTATGCTAAGCTTATAGCTAGCAGGCTAAACCCTCTCTTGCCGGCCTTGATTCACCCTGACCAAGTGGGCTTTGTCCCAGGTAGGGAAGCCCGCGATAATACCATCAAAACCCTAGACTTAATCCAGTACGCCCCCCGACACAATATTCCACTGATGGTCCTATCATTAGATGCCGAAAAGGCTTTTCATAGGATTGCCTGGCCCTCCTTACTGCAAACTCTCCACCAATAAGGGCTTAGCCCCAACCTAATTTCTAAAATTATGGCCCTTTACCACTCTCCCACTGCCAAAATCAAGCTTAATGGCTCTCTCTCCGATGTCCTCCACATTCGCAACGGCACGCGGCAAGGGTGCCCCCTATCTCCTCTCCTCTATATTCTTATTATGTAGAGGCTGATGGCTGCGATCCGCGCCAACCCAGACATCACAGGTATAAGCATTGGTAACCGTACATATAAGTGCTCTGCATTTGCAGATGACCTCATGGTCTACGATACTAACCCCCCCCCCCCCCCCCCCATTTCAATGCCCTCCCTGATGTCTGAGTTGACTAGGTTCAGTCAGTGGTCTAACTTCAAAATTAATATTGCGAAGTCTGAAGCCCTAAATGTAGGTCTAGCCCCGGCCGTATTAGCCGGGTTAAAATCCAACTATCCTTTTGTTTGGCCGTCGGATGGGATCTCCTACTTAGGAATAAGAATTCCGCCGGACCTGTCCAAAGTGGTGCCCTCTAATTTTGAGACCCTACTCCGAACTATCATAAGAGACTTAGACTCCTGGAATAAACGTGAGTTCTCGTGGTTCGGTAGAGTTAATATTCTCAAGATGACGATCTTACCCCGCCTTCTCTACCTTATCCATACCATCCCTGCCCATATCCCACCCCCTTTTTGGAAGCGTTTGCAACGAGCTTTTACGGGCTTTGTCTGGTCCGGCAAGCGTTCCAGATTATCCTACTCTACACTCACCAGAAGTAAGGAACAGGGGGGTCTGGGTCTGCCTGACTGCAGAAGATACTACCTGGCTGCCACTTTCTCCCGGGTCTTAGATTTGGTATGTCCCGTGAGCGACAAGCTGTGGGTTCTGCTGGCCCGGGTTGTTTGCCCCTGGGCCCTGGCCTCCCCGCCGTGGATCTGGGCTCCTTCCTTGGCTGACAAATTCCCAACTACATTCTCCTTACGTCATACCCTTTCTACTACCCTCTCCTATAGGTACGGTTGTAACTTGATTGATACAACCCAGCATTTCCTCCGGGGATGTCTCCTGGAATTTTTGCAGGAAGCTCCAAACTGAAACCATTGCGGTTCTACAACATTCTACATGAGAAACAAACAAAGTACATTGCCCCAAAAACTCATAAGGCTGAGCCCATAAAGTATCTGGCTCCCTTTCATAATAGGATCACTCTCAGAAACATGGTATACAAAACGGAAATACAACGAGAGTATATGATCAAATATAAAACAATCTTTATTTCTATCAAAATATTAAAAACACACAGGTAGAGGTATATATAGGAATCACCGATATAAAGACATGGGTTCCCTATAGATTGCTGTCTAAAAAAGATGCCATACAAATGTATGCTGACATAAGTAATATATGTGAAACACTCAAAATGTTTAAGCTGCAAAGCTAGGTCACTTAGTATATGATAATGTAAATTCAAGTGAAATGAACTCGTGAGACATAATGCTAAGGCCATGCAAAAAGAGCTATATAAGTATGACAGATATAGAAACAATGTCAGCGAAACATATCATACCTAAGTGGTGGACAGCAAAGGGGAAAGCCCTGTCGGCCCCGACGCGCGTTTCGCGTATTGTTGCTTCTTCAGGGAGTGAGATTTTTAATGTTGGGGTGGAACATGTGCAGTGCTGGCTGAGGTACATCGACGACGTGCTATTTTTATGGCACGGGTCGATGGCCCAGCTGGCTCTGTTCATGGAACACCTCAACAGCAATTCCTTGAACATTAAACTCACGTCCAAAGAAATTAAGAAGGTTGAATTCCTTGATATATCTATTGAAGTTGATGAAGTAGGCATGATACAGACGGATGTATATAGGAAAGAAACCTCTGTTAATGCCCTGCTCCATGCTTCTTCATTCCATAACCCTGCTACCATCAGAGCGGTCCCTACGGGTCAGTTTTTACGGATGCGTAGGATCTGCTCTGTAGACTCTAAATTTGAAAGTCAAGCTAGGGATCTACAGGAAAGGTTCATACATCGTGGATATAGCAAAAGGACCTTGAAGAAGGCCTATCAAAGAGCTAAGAGAACCCCCAGAAATTACTTGTTGAAATCAAGTAAAAAGGGGAGTGATAACATTCGGTTTATTACAACGTATAACCAACAATGGGTTAAGTTGAGAGAGATCTTAAATAGACATTGGGGTGTTCTGCAAACTGATCCTATTCTATCAAAAGAGATTTCGACATATCCCCTACTAACAGCGAGGAGGGCACCCAATTTACGCGACCACCTTGTCAAAAGTCATTATATTGTACAAAATCGAAACCCGTTTAGTACCAGAGGCCCTAAACAAGGTTTCTTTCCCTGCGGAAAATGTGTTGCTTGTTGTAATATGGTTAAGACTGACGTCTTTTTAACATCAGATGGAATTCGTGAATATAAAATTCGACATTACATCACATGCCACACAAAAAATGTAGTATATATGGCATGTTGTCCTTGTTCAAAAAGCTATATTGGAATAACTACACGCGAATTGAAAGTACGTGTGCGTGAACACATACGTGATATAACAGCAGCTAGGAATTCTGATGATGTCAGTCAACTTAAAACATTGCCAAGACATTTTTTGCGACACCATAATTGTGATTCCACATTATTAAAAGTACGGGGTATTGATGTAGTCCATTTGGGCATTAGGGGTGGTGATGTAATGCGAGCCCTGGAACAACGTGAAACTAAGTGGATTGTGGCTTTAGATTCCATGGTCCCCAATGGGCTCAATGAAAAATTGAGCTTTGCATCCTTTTTGTAATTTGTTTCTTTTTCTCCCCCCCCCCCCGTTTCATTTTCTCCCTAGGATATGCTCCATTTCTTTCTTTTTGTTTATTCTACTTCTGCATGTCCATGATTGTCCTGGTTTTTTAAAATTCTTTTTAATTTTTTTCTTATGTGTTTTGATCAACAGTTGGAGTTCCTACTACATCTCTGTATTTTTTACTGCATATATTTTCTACATCCTGAAGACCCATTGAAAAATATAAACTCTATCATGGCACTACAATCTGGAAATCTACGTCAGCTTTTCTGCCATATGCTGTATAATTATGATTGTTAAATAATTCTATGTGTATGTGCATTGTCTCTTTATCTATAGGTGGCTATATGAGATATTATGTACAGTTTGATATATGGGGCATAATTGAATTTGAACAATGGTGTCATATTTTAGCAGTATGATATATTATGAAATACCTGCTTCTGCCATTCTGATTTGGAGCACGTTATTGTGTGTGATGTGAAATAGCCTGTGTTGATGCGCATGCCTGGTGTGGGGAATGGGCGCCAGCAACCACCTCGGCGTCCATATGCGCGACGCGCATGTCCGGGAAAATTTCCGTGGCCATGCGCAGTAGCGCGGGACTGCCGGAAGTGGGGCATTGTGCGCCGTCCCTCCGAACACGACGCATGCGCTAGGAGAAACACAGGTGTGGTAGTTAGGAGCTATACTATTTAAATAACTGAGGAAGCAAATTAAAAATCTCACTCCCTGAGGAAGCAACAAGACGCGAAACGCGCGTCGGGGCCGACAGGGCTTTCCCATTTGCTGTCCCCCACTTAGGTATGATATGTTTCGCTGACATTGTTTCTATATCTGTCATACTTATATAGCTCTTTTTGCATGGCCTTAGCATTATGTCTCACGAGTTCATTTCACCTTAATTTACATTATCATATACTAAGTGACCTAGCTTTGCAGCTTAAACACTTTGAGTGTTTCACAAATATTACTTATGTCAGCATACATTTGTATGGCATCTTTTTTAGACAGCAATCTATAGGGAACCCCTGTCTTTATATCGGTGATTCCTATATATACCTCTACCTGTGTGTTTTTAATATTTTGATAGAAATAAAGATTGTTTTATATTTGATCATATACTCTCGTTGTATTTCCGTTTTGTATAACATTCTACATGAGGCAAGGTTTCCGTCCTTTAACTCCCTCCCAGATAATTTACGCTCCGCTCCTAACGCGCATTTCAAATTCTCACAACTCCGACACTACTTTGATTCCATTAAGCGAGGGGTGAATTTTAATCGGCCCCTATCTCCATTCGAGCAGCTATGTCTGTTTGAAAAGCCCCCGAGACATTCCATCTCCTGCTTATACAAAGAGTTAGCTTTTCTACAACACTCTTCATTGCCACCATATTGTGCGGCCTGGGAATCTGAACTGGGGACATGTTTCTCTACCTCTCAGTGGACTAATTGCTTTAGACTCACCCATAAAGCGGTCATTGCCTCCAAGTCCCAGGAGACGTGTTTCAAGATACTGTCCCGATGGTACAGGGTCCCTTCCGCACTACATAAATGGTACCCATCTGTGCCTGATACTTGTTGGCGTTGTGGGACTGCGGTGGGCACCATGTCCCATATATGGTGGGATTGTCCTTCACTTCGGGGCTTTTGGGAGGGGGTCTACAGAGTAATTCAGGAGCTCACAGATGTGCGACTCCATTGTTCCCCCGAAGCCTCCTTGCTGTTCATGTTTGATGTCAGGATCCCAGCCTATAAAAAATCTCTGTTGTGTCACCTCCTGCAGGCGGCTAAAACAGTGATACCCCGTCACTGGAAATCTACGAGTCCACCCACCATTGATGAGTGGTTTGCGGAGATTTTGCATATACATCGAATGGAGGAACTGGTAGCTCGTACCCCGGCCCAATCTGAAAATGTGTCCAAAACCTGGTTTCACTGGCTCTCTTTCCAATCTACTCCACTCTTTCGAACGCTCGCTACCTGATATATCTTTCTCTGCCCATCGCCTCCTAATTATGGCTGCACTTCCCGTTGAAGCACAAAATAGCTACTCACAGGTTGCACTACAACATCTAATTCTGGGGTCTTGTCTGCTGGTGTTTGGGACGCCAGGTTCTGTCCTCATCCGCAACCCCTTTCCCCTCTTTCCTGGCTTTTCTTCGTCGTCGTCCCCCCAGGTCCCCTTTCTATTTCTTTTATTCTCATGGTATATACTGTTCATTACACCGTGATTTCAGTATCTGACACTATACGCTATGATATATTACAATGGTATATGACATGTACGGTTCTTTTTTGTTTGGCTGACTAGGCCTACTGTCCTTTTCAAACCTTTTGTGCATCTCACTGCATATCATGTTTTGTACCGTATATGCTGTATTCTCTTAATAAAGCTTTTGAATTCGTAAAAAAAAAAAAAAAAAAAAAAAAAAAAAAGATCACTCAGGTACATTGGTATATGACCCAGATGCAATGTCCCATGTTTTTAGAAATTACTTTTCAGCTCTTTATTCTCTTTTACATTTTACATTGCCGTCGAATGTGACTCAAAGAAATGATTTGATTGGGGACTTTCTGGGTAAATGCAGTCTCCCCAAGCTTCCTCCAGAGGTGTTGACAGATCTTAATGCCCCAATACTGTCAGAGCAAATCGAGGGGATTTTGAAAAACATGCCTAATGGCAAGGCTCCTAGTCCAGTTGGGCTGACATATTTATATTACCAAACCTATTTTCCCCAACTATCAGAGTACATGACGTCTTTATAGAATTCGTTTCTTCAAGGGTCCCCAATACCGACTACTATGTCCCACTCATGTGATACTATTTATCACTCTCATCCCCAAGCCGGATAGAGACCAGCCGGACCTGGCAAATTATAGGCCTATAGCCCTGCTAAATTCGGAGCTGAAGATCTTTACGAAGCTCCGGGCAGATCGACTGGCCCCCTGGCTCCCCACGCTGATTCATAAAGATCAAGTGGGCTTTATGGTAGGCAGGCAGGGTGCTGACAATACCCGGAGGGCCTTGGACCTGATAGAGATAGTCAATAAATGGGATCAATCTGCTCTTTTTGAGCTTAGACGCAGAAAAAGCGTTTAATCGCTTAAATTGATCCCTTTTATTCACAACATTGGGAGCGTATGGCTTGCAAGGTCCATATTTGGAAGCAATACGAAGTTTGTACAAACATCCAACGGCCACAATTTGACTGCCCCACAGTATGTCAGCACCCTTTCCGATTAAGAATGGGACTAGGCAGGGCTGTCCGCTTTCCCCGCTCTTATTCGTAATGTCCATCGAACCCCTAGCAGCAGCCATTCACATAAACCCGGATATTAAAGGGGTTGTAGTACACAATAGGGAATTCAAACTTTCATTGTTTGCTGATGACATCCTTTTGTCCCTGACCTCCCCACATACGACATTGCCTAACCTTCATTCCCTGTTAAGGGACTTTGGAAGGCCGTCTGGGTACAAGGTGAACACAAAAAAAACAGAAGCCCTGCCTATTAACATACTGGATTCCCAAATTTTCGGGCCAATTTTCCTTACAATTGGAAAACGCAGGTGATAAAATACCTGGGGGTTCATTTGACGGATTCGTATACCACAGTATACAGACAAAATTATCCTAAACTATTTGCAGAAATTAAGAAATTGCTGGACCAATGGCATCGTTTACCTCTTTCTTGGTTTGGGAGGACTGCATCTATAAAGAGGACGATCCTTCCCAAATTGCTTTATTTCTTTGAATTTCTTCCCATTCAGGTTCTTATGCAGGAGCTCAGGGCTATGCAAGCGGCTATCATACAGTTTATTTGGGCGCGAAAAAGGCATAGGGTTCCGAAGAGTGTCCTACTAGCACCAAAGTCGGTAGGATGTTTAGGGGTCCTGGATATAATTAAATATTTTTAGGCGGCTTAATTGTAGAATCACAGGATGGTCATCCTTGTTTGCTTATACGGTCTGGGTAGAGATCGAGAAACTTTGGCTGGCTCCAGTACACCCTAACTCATTGTTATGGAACACTTCTGAGGTGCACCTGGACAGGAAGCTTCTGGGTCCTATGACTCTTGAGGAACATTTGGCGAACCTGCTCCAAGCGCTTCCTACTATGCTCTGAAGCCTCGCCTATGATGTCTTTTTTGTTCCATCCTCTTTTGCCAGATATTTTATCAGACGTTAGTTTCAAGCCTTGGTTTGACAAACGCCTATTTAGGTTTGCGGACATAGTAAACTATCGGACTAGGAAACTAATGTCTTTTGAGGATATCAAGTCGTCCTTTAGCTTGTCAGATCAAGGGTTTTACTCAGATCTTCAAATTGGTCATTTTATGCGTCAAGTGCTCCAAGCCGATAGGGTTTCATCCCCAACTGGCTTTGAGCAGTTATGTAAGGCAGGTACGTCCACCGAGGGACTCATCTTTGCCGTTTATCAGATACTGTTTATTCCAGATCCGGAGAATCTTCCGAGACATAAGTATATGGATAAGTGGGATAGGCATGTGGGAATGGATATCTCTTTATTGGAGTGGAGGACCATCTGAAGGAGAGCGTCCAAAACATCTATCTGCGCGCTATATAAAGAGAACCAGTACAAGATTCTGTACTTTTGGTATCATACCCCAACGTTGATACATAAATTCAACCCTACAGTGTCTGATCATTGTTGGAGATGTCGGAATGGGGGCGCACATCTTTTCCACATTTATTGGGACTGTGTGCAAATTCAGCCGTTTTGGATAAGGGTGCATAATCTCCTACGTGAGGTGGTAGGTCTACAATCTCCTTTAGACACGAAGTTTTTCTTGTTAAATTTGATACCTCAATCTGTAGGTAAAGCTGAGATGCAGCTGGCTTTACATATTCTCATGGCAGCAAGATGGCTGATTGCTAGGTGCTGGAAATCCCCCCTTCCTCCCTCTAACGATGATCTCTTTCAACGGATACAAGATGTGTGCAGAATGGAGTATTTTACAGCTCTCCCCATAATCAGATGGATAAATTTTTGAAGATCTGGGCTCCTTGGGACGTCTACTCGATCCAATCTGACATTGCCTAATTGGTGCCTTCACGATGATAAGGAATGGTTCCTCCCCTACTGTTTGTCTCCAAGGTCTTTCCTAATGTTCCTGTGATGTCCTTGTTTGTTTTAGGTTATAGTTGTTATTATTGTTATTATGTGTTATAAACTAATGTCGCGAGGGTATCTCCTTAGTATTACTTATAATGGTATTCAGGGTTATATTAAAAACTAAAATTTGAAATGCTGTCATATTTGCACTGACTAAGAGTTTGAATGCCCGGAGTCTTAGCCCTCAAGTTAGACTCAAGAGATAGTGGTAGATGTAAAGAAAAGGAGGTTGGGACAACTGTTTGCTTACGAGTTGACTATGATGATACTGTCGTTCATATTTCTATATTTGAATGTTGTCTCTGTGTACTACGAAAAATTTGTGAGTGTACCCTTGTTGACCTTGTATTTTAATAAAATACAGTTATACAAAAAATACATTTAAGTTTGTAGCTGTAACGATGAACCCCATACCGACAATGGACATACGGGTACGTCCTATTTTCTGTAAAATCCTATGTAGTGGGCTTACTGAGTAAGCCGGTGGCTGGTGCCAACTGCGAACTGCAGTTGACACACGCAGCTTACAGCAGGGAATGAAGCTGGACCTGATCCCTAATGTTTAACCCCTTTATAATATTGGACGTACCCATACGTCTAGGCTGGGAGGTGTTTTCCCGCAAATTGACATATAGTTACGTCCAGAACCGTAAAAACGTTTATAGAAGCGGTGAAACAGGGAAAATGGCTGTTATCCCTGACAGCAGGCCACCTTCTCACGGTGTTCAAAAGGAGCAGTGATGACCTACACATCAGCGATTGCTTCTTCTGATTTAAAACAGCCAACCACAGCAATTTAAAGTTAAAAACCAATTGCTGTGCCTTCCACCACAGTGATCGGTGCTATTCAGCACTGCACCAATACCAATAGCCAGTAACAAATTTGGGATGGGCAGTGGGGGGGTAAATTTAAATTAACGATCACCGCTTTATGCCGCCATTCCAGTTAGGAACAGCTTGCAGATTGGTGCCCACTACCTCACATTGATGGCCAGTAGTCAGTCAGTGAATCTTCTATATGAGCTCCTGTCCAATTGTGTGCTTCCTCCTTGCCGAGTTCATTTGGTGTTGTGGTTGCTAGACTACCTGTGCTCTCTAAGGCTGGGCTCACATGACATATAGCAGCACATACCTGTGCACTCTGCTATAAGCCTGCTGTTGAAAGTACATGCTTGCCAGCGCATACTTTCAAAAGTGCTTTATATTTTGTTTTGTTTTTCCTTCCTGTGAACACTGATCAGTGATGTACAACACTAATCAGCATTTATACTTAGCTGTTAGCGCAGGGTTAATTTATTAACCCCTTACCGACATATGATGTATTTTTATGTCATGGTTAGACAGGGACCCTACGATCAGCCCAAGGAACTAGCTGTATATTAAAGCTTGCTACATGCGCTGTCAACCACGACTGAAGCTTTGCTCTGGTCGATTAACCCCTTAAATGCCGCAGACAACTGTGGGGGGTTCCAATGGCTTTTAAGACAACCAGGCGTTTTATGACGTCACAATGCCCGGACATGGTGATTGACAGCTACAATACATAGCAGTACAGTAATGCTTCCATCGTGGCCAATTAACCCGTTAGATGCCGTGGTCAATCGCCATCGCTAAGGAAAAAAAGAACAGAAGGAAGTTTCCTTGGTCTCCACTGTCACCCTGTGAAGTGATCATGTGGTGTCGATGACTTATATAGCAACCTGGAAGCATAACAAAGGGCACAGCCAGGCATGGTGATTGACAGCTAAGATAATAAATACATAAAAAACGCACACACAAATAAAGCAGAACACCAATCTTAACCCAATACAAGCGGCAATCGCCCCAAAAGAGAGAAAAAAAATAACTAAATCACAAAAAGTACACATATTTGATACCTTTTTTGATACTTTTACCTATCCATGTGATTCAAAGACTGTTTCCTTTTCTTATTGATGAAAAATATCAAAATATCGTAAACATTTTTAAAAAATTAGCTATTTTCAAAGTTCAACATTTTATGCGTGTAAGACAGTTATTCCACACAAAATAGTTTATAACTAGCATCTACAACTGGTTTACTTTAGGTCTGCATCATTTTTTTCTTTTAACGATCTTTATTTTTTCACTACATTAGGGGGGCTTAGAAATTTACTAGTAATTTTTCACCTTTTCAAGAAAATTTGCAACATAGATTTTTTAGGGACCAGCCCAGTTCGACCCTGGTTTTGAGGGTCCTGTTTGTAAAACACCCCCATAAATGACTGTTTTCCTTAGCTCACTCCAACCGCAGGCGATAAAGCCCCTTAAATGCCGCAAGCAATTAAGTGAGTTCTGGCCTTGTGCAACAAAACATGGAACCAGCTGTAAAATACAGCTGGTTCCATGTTGTGATTGTGCAGGCTCCACTTGAGGGCATATATATGTATAAGGCATCATTATTGTATTGACCTGCTGAATAAATACGTCAAACAATTAAAAAAAAAACAACTAACATGATTGCTGTATTTTGTTCGTCCAGCCTCCCAAATGCTTGATAAAAAGCAATTACAGTGTCAAATTAACCCCAAAATGGTATCAATAAAAATGTCGACTCATACAGTAAAAAACAAGCCTTTATTCAGCTCCATATACACAAAAATAAAGTTATGCCTGTGTGTAAAAGTAGTAAAACATTAAAAAAAACACTATATAAAATTGAAAATTGTACTGACCTGTTGTCATGGTTGGAGGTAGTGGATCCTCTGGACCACCGCAAGCGATGGCATAAGCCACGCCAGGGAGCGGAATCTAAGTAGCTCCCGGTTTTCACCAGAGCCCGCCATAAAGCGGGATGGACTTGCTTCGGCGGGAATCTACCAGGTCGCTACCCCCGACGTGACTTGCTTGTGGAGGCAGCCGAAGTTTAGCGTGGTACAAAATCGGAAGGCAGGATCATAGTCGGGGACATGTAGGTCGGTCAGGGCAGGCGGCAAGGTTCGCGGTCGTGGACAGGCAGGAAGGTCAGGGTAGGCGGCAAAATTCGTGGTCGTGGAACGGAGGCAAACGGTACGGTACATAGTAATCAGAACAAGACTTAGGAACGCTTTCTCAATAGGCACTAAAGATCCGGCAAGGGCAACAGGAAGAGGCAGGCTAAACTAAGGGCAGCGGCCGACAATAGCCAATTACCGGTGCGCTGGCCCTTTAAATTTAACAGAGCCGGCTCGCACGCGTCCCCGCTCCCCCGGGGGACAGGAGGTGCCACGGAAGCGAGGGCGGGTAAGTGAGCCGGGGCACGGCCGCCGGAGCAAGCGCGTCCGCTGCCCGACATGCGGGCAAGTGGCGCAACCAGGCTGGGAGGCACGGGTGTGCCTGCGACCCGGGTTGAGGGTCGTGGGGGCACCCGTGACAGTACCCCCTCCCCCTTTGGCCTCCCCCTCTTTCTAGCCTGAAGGAATTTCTGAACAATACTCCGGTCCAGAATATTGTCCTCTGGTTCCCAGGACCTCTCCTCAGGCCTGAACCCCTTCCAGTCGATGAGGAAAAACCGTTTCCCTCTGACCGTCTTCATATCCAGAACTTCTTTTACAGTGAAGACGTTGGAGGCGTCGGCCTCAGGGGTAGGGGAAGCAGGTTCCCGCGAGAAGCGATTTAGGATGACCGGTTTCAGAAGAGAGACATGGAAGGAGTTCGGGACCCTCATCGTAGGAGGAAGACAAAGCTTATAAGCCACTGAGTTTATGCGCTGCAGCACTTTGAATGGACCCAAGAATCGAGGGCCAAGCTTGTAGCTGGGGACCTTGAGCTAGCAGACAACCATACTTTGTCTCCCGGAGAGAAAATTGGGGGAGGTCTTCGTCTCCTGTCAGCTTGCATCTTAGTGTGGGCGGAAGCACGGAGTAGAGATTGGCGTGTCTGTCTCCAGACGGACGTTAGGTCCTGGACCCGCTCCTCCACGGCAGGGACCTCGGAGGGCACCGGGAGGGGGAGGGGCAGGCAGGAATGTCACCCATAGACAATGAAGAAGGTGGCGGCACCAGCAGATTCCGAATCTAAAGAGTTAAAGGAAAACTCTGTCCAGGGTAACAAATTAGACCAATCGTCCTGACGCGCAGAGACGAAGTGACGTAGGTCTGTTAAACCCTCTCCACCTGTCCATTGGACTGAGGGTGGTAGGCCGAAGAGAAGTTCAATTTCACTTGGAGTTGCATACATGGGGAGCGCCAGAACCTAGAAATAAATTGGACCCCCCGATCCGAAACGATGTGTTGGGGAAGCCCATGCAGCCGGAAGATGTGTTGAAAAAACAGGCTGGCGAGACGCGGATCAGAGGATAGGCAAGGCAGAGGAACAAAGTGAGACATTTTGGAGAACCGATTTGTAATCACCCAGATAACGGTATTTCAAGAGGAAGGAGGGAGATCGGTGACAAAGTCCATAGGCACATGGGTCCAAGGACAGCTGGGGATCGGCAGTGGCTGAAGCAGACCAGCTGGCTTGAAATGAGGGGTCTTGTTACGGGCACAGGAGAAGCAGGATTCCACGAAGTCCCAAACATCTTGTGCCAGGCCGGGCCACCAATAGAATCGAGAGATGAGTGAGTAGGACTTCTGCACTCCTGGATGCCCAGCCATACGAGAACAGTGACCCCACGACAATATCCTCTTCCGCAAAGCAAACGTATGCCTTTCCAGGCGGAATACGTCGTGGTTCTACGGGCGCAGCAGAGATGAGCCGTTCTGGAGGGATAATGTGGCGTGGAGCGGGTTCTTCCCCAATAACATCAGAGGCACGGGAGAGAGCGTTGGCCTTGACATTTTTCTCTGCGGGGCGGAAATGGATCAGGGAGTTAAACCTGGAGAAAAAGAGGGTCCATCGAGCTTGACGTGGATTCAGCCGCTGGGCTGTTTGGAGGTAGAGAAGGTTTTTATGAACGGTGTAGATGTTGACCGGATGACGGGCTAATTCCCAGAGATAGTGCCATTCCTCCAAGGCTAGCTTGATGGCCAGTAATTCCCGATCGATAGCCAATGGAGTAGTTCCTCTCTGCGGCAGAGAAGGTTTGGGAAAAAAAACCCGCATGTGAGGGTCTTGCCCTTGGGTCCCTATTGCAGAAGAACCGCCCCGGCCCCCACCGAGGACGCGTCCACCTCCAGAAAGAACGGTCTCTCCGTATCGGGCCGGGAGAGCACGGGTGCAGAAGCAAAAGCCGACTTCAGCTTAGAAAAGGCCTCCTCTGCCGCTGGCGGCCAGAGCTTCGGATTGGCATTTTTCTTGGTTAACGCCACTATAGGTGACACCAGTGAGGAAAAATGTGGTATGAACTGCCTATAGTAGTTGGCGAAACCTAGGAACCTTTGTATGGCTCGAAGACCCACAGGTTGTGGCCACTGTAGGACGCCGGGACAACTTCGCGGGGTCTATCTGCAGGCCCTTGTCGGAAATGACGTAGCCGAGGAAAGGAAGAATTCTCTGGTGGAACTGGCATTTTTCGATCTTGGCATAGAGGCGGTTGGCCCTTAGACGCTTGAGGACCTGTCGTATGTTCACTTGATGTGACTCAAGGTCAGCAGACAACACCAGAATGTCATCCAGATAGACGATCCCGGAATATGTCGTTGACGAATTCTTGAAAGACGGCAGGTGCATTGCAGAGCCCGAAGGGCATGACAAGGTACTTGAAGTGCCCGACGCGGGTATTGAAGGCGGTCTTCCATTCGTCCCCTTCACGTATCCGGATGAAGTTGTAAGCCCCACGCAAGTCCAATTTGGTGAATATCTTGGCCCCCCCGGAGCCAGTCAAAAAGTTCCGTAATCAAGAGCAATGGGTAGCGATTTTTTATGGTAATTTTATTGAGGCCCCGATAATCGATACACGGACGTAGAGATCCTTATTTCTTTGTAAGGAAAAAGAACCCGGCTCCAGCCGGAGAGGGGGACTTACGAATAAACCCCCTCTGGAGATTCTCCTTGATGTAGGTGGACATAGCCAAGGACTCAGGCACCGACAGAGGGTAAACCCTGCCCCGTGGAGATGTTCCCGGCAGAAGGTCCATAGTGCAGTCATACGGGCGATGAGGAGGAAAGGTCTCAGCTTGCTTCTCAGAGAAGACGTCAGCAAACTCTTGATACGGAGCGGGAAAGCCCACCAGAGGCTTAGACGGTATTGGATAAGTGGTAAGCACCGGGCAAGGTGCCACCAAACAGCGAGACCGACATTCTGGTCCCCAACGCAAGACTTCACCCGTCTGCCAGTTGAGTACAGGAGCATGGTGCTGCAGCCACAGAAGCCCCAGAAGGATGGATAAGGAAGACTGAGGTAGCACATAGAACGTAAGTCTCTCCTTATGTAGTGCCCCCACTTGAAGGAACAAAGGCTAAGTGCGGTACCGGACTGGATCGCTGAGGATCTCCCCAGTGACAGAGGAGATGGCCAGAGATTTCTCCAAGCGAACCAAGGAGAGCTTATGCTGGGACACCAGGGTAGCGTCCAAGAAATTTCCAGGCGACCCAGAGTCCAAGAAGACTGAGGCTTGAAAGTGGGTACCCGGCCCAGTGCCAAGTAGAACGGGTATGGTCAGACGAGGAGAGGCCTTGCTCTCAACTAGGAACGCCTCTCCCACGAATCCTAGGTGCGTGTGTTTCCCGAACGCTGAGGATGAAGGGGGCGGCCCCAGCGGAAAGGTTCGGGGCTGGCACAATAGAGGCACAAGTTTTCTTCTCGCCGCCAGGTCAGCTCCTGTGGAGTCCAGTGAGCTCTGTCCACTTGCATGGGTTCCTCAGTAACAGGCCAGACGGACAACTGTGGCGGCCTCTGGAATACTGGAGCTAGGCGGGGAGACCGACGACCTCTGGCAGGTTCGCGTTCCTGAGCAGAGCCGGGGGACCGGAGAAACCACGGGAGCGAGAACGGGTAAGTGAGCCGGGTACGGCCGCCGGAGTAAGCGCGTCCGCTGCCCGACATGCGGGCAGCGGTGCCACCAGACTGGGAGGCACAGGTGCGCCTGCGACCCGGGCTGAGGGTCGCAGGGGCACCCGTGACACCTGTATAGTAAACTTGTCATTTATACCACATGGCGAAATGCTGTAAAAATTAAAACCCAAATACCAATGGAGGAATTGTTGCATGTTTTTTTTTCCATTTTCATGGCCCAATGCTAAAAATCAGTGCCACTCCATAAAGTAGTTGACTGTAAAAATAGGTCGGGCAGCACAGCCGCCTCCTGTACAAAGAACTCCAGACTAAGCACTTTAGAAAGCCTCAACTGGAGCTCACTGAAGATTTTGTGACAGAGGAGGAGAGGAAAGCAGGGCTAAGGAGTCGGCAAGCCGAAGCCCCGACTCCGACTCCTCAATTTCCCAAACCCCCGACTCTGACTCCCTCATACACGGCGCATGTTTAAGTGATAACTTTACTGTAGTAAAATGGTAACATCAGGCTGTTTATCACCTTATGATACATAATCAAGCTATTTAGGTAGAACAGACACTGACAAGCAAAATGGTAACAATGTTTTGATCTTTTAAACACTTGCGGGTAGAGTTGAAAAAAAAGCTGTATTTGTATCCAAGTCCAGTCTGCACCAACATTGGGATGTGTAGAAGAGATCTGGGATCAGATTTTGGTCAATACATGCTTGAATCTGATTCAGAGCCCAGAAGGATTCAGGCAGTATTGAAAACCAATGGTGGATTTACCAAATACTAACAAAATAATAAAAATTAAAGGGGTTGTCTCACTACATTGTGTCAGCTTACGTCAGTCCTGTTTTCTTGGTTTCATTTTGAATTCAGGGGCATGTTTACTGGCTTCCACTAGGCTGCAGTATAAGTAAGGTCTGTAGCTATAGCAACCAGTGCTGGCAGCCTATCAAGAGAGATCACACAGGTCTTTAGCTATAGCGACCTGAGGAGCTGATGCAGCTCATACAAGAGGGGATATCTAGGAATAGGTAGGGCACTGTTAATGGACACATAATGCAAAGTGACTTGTTTTTACAAGATCTATAACATAAAAAGTCATCCTTGTAGTGAGACCACCCCTATAACACTTTGATTTTTAGGAGCAAAACTGTAACTAAGCAGATGCTAAATAATTGCAAGTCAAATGTATGTATAAGATAGGCAAGATGACTGTATATAAAATTACAGTAGCTTCATGTACAAAGCTGTAGTGGATGGAGAGATATGGGGCCTGAAAGTCACAAGTTCAAAACATTGTTACCATTTTGCTTGTCAGTGTAAAATATATTTATTGGATATGGCTTTAGGACACAAAAAAATTGTAAATATGCAAAACACTGCAGGAACATTTGTGGAGTCTCTGAATTTGTTCTGAGAAATAGTATCGCCTCCATCAGATCCTGCATACATGACCTCACATCTGATCTCATTATTTCCAGGCTAAAGAACGGCCTCTCTACATTAACTTGGGTTGGGCGCAAAACGGTGACCACAGGGGCAACATCTCTAACAATGTCAGGGTATAAAGGAATTGCCTCAGCCACAGTCAGTTTTGATGAATGGTTAAACTCTTCGACTTCTTTGAAAACAGGTGAAAAATCTTGCTGAAATCTGTTTGCCCCGGGAGCAGAATCTTCTCCCCTGGGGCAGCGCTTTGCCTGCTCTATGTCATCAATTACACTCCTCATGTGATGAGGCTGAAGATATGGGAGCAGTAGCACTGGCCGGACCCAATTCCTCTTGCTCTTTGCATCGAACTAACTGGACCAACTTAATATATATTTTGGGAGTCTGAGTCGGTCCATTTTATGACGACTCCGACTCCTGCAAAATAGCCACCGACTCCAACTACGACTCCGACTCCACAGCCCTGGTTCCCGTGGAAGATCTGCCTTCAAAGACATTGTGGACTTCATTGAAATTACCTTCAATAATTTTCAGGGGATGTCGTCTACAAGTATTTGTTGTGTCAAGTTTTGGAAAAAGCTCTTGTTATCGCCATTAGGCCCATAAACGTCGTATATAGCAATCTTGGTATTGGCTACAGATAGGACAATCCTATAATAAATGGCTTCACCCAACCACTAACCATAAGTAGAAAAAAAGTTTTTGTGTTATCATTCATATTCTCTGAATAAAGGCCAAGAAAGCAAATATTCTGCCGGGGTATGTAAACTTTTGAGCACAACTGTATGTACACACATGCACATCCATGTAAGCATATGTACACCCATGCAGACATGTACACACATGCACAACATCTACACACATGCACACCCATGCATACCAGTGTACACCCAAGCAAAATGGTAACAATGGTTTGAACTTGTGACTTTCAGGCTCCATATCTCACCATCCACTACAGCTTTGCACATGAGGCTACTGTAAATTTATATACAGTCATCTTATCTATCTTATACAAAAATTTGACTTGCAAGTATTTAGCATCTGCTTAGTTATAGTTTTGCTCCTAAAAAATTAAAGTGTTAATTTTTATTATTTTGTTAGTATTTGGTAAATCCACCTTTGGTTTTCAATACTGCCTGAATCCCTTTGGGCTCTGGATCGGATTCAAGCATATCTTGATCAAAATCTGATCCCAGGTCTCTTCTACACATTCCCAATGTTGGTGCAGACTGGACTTGGATACAAATACAGCTTTTTCTTCAACTCTACCCACAAGTATTCAAAAGATCAAAACATTGTTACCCTTTTGCTTGTGTCTGTTTTTCCTAAATAGCTTGATTATTGTATCATAAGGTGATAAAAAGCCTGATGTTACCACTTTACTACAGTAAAGTTATCACTTGAACATACACCATGTGTGAGGGAGTCAGGAGTCGGAGTCGGGAGTCGGAGGTTTGGGAAATTGAGGAGTCGGGGCTTCGGCTTGCCGACTCCACAGCCTTGATAGCGTGTATTGCCCCCTCTAACATCAATAACAGCTTGAAGTATTTTGTGGTAGTTGTAGATGAGGCTCTTTATTTTCTCAGATGGTAAAGCTGCCCAATCTTCTTCCTCAAAAAGCCTCCAGTTCCTTTAAATTCCTGAAACAACATATGGTTTTGCACATCCAAAAAACCTTTTTGAAAAAAATGAGCATAGGTGCACACTGGTGTGGCAGCAATATACATACACATTCCAATATCAGTAGCACACTATCAACTAAAGAAACTATCAAAGGGGACATAGGAATTTTTGAAATATTTGAAATATGAAATAGGATACATGAAAAACTTTAAAGGGACCTCAATGAAAAGGCATTTCTGATACCTAGGATACATGAAAAATTTTGAGGTTCTTAGTTCACATTTGTTATCAAAACTGCTTAAGCCCACCTCTGAAACTTCAACGGGACCTCAATGTCAACCTTTAAATTCCTGGGCTTTCTTGCATGACCTGTGCACTCAATGATATTGAGGTCAGGAGACTGAGATGGCCACTCCAGAACCTTAATTTTGTTCTGCTGTAGCCAATAACAAGTCGACTTGGCCTTGTGTTTTAAATCTTTGTCATGTTGGAACGTCCAAGCATGCCCCATGCGCAGCCCGGAAGCTGCAAATTTGCCTCCAATATTTGCTGATAACGTGCTGCATTCATCTTTCCTTCAACTGTGACGCAGTTTCCTGTGCCTTTGTAGCTCACACATCCCCAAAACATCTGCGATTCAGCTCCGTGCTTCACAGTTGGAATGGTGTTCTTTTCATCATAGGCTTTGTTGACACCTCTCCAAATGTAACGTTTATAGTTGTGACCAAAAAGTTTGATTTTGGTCTCATCACTGCAAATTACCTTGTTCCAGAAGTTTTGAGGCTGGTCTCTGTGCTGTATGGCATATTGTAGGCCATCTGCACAGTAATTGCTTTCTTCTGGCGACTCGATCATGCAGCCCATTTTTCTTCAAGTGCCTCCTTATTGTGCATTTTGAAACAGCCACACCGCTAGTTTTCAGAGAGTCTTGTATTTCAGCTGATGATATTTGTGGGTTTATCTTTGCATCCCCAAAAATTTTCCTGGCAGTTGTGGCCAAAATTTTTGTTTGGTTTTTACAGAGCCCCTGATTTTCCATTTGTTAATCACAGTTTGAACACTGCTGACTGACATTATCAAGTCCTTGGATATCTTTTTGTATCCCTTTCCTGTTCTACACAGTTCAACTTCCTTTCCCCGTAGATCCATTGACAATTCTTTTGCTTTCGCCATGACTCACAATCCAGAAACGTCAGTGGCTGGATGAAAGATGCAAGAGTCTGTCTGAATCCCAGAAACTCACTCAGCTTTTATGCATACACACTGATAGCAAGCAAACAGGTCACAGGTGAGGATGTTAACTTTAGTAGCCATTCAAACCCATTTGTGTCAACTTCTGTGCATGTTATCAGGCCGTAATCACCAGGGTATGTAATCTTTTGATCAGGGTCATTTGGATGTTTTTGGTGGTCATTATGAGTTAACAAGAGAAAACACAATAGTTTGACAATAAATGGATTCATGCAACCACTAACCATGAGTGGAAAAATGTTTTTGTGTCATCATTCATATTCTCTGAAAAAAGGCCAAGAAAGAAAAAATTCGGCCTGGGTATGTAAACTTTTTAGCACAACTGTATGTGTGTATGCATGCACATGTGTACATGGATGTGAGTGTGTGTGCATGTATGTATGTACAGTCATATGAAAAAATTTGGGCACCCCTATTAATCTTAATAATTTTTAGTTCTAAATTTTTGGGGTTTGTTTGCAACAGCCATTTCAATTTGATATATCTAATAATGATTGACATAGTTATTTTTCCCAGATTGAAAAGGTTTATTGTATAACACAAAATGTGCAATATGCATTAAACCAAATTTTGACTGGTGCAAAAATTTGGGTTACCCTTATCATTTTTTTGATTTAAATACTCCGAACGACTTCTTACTGACTTTCTGAAGCACAACAATTGTTTAACTCATGAGCTTTGAAATCAGAGTATCCAAGATGAGAAAAGGTTTAAGGTGGCCAATTGCAAGTGTTTCCTATTTGAATCTCCGTGAAGTTGCATCAGGGCCTAAACAACTCTCAAATGACTGAAAAACAAAGATTGTTCACATGTTGTACAGGGGAAGGATACAAAAAGTTTCTCAGAGATTTAACTGTCAGTTTCCACTGTGAGCAACATAGTAAGGAAATGGAAGACCACAGGGACAGTTCTTGTTAAGCCCCGAAGTGGCAGGCCAAGAAAAATATCAGAAAGGCAGAGAAGAAGAATGGTGAGAAGAGTCAAGGACAATCCACAGACCACCTCCAAAAAGCTGCAGCATTATCTTGCTGCAGATGGTGTCACTGGTGCATCGGTCAGCAATACAGCACACCTTTCACAAGGAGAAGCTGTATGGGAGAGTGATGCGAAAGAAGCCGTTTCTGAAAGCAACGCCACAAACAGAGTCGCCTGAGGTATGCAGAAGCACATTTGGACAAGCCAGCTTCATTTTTTGGAAGAAGGTCCTGTGACAGATGAAACAAAGATTGAGTTGTTTGGTCATACAAAAAGGCGTTATGCATGGCGTCCCAAAAACACAGCATTCCAAGAAAAAACACTTGCTACCCACTGTAAAAAATTTGGTGGAGGTTCCATCATGCTTTGGGGCTGTGTGGCCAATGCCGGCGCCGGGCATGTTGGTTAAAGTTGAGGGTCGCATGGATTCAACTCAGTATCAGCAGATTCTTCAGAATAATGTACAAGAATCAGTGATGAATTTGAAGTTACGCCGGGGGTGGATATTTCAGCGAGACAATGATCCCAAACACAGCTCCAAATCTACTAGGCATTCATGCAGAGGAAAAAATTACAATGTTCTGGAATGGCCATCCCAGTACCCAGACCTTAATATCATTGAACATCGTGGGGATACTTTGAAGCGGGCTGTCCATGCTCGGCGACCATCGAACTTAACTGAACTGGAATTGTTTTGTAAAGAGGAATGGTCAAAAATACCTTCATCCAGGATCCAGGAACTGATTAAAAGCTACAGGAAGCGACTAGAGGCAGTTATTTTTGCAATGGGAGGATCTACTAAATATTAATGTCACTTTTCTGTTGCGGTGCCCATACTTTTGCAGTGTAAAATTTATTTTTAATGCAAGGGCACTTTTGTGTTAGTAAAATAAACCTAATTTCAACCCCGGAAATTTTACTGGTCCATCATTTTTTAATATACAAATTGAAATGGCGTTGAAACACCCAATATTTAAAACCCCAAAAAAAAGTTTAAATTTAATGGGGTGCCCAAACTTTTTCATATGACTGTAATGGGTGTTTGTGTGTGCAAAATTGTGTTTGTCACGTTTTGTTTTTTTTATGCTGTGGGGTTCGGGAACCCAACCCCCACACATGAAAAAAGTTTCCCGGGGTAGGGAATGTTTTTTTGTAGGGGAGAGAGGGGGGTGTTACCCAGTTTTCCCGGATGGTAGATAGCCTATCCAGCCTCTAGAAAAGCTGGGTTATGTCATACACCCTTCAGCAGATACCCAACTTCCCTACTGTACTAATATGAAAATAGTTTGCTCTGGAGGATGTTGCATCACCCAGCTTTCCTGGACCCTAGGCAGCCAATATATGATTGCATAGTGTTGTTTTTTTTCTATAGGTTTTCCTTTTGGACTACATCTGATTCATTGGACTATATCGGAATAGCGTTGGAACTGTTTCCTTAATAAAATGGTCAACGAGGAATTAAGTCAAGGAGTATTTAAATAAAGTGTTTTCATGCATTTTGTGTGATTTTTTTTACCATTTAATTCCAGTGTTAGTGTCTAACAGACACTTCTTCATTACCTTCGCTTAGGCATGGTGTCAGTCAGCAGTGTATTTTGGCACCCTATGGCTGACACTAACCCCGTCACTATTACCCCAGTACCCAACGTACCAGGGGCACGGGGAAGAAGCGGACCCCCTACTTTGATGGTCCGCCTCACTTTTTTTTTGCGAGATGGGTTCTGTATCTCAGAGATGAACGTGCTTTGGTCTGACATGTGCCTATTAACCCAAGAACAAAAGCAAAAGACCTTGTGAAGATGCTGGTGGACATTGGCAAGATTGTGCCATTATCCACAGGGCTGTGGAGTCGGAGTCGTGGAGTCGGTGCCCATTTTGCAGTAGTCGGAGTTGTTCTAAAATGGAACGACTCCGACTCCCAAAATATATAATAAGTTGGTACAGTTAGTTTGATGCAGTTCCAAGAGCAAGAGGAATTCGGTCTTGCCAGTGTTACTGCTACCATATCTTCAGCCTCATCAGATGAGGAGTTTAATTGATTACATGGAGCAGGCAAACAGAGTGACCCGATTTTAGCAAAATTTCTCATTTGCTTTTAAAGAAGTAGAAGAGTTCAACCGTTCATCAAAATTGACTGTGCATGAGGTAATTCCTTTATACCCTGAAATTATTAGAGATGTTGCCCATGTGGTCACCGCCTTGGCCCCAACCCAAGTTAGTGTAGAGAGACCGTTCTCTAGCCTGGAAATAATTAGATCAGATGTGAGGTCATCTATGAAGAATCTGATGGAGACAAAATTATTTCTCAGAACAGATTCATAGACTCCACAAATGTTATTCAGTACTTTTTCGTTGAAAACAGTTTTTTCCCCACTTACTGTAGCGTTTTGTATATTTACAATTTTTTAAGTTTTTTTGTTTTCTAAGGTCGTATCCAATAAATATATTTTACACAGAAAAGCAAAAGGGTAACAATAGTTAGAACTTTTGACTTTCAGGCTCCATATCTCACCATCCACTACGGCTTTGAACGTGAGACTACCATCATTTTATAGACAATCATCTTGGCTATCTCATACTTAACTTTGAGCTGCAACTATTTAGCATATGCTTAGTTATACAGATTCTTGTCATGTAACTGCATTATTACTGTTAAGCTCCTGGTGGTGGGACAATCGTTTTCTTCTTGTTATTACAAATGACAACCTGTTCTCACATTCCCTAATAGCTCAGTGTGTTATTAGGCTGATTCTCAAGCGAAAGGTCACTGGTACGATCAGCCATGAAGATTTCCACAGAAAAGAGAAGCAGCATCATCAAGCTCATTGATAGCGGCCTCTCAGTAAAGAAAATTGCCAAACTGCATCATGTGAGTGCTATGACAGTTGGAAGAATATGAAATTAAGTCCATCCACCTATTCAAAAGCCAAGAGTTGGACATCCAGGCAAAATATTAGAGTCAACAAGTTGGCTCATCACAAGGTCTATTAGTTCTAAGGTGACAGACACGGCAGTGGAGGCGGCTTATAGGATCCATAAGAGTGAGATCACAGACGTCCATATAAGCACCATGGAACACGCATTACACAGGTCTGGAGTGATGGCCCGAAATCTCATCATAAGAAGCGTTGGCATAGAGTTTACAAAAAAGTATGAAAAATGGAAGATTTGGAGTGATGAGATGAAAAGTCACTAGACCAGGCTCTGATTGGTGCAAATGGATTTGGAAGAATAGGGCTAACGGATCAAGAAATTGAACAAACTGTCAAGTTCGGGGATGTTTCACAGCCAAAGATGCTGGATACGTGACCAGAATCGATGTTTATCTCCGTGCTGAGCTATGTGTGAGTGTCCTACAAGATGAGTTACTTCAAACACGCGAGTACTATGGGTATGAAAAGGATGAGTGTGTTCCAGCAGAGAGAAGAATCTCCTAAGTAAAGTTTTATCATTCTGCCCAACTTCGCCATTTGATACATTTACACTCGAAGAGGACCTACAACGATTCTTTCGCTCTATCAAACTCAAAGCCCATTTTAACACTATTCCGGAAAGACCTATTCCATCTGATGTGACTTCTCCAACTCCCATATTTTCCATCTCTAACTACAATTTGAGAATTAAAGTCCAAAATATAACCCGCCTTCTAATTACCAACCAGTGGAAACTTTTGTTAATTTGGTTAAACAAGATATAACATCCCTCACATCCGAAATCTCACAGGGCCTTCTGAAATACCACTCTAACCTAACGCCCTTAGAACAGCAAACACTCAACAACCTGTGCAAATCACCAGACATTATTTGCAAACCAGCTGACAAGGGCGGAGCCATTGTGGTAATGGATAAAAACATGTACCTTAACGAAATTAATCGCCCGGTATCTGACCAGGACACAGATAAACCATTGGATAGAAACCCTACCAGTATCATCAGTAAGAAAATTCAACATATAATCTTACAATACACAACATCCAATGTCATCGATACACGTACGGCTGACTTTCTTATTAATCACCATCCCCTTATTACCGTTTTGTATATCGTACCTAAAATCCACCAAGACCCTGTTAATCCTCCAGGCCGCCCGATCGTAGCATCTACCGATTCTATTCTATCACCTTTTGCAATCTTTCTGGAGAAAATTCTAACACCCCTGGTACGTACTACATCCTCTTTCATTTTGGACACTGGCGATTTCCTAGTGACATGGGATGTCACAAGCTTGTATACCTTAGATTATTCTCTCTTCCTTCCATACAGCCATCTGGCGAGTTCCTTTGTTCCACACATTTTTTTGCATTTATTTCTCTGGCATCTACCCACCTTGGTAAGAAACAGCCCATATATGCTTTCCCCTGATCTTGTCTCATCGTGGTGCTTCTGCCACTCATTCTTTCCTTTTTCTTCCTTCCCTTTCTTATTCTTCCTCTTGCCTTTTGTCTATTCTCTCCTTTCCCTTTGTTGCTGTTATAATTTTCTTCCCCCCTTCTTTTACCTTCTTTTACCTTATATACTCTCTCTCAGGTCCTTCCTCTAATTTCCCCCTGTCCTGCTTGTATTTCATTCCACTACATTCTTCTACCTAACCTCTCTTTTGTTTTCTTCTAGTGATCTAATTGAGAAAGGTTGAAATCAACTGAAACGTCTATAAAAAATTGATCACAGTATCTCTTCACCATGTAAAATGTTGCAAATTAATGTAAAAATCATGTATGGAACAATTTTAAATTAAAATTGTCTATATAAAAAAATTATAAAAATTAAATAATCTTTTTTCGATTCCTTGTGTGCTTGGAATTTTTTTACTAGTTTGGGAGCTGAAATATCCTTTTCCATAGCATTTTTTTCAATATACCCTTGTGCTCAGCAACTCATATTTTGTTACAAGTACTTTCTAACGGTTACATTTGTTGTACCATAGAATATACCGGGAAACCGCAAAGAAATTCTAAGTTCGCTGCACCGTTTTTCATTTATTTAGACGCTGCGGCCATCTTTGCTGCGGCACTGAAGGGGTTAAACAGCTGTAAAAGCAACACAGCTACACTCTGAACCCCTCCCCATGTCAAACATGGGGATGGCAGTATGGTTTGGGGGCCTGTTTTTCTTAGGGGGGACGGGGAGATGGTTAAATTGATGGGGGATGGATGGAGCCAAATACAGCACCATTCTGGAAGAAAACCTTTGGAGTCTGCAAAACCCCCGAGACGGGGGAGGGAAAATTTATTTCCAACAGGCAATAAACCCAAACATAAAGCAAAATGTAAAATGGAAGGGTTTCACAAATAAATGTATCCGGGGGTTTGGGAAGGGCCCAAGTCGAAGTCCAGCCCTGTTTTCAATCAAGAATCAGGGGAAAGAGCTGAAAAAACTGTTTGTTCACAAACGTCTCCATCCAACCTCACTGAGTTCGAGCTGTTTTCCAAGGGAAAGGGCAAGTTTCAGTCTCTCGATGTGCAATCTGACAGAACATACCCCAAGTTTACTTGCAGCGTAACGCACAAAAGGTTGCGCACAAAGTATTAACTTAAAGGGGGGCCCAATAATTTTGCACGCCCTTTCCCGTTTTTTTTTTTTTAAAAAAGTTTAAATAACCCAAAAAATTTCCTTCACTTCACAATTGTGTTCCCCCTTTTTATTCTTCACAAAAAAATTAAAAATTTTATAGTTTAGTTTGGAGTGAGAAAATGTGGCAAAAGGTTGAAAAGTTCAAGGAGGGCGAATACTTTCGCAAGGCACTGTATAAGTTCTGCTTCCCATTTTTTGAACGCCTTAGATGCTAATGTGGCAGCCCGCCCTTCCTGGAGTTATTATAAATTTTTTAGATAAAAAACCCCGGCCCCCCAGTAATTTTTTAATTTAATCCAAATTCCCTTTGGGGTATTTTTTTCTCTAGATATGTAACTTTGATTTTAAGTAGCTCTTTTTGCATATTTTGAAATTTTGGGCCTCCTCCCAAAAATTTGGCCTCTATCTCTTCCCCTGTCAAAGTTCCCCGCCGGGTTGTTTTAAAAGATCTCACCTTAAGATTCCTTTTTTTTTCCATCTTTTAAAAAGTTGCCTCTCTCCCTTGACTTGGTAGGGACCCCCAAAATAGAACAAACTTGGTCTATTTTACATATTCTAAAAGTCCCAGGGTTGCCATCGTGTCTTTAAATAATGTTATTTTTCGACACCTCTGGTAATTTGTTATACGGGGTACGAAGTAGTGCTGTGAGGCCCCACGCGTGAGCCAGCTGACCTTCCCCCTCTAGGTTAGAGAAAAACCTAGTGCCATGCACCCAGTTTAAGACATGTTTTCATATTGCCGCCAAATTGTAAAGCCTTATATCAAGTAATTTAGCCCCCCCCCCCTGTCCTCTGCCTAGCAACAATTTCCCCGTAGAGATCCTAGCTCTCTTGCCTTTCCATATAAAAGACGAGAATGCCCCCCTTAATTTATTAATATCCTTATATGTCAATAACACTGGTATATTCTGCAATGGATACAGCAGTCTGGCAAAACTCACCATTTTAATCAAATATATGCGCATCATAAGGGACAATGGGAGGTCTCTCCACCTCTCCAATTCCTCTACAATCTTAATTATTGGAATGTAAATATATATCAGAGAGGACTTGTTAATCCCTTTTACACCCAAGTACGTCAAGTGTGAAGTTACTATTTCCACCCCCCTATTACTTCTGTTACCTTGCAATAAGAGTTGGCATTTGTCCTTATTCATTTTGTAACCTGAGAAAGTTCCAAAATGCTCCAACAATTCTAGGACCTTACCAACTTGCTCAATATCGTCGTCTAGAAATTTCTAAAGCGCTTACCCGGGTCTGGACTTCCTGCTGAGGAAGGTTCGGGGTTTAAAGGGCTACATTTCCCTGCCGTTCGCCCCCTGCTTCGTCCCGGCGGATGGGGTTACGGGGTCACCCGGCCCCTCCCCTTTTAAAAGTCTCATTGTTAACGTGGAAACCCACCCCGGGAAAAACCCACCTCCACATGCCCCCAAGCAAATTTTTTGCAGCGGCAAGGGGACTTTATGCATAGGGAAGGGGACAGGGCCCTTTTGACAAAGCAACGTGCGGACTCGGGGGGGTTGGCCCCGGAGTGGGGCGGGTTGAAAAAAGTCTGCCCCACCCTTTTCCCAGTTTTTGAAGAACCCACCAAAAATGGTCATTTGTAGAAAAAATGCCATTGTCAGCTGAGCATTTTTGTGATCTTAGTTGGGGGAACCAATCTTTGGGGAACACTCAAAAAAAAGGAGGCCCCCCGGGAAAAGGGGTGGAGGGGACGGACAAGATGCGGGCCCCACAGGGGCCTTTTTCTCCGTTGAATCCAAAAGGGCCCCGGGACAGTTTCCAACTTTTTTCGGTTTTTTTTTGTCAGTGGTTCTGGTCCAGGGGCTAGGGGCAAGGCGGCGCCTCAGTTAAAGGGTAAGAAAATCTGGGGGAGTCAGGGCTTTGTTGGCTGAAAACGGGGGGGAGGTTTGAGGTATTGCGGGGACCCAGACTTTTCCCAATGTCCCTGTTTTGGGAAAAAAGGGGTTTGGGGGCCCGGATTTGAGGGGGAAAGGGGGGAAGGATGGGGGAAAGTCATTTTTGTATTTCCCCCTGGGCCCCCAGAGGTGGGAAATTTCCAAGGCTCCATCTCTCCCCATGAGGGGGCCTTGGATGCTCCATTTTTTCCCCCCAAACGGGATCTCGCATTAAGCGGGGTTTGTGGATTTGGAAACCCAAAAAAGCCCCGACTCCGCCCCCTCAATTTCCCAAACCTCCGACCTTCAAAACCCCCTGAATCCCTCATACTTGGCGTTTTTTAAAGTGAAAAATTTACTGTATTTAAAATTTGGTTTAACTTTCAGGCTGTTTTCACCTTTATGTACAAAAAATTAAGTTTTTTAGGAAAAAATTAAACACAAGAAAAAGGGAAAACAATGTTTTGTTTATTTTGAACACTTGAAAAAAGCGTATTTGTACTTTTTGTAGAAGAGCCCTTGGGGTCAGATTTTTCAAGAGGGCCCTTAAAATCCGTTTCAGGGGCCCAGAAGGTTTTCAGGCAGTATTTAAAAACCCAAAAGGTTTTTTTTAACCCAATACAAACCCAAAAAAAATTTAAAAATTAACACTTTGAGTTTTAGGAGAAAAACTACAACTAAGCAATGCCTACAAATACTGAAAAGTCAAATTTATTGTATACAGAATAGGTAATATACTATATAAAATTACAGTACCTCATGTAACAAAGCTGTAGCGTGAGATAGTAGAGATATGCAGCCTGAAATACCACCAAGTTCAACCCAGTTGTTACCATTTTGCTGTAGTGTAAAATATATTTATTGGAAATGACTTTAAGGAACAACAAAAAAATTATAAATATGCAAATCTACAGAACATTTCTGTAAAGTCTCGTGAATTTGTTTTCTTGAGAAAAAGTATCACCGTCCTACAGATCCTGCATACATGTACCTCCACATGCTGATCTCATATATTTCCGAGAGGAATAGAGAGAACAGGCCTCTCTACACTACACTTGGGTTTTCTTAATTTTCTGGGGCGGCCGCAAAACGATAACCACAGAGAGGGGTAACATCTCTAACAAAGAGTCAGGGTCTAAGAATTGCCTTTAGCCACATGTCAATTATACATAATGAAGGTTAAACTCTTCTACATACTTTGAAAACAGGATGAAAATATTTGCATGTAAAAATCTGTCTTTGCCATGGGAGAGAATTCTTTCCCCTGGGCGCAGTGCTTATCGCCTGTGTTGTCTCGCGGCATTGTTATCTGTCGCCTTGGCGCAGTAACATTCTTATTCATCCATGTTTTTATCATGATTTTTCATAACGCATATTGATTTTTAAATCTATCTCTAATATGATGGTGCTGGATTCATCGTAAACTGGATTGCATCAAGCATTGCTTAGGAGGACTTTCGTGCACCTATCATACACAACAGACGTGGCTCATACACAGTGCTACAGCCTTGCCTGCCTCCATGTCATCAATTACACTCCTCATTGATAAAGGCCTGAAGATATGGAGCCTATACACTGCCGGTACCAATTCCCTTCTGCTCTTTGCACTGCATCAAACTAACTGGTACCATACTTTAAATAGTCATTAAATTTTGGGGCAGTTCGTTCCTTTTAATGATGAGACTCCGACTCCTGCAAAATAGCCGACCTTACACAGAGACTCCTACTATTCCACACGCCCTGGCCAACAAGCCGATCAAACTGAACATAGCGATACATTAGGGGCCCACCCTCCTCGAATCCCCGGTACATAGCAAAACTCAGCACTTTCCTTTCCACCCACCCAAACTAGGTAGAGCAAAAATGCAAAAATGGAACGCCGCGTGCTGAGTTTGATCAACTGGAGACATCTCTTGATCGTGTACTGTTCCTTGAGTAGACGTCTGAGGATCTCGCTGGACCAACCACAGGGCAGGCGTAAGCCCACTCCAGGAGGTGGCTCGAAACTAAAAGTTGGTCCCTCGCTATTCACCACTGAGCCCGTCGCAAAGCGGAGATGTGACTTGACTGCTGCTGGGAGTCCACCAGGTTCACTACTACTGGCGGGCTTGACTGGGTGGCGGCAAGAGTAGGCGCAGGTACAAATCGTCCAGTCAAGGCAGTAGTCGGGGACCCGGCAAAAGTTCAGTGCAGGGTGCAAGTTAGTTCTGTAACGTAGACAGGGCAGAAGGTCTGGTGAGCAAGCGCAAGATCGTGGTCGATAAACGTAAGCTAAAAGGTTCGGTACATCGATAGGCGAGACAAGGCTTCTGGAACGCTTATCACATAGGACATGAAGCACTAAAGATCGTTACGGTCAAGAGGCCACATTGGGATAGAGGCTGGGCAAAAATACGGAAGCAATGCCCGCCAAATGGCCAATTACACGGGCGCACTGTCCCTTTTAAATCTCAGACTGCCGGCGCTCTGCAGCTCCCTAATTGGGGCGGGCAGCCGCGCACGCCGATACAGACTGGCGGATGACTGACCGGGGCAGGAGCAGAGAGCCGCGTAAGAATATCACACTGGGGACACCGGCATCGGATAGAGCGGACCCCGGACCCGAGGTGCGGTGACGGGCTCCGTCTCATAGACCGGGCACGGATGCGACCTGCGATCCCTTGAGCAAGTTACCATGTGCATCCCGTGACAGTACCCCCCCCCCCCCTGGTCCCCCTTCTTTTTAGAGTGAGAAATTCTCGTAGAATTGGCTGCGAGAGTGTCCAGGATGTCTCCTCGGCTCCCACGATCTTTCTCGGGCCCGAACCCCTTCCAGTCAACTAGAAAATAACGTTTCCCTCTAGTCCTCCTCATACCCAGGAAATTTCTGTTATAACCACAAAGACATTAGCTGCATCACCACCGACGGAAGGATGGATCTGCCTTCTGAGAAGCGATTAAGGACCAGAGTGATTTTAGTAGCGAGACATGAAAAGGAGTTCGAGGAGATTACCATAGTGAGGAGGGAGCCGAGTTTAATAGCCACCGGGGGTTTATGTCCTTAAGGACCTCCGAAGTGTCCTACAAATCGGGGTCCCAGTTTGGTAGGAGGGGATTTTGAGGCGGACATATCGTGCATGACAGCCACACCTTATCACCGGGGAGAAGATCAGGAGGAGGGCTTCTTCTATTTCTGCCTGCCGCCTTCATGCTGTCACACGACGGAGCAGGGATTGGCGGGTCTTAGTGGTCCAAACAGTCCCTATGTCCTGGACCAGAGTGTCAGCAAACTTGGACCTTCGTGACTGAGATGCCTTATGGAGGGTGGGCGGGATGTAAGCCGTACACAACGTAAAGGGAGATGGCACCCGCGACATCAGACTCCATAGGATTATACGTAAAATTCCGCCCAGGAAGTAAAGTTGGGCCCAGTCATTTGAGACCGTGCAGACTACGAAGTTGCGGCTCAAGGTATACATCCTCAGAACTTGATTCACTCTCTCCACCTGGCATTCGACTTGAGGGTGTTAAGTCCGAGAGAAGTCAAGCTTTACCTGGATTTAGCGCAAAGGCCCGCAGAAATTTAGAAACAAAACGAGCACCCCCCGATCCGAGATTATTTGGAGAGGGAACCGTGCAGCCGAAAAAATGTGAGAAAAACAACATAGAGCTCGGCCAGGCGCGGCCGAAGGCGGACTCTGGCAAGGGAGACCAAAATGTGCACATTTTAGAAAACCGTCTACACCACCCACACAACGGTATTACCGACGACGGGGAAGTCGGTTTATAAGTCCCAATCGTCAGCCACGTGAGACCTGGTTTTTGCGTAGGATGGGCGTGTGTGCAAAGAGACCTGCCTGGCTTGTGCCGACTAGCCTCTGTTGCGAGCACAGAGGGTACCGCCTGACGAACTCTTAAACTCCTTACAGCGAGGTCCATCCACCAATAGTTACCGGAAACATCAGGAGAAACTTCTTGTGGGCACCGGAGTGGCCCGGCCACCACGATGCAGTGACCCCACTTCATGATACTCCTACGGAGCGCAGGGCGGACATATGTCTTCCCCGGTGGGCGTTTCCGGCAAGGACGACAGGGGGCTTCGGAGATAAGGTGCGTTCCGCATTAATTATTGCTCTGGAATCGCATCTTCACCCACCACGTCGGAGAGGCACGGGAAGGGCAACTGCCTTCACGTTTTTTCCTCCGTGCAGGGCGGAAATAGAATCTGAAAACATTAAGCGGGAAAGAAAAGCGACCATCTAGCCTGCGTGGATTAAGTCGCTTTGGGCAGTCTGAGAGTACTGGAGGTTTTCTATGATCCGAGAAGATACAAATGGGGCCGAGCCCCTACCAGCAAATATCGCCATTCATCACACAGGCTTTTTATGACTAACATAATTCGATCTCCAATGGTGTGTAATTCCACTCCGCCTGTGAAAATTTTTGGAAAGAAGCCACAAGTGACTGTTTTTGCCTGTGGGCCCATTTGCGTGAGGACTGCTCCAGCGCTACCGATGATGCGTCTACTTCCAAGCAAAGAAAGGGTTTCGCTGGGTCCCGGCGCGACAGGATGGACGCAGAGGCAGAGGCCGTTTTTAGCTTTGTGACATGCGTCCTCGCCTCGAATGCCAGCTCCGTAGATATCAGGCGTTCCTTCCTGCGGTAACGTGGCCAAATGGGAGCCAGCCAGCGTGGAGAAGTGCGGGAATAAAACTGCCGGTAGAATTGCAGAACCCGAGGAACCGCTTGTATGCCCGCAGCCACTGGCGTGGCCAGTGCACTAACGGCGTGGCAACTTGGCTGGGTACCATCCGGTACCCTTTTCCTAGATAAGTAAACCCAGTGAACGGAAGGCTTATTGATGGAAGAGGCACTCCCTAGATTCTGGCATACAAGTGATAGCCGTAAGTCGCTGTAGCACATGACGGACGTGAAAGGTCGTGAGTTTACCCCCCCCCCCCCCCCTTCCCCCAAGATCAGGAGAGTAGTCATCATATGTCGTCCAAGGTAGACAACAAGCAGGTATAGAGAAGAAGCCCCTGAAGACATCGTTAACGAATCCTATAAGACGCAAGCGCATTCAGAGTCCGAAAGGCCATCACCAGGAACTCGAAGGGCCGTCACTGGTGTTTTAAGGCCGTCTTCCACACATCGGCCCTTGCGATCCGACCAAATTGTAGCCACCCTCTCAGATCCAGCTTGGAAAAAGACCCTTGCGCCCTGTAGACGGTCGAATAGTTCCCGTGGATCAAACGGTAGAGGCGGTACCAGTTTCTTTACCGTGACTTGTTCAGACCCAGGTAGTCGATGCAGGTCGTAAGGGAGCCGTCCTTCTTTCCACAAAGAAGAATCCTGCTCCCGCGTAGATGAGGACTTCCCGATAAATCCATTTCTGTAGATTTTCCCGGATGTATTCAGACATGGCTCAGCGTCTCGGAACGGATAAGGTAGAACTCTGCCCCGAGGAGGACTGGTACCGTGCAGAAGACAATTCGTGCCATCAATATGGACGATGTGGCTGCAAGGCGTTCTCTGCTTGCTACTCGGAAAAGAGACACACTCAGAAAACTCCGATCTGACGTCGGCGGAAGACCCCTAGAGCTTTAGACGTTACCGAAGAAGCGGAAGCACCGGCGAGGCGCCACAACTAGCTCGAACCGTACACTCAGGACCCCTCGCAAAACTTCCGCCCCGTCTGCCAGTTCCAAGCACCGGACATGTTGCTGCAGCCCCGGACAAGACACACTCAATAGCGGATGGACGAGGAAGACCGGAGCTAACACAAGATTGACAGTCCTCACTTTATGCAGTGCTCCAATTTTAAGGAACAGTGGCTCTGTACGGTAACGGACTAGATCGCTGAGGACATCTCCCCACTGACGTAGAGTATTGGATAGTGGTTTCTCACACAGGAGAACCAGCGGGAATGATGGTGTTGAGACAACCACGGCGCGTCCCAATGCGACAGTTTTTACCAGCCGAACCGGAGTCCCAGGAACGCTGGAAGCTTGAAATGGGTCCTGCTATCCTGCTGACCAGGAAGGTATGTTCAACATGGAAGGGACTGACCAACACCCTAGGGACACCTCTCCCAACGTCAGCCCCATTAGTGCGCTATCGTCTCCCTGGCCGCCGCGGACATAGGGAGTATGGAGCACACCCCTGAGGTAGGAAACAATGTATACATCGGAAGCACTGCCACAAAGAGGACAATAACCGCAGTTCTTTTCTTCTTAGCCGCCCGCGTTGACGCGAGTCATGTTCCTCGAGCGGGAGGCCGCGTCACAAGATATGACGACGCATGCATTCTCCAACTGAGCATGATCCCCTCATTTCCACCTGCACTCTGCATCTGAGACATGAAACAAAGAAGGAGCGCGCTGTGAGGCCGTAGAAACACCGGGAGCAGGCCCGGGACAGGCAGCGGGGTAGGACAGGAATCTTGCTCTTGAGCGGAGCTCCTCACGTCTCTCGCTTTGAAGCGGATATGCAATCCTTTTAGCCAAATGCGAATAGCTCCAAGGGTTAAAGAAGACGTATGTTTCACCTGCGGGTCCGAGGGCATCTCTTAATCTGGCGCTAGGAGAATGCTACACCCCTTCACTTGACCAACAGTTGATGACGCAACACACGCTCTTGAGATAACACGTTCGAGTTCCAAGAGCCAGCTCCTCGACTGCAATGTGTGCTTAAACTGCACGGTCGGTTTCGTCATCACGGAGGCCGAATCCCTTGTGTGTACCGGACTTGCATCACCTGCCAGCGTCAGTTCTCGGCAAGACGAATGCGCGATAGCGCCAAGGCTCTACAACTTCCCGGAACAGACACTATCGCGAATTCTTGTAGCTAAACATGTCACCAACATGTGAGTCACACCTAGTGCGAAACACTCACACATCTCCGACGACGGGCGCGCCAAGGACCTTAAAGATCCGCCCGACGTACCCCAGACGAGGAAGTTGCCCCCATAAGCCAGGCTCTTTACCTCCCAGCAAGACTGACCCACGAAAGGAGCCCACGCTCTGTCGAGAGATCCACTACCGAAAGGAGCAAACTCAGCGCTTGAACACCATAAGACCGCTTTATCCCCACTGAAGGGAGCACTGTCTTCAATAGCATAGGCGCGAAGAGCCCGTACCCCTTGTACACCAGGTTCCCTACTCTCCAAGCTGATGTTACTACGCACGCCGAGTTCGTCGAAACAAACTCTCTGCCAAGCATCTCAAGCGCCAACAGCCGGCACACAAGCTTATGAAACCAACTGCTATAGACGCTACCACGATTCACGAGAGAGGCGCACTAATACAACTACTCCAAGCACTACTTAAAAGACCCCATAAACTCAATCTGCCTTCTGCATTAGACATTGGCGCAGCGACATGAGCTGACCTGCAACAATCATGGAAAGAAAGCTTGCTATTCGAAAAGCTGCTACCAGGTGCTTGCTGTCGCGTGATCTTCTTATCTGCCAATCTATCGATCCTTTTCTGCGACCACACGCCGACGGTGAGTGTGTAGATATCAGCGAGAGAGGCTAAATCTTAACAAGGACGGCCTTGAGAGCGAGCGTACTCCATGGCCGATCCTAGACTCTTTACTAGTGTCTACGGCTCTCACTGCGAGTGTTTTACGGCAGCGCGTCTAATCCGCATCTCGGTATCCCAAGCGCGCGTCAGAGCATAGATGAGCGATAAATGCTCGACCGCACCACCCAACAACCAAGGTGAGAGTCTCGGCGACATCTACAAAAGTCGTGCGGAGAGCTTCCCGGCTCACATTCACCAGACCCCGCCCAACAAGGCAGTGTAGATAGATCGCACGTATGCTGACGGCCCGGAACCACCCACAAGCGATATCACTAACAAACATTGTTAACGACGACCTAGAGCTCGGGCATCTTTAGCACTTCGGATAAGAGGAACGCGCCAAGAGGGTAGGTGCGAGGTTACAGAATCCGACAGGTCAGCTCGCGACAGTTTCCGGCGGACGATGTGCGCATACGACCAGGTTCAAGGCGATGGACCGTGCCGTGTTCGGTGCGCAAAACCGTAGATTCACGTCGCAGAGAGTTCACGGCGAAGGCAGCGGCAAGTGATCGTGCTGGTCGCGATCCTAAACGTTAAGGAACAAGGGACTTCGGTTACACAACGGTAGTCGCGACAAGGCTTTCTGGAACCGCTTTTCATCAAGTAGACAACAATGCGTAGCACATACAAACGAATCCCCGGCAAAGAGGCCCACACTATAGGTGACACTCTAGAGCCCCCGCAATAATTCGTGCCCAAGTTTGAATCACAACCCCGGCCGTCAAATCTGTCCCTTCTTACAATTCTCGAAGATCTGAGCCGAGCACCGAACGCCGCTCCACCCTAAGGGGGACCAGGGGCGCCCGTGATTCACTCCGAGACAAGACTCAGAACGGAACGGGCAGGAGCGAGCCGGGGTAAGTCACTGGGCGAACCCGGCAGGTCGGGATGAGCGTGCAACCCAACCGCCGGAATTCGAGAGTGCGCCGGAACGCGGGGGCTCGACCTCTCCAGTAGCGTTCGACTGAAGCGTGCCACGGTGCGATGCAGCCTGAGCGACATCACGGGAGAATACACAAACAAGCGGAGTCGCAGTGGGCTTCCAGTGACCACAATTGCGTCATGCTTCATACTTCTACAAATGTGGAAAACGCGTCAGCAACGGAGCAAGCAGTAGATGTCAAGATCTACCGCAGTCACAGCCAAGCAGGCATTAGTGAGGCCTCCAGTAAAGCTTTAGACCGGGATTGCACCACATCTGGCAATCTAAGTTTTACCACCAGACTCACCACGCATTAATGCAGGCACCGTATACAGCACACAGTAGACCTTGAGCTTACAGACTTCATGGTCTTGCATATAGACACAACCTATCTACATCTCAACTCCAACCACGTATACGTTTTTGCGGTAAGCAATTACACTAGTTTCCGGACCCAAGTTCAGCGCGACTTCATCTAGTGTCGATGATCCAAAATCAGATGAATGACCCGAGCTTCTCTCGACAAGATCCCCAAAAAAGGAGCTTCCAGACCTTGCCCAGAAGCCAGCGTCTATAATCTGAGAGCGGACACTTCAGCACAGCTAGAGGCGAAGTCTCGTCTTCATTACAGACAAAACACACATCATACGTCTTATCCACTGATAATGTGATACGTTTGACTTTCATCAGACATGGGAACTCACATAGCGATGGTATTCTCTGATCTGCGACAGTTCGAGCTGCCCACTCAATTCCGAGGACACCCGATTAGATTCCGAACGGCGTCTTAACTCTCTACACTTTCACGCCTTGAACCAAAAGAAAAGGTCTCTCTTACAGAAATTTTTTTCTTAAATGGATACACTGTCCATCAACATTATTGTATATTCCCCAATCTCTTTAAATTTGCTTCTCGATGACCGTTCTACCCCAAAAAAAGGTACAATTCGCGCAGTTTTGCGAGTGCTAAAGACCGCAAAAGACAACCAATTGTACACCGGTTTATCATGAATAAGAGCATAAAAACGCATAGATCCATTCTTTACCTCGCGCTCTTCTTCATAAAATTAATCTCTTTTACAGCACACATCAATGGTCGCTTTTGGGTCGCATGGAGGTGCCTGTGAAGCACATACACAGTCTGATCTAAATCAAAGGCCTCTTTAACGCGAACTATAGAAAATAATAATGGAGCTATCATCATCTAAGTGCATTTCTTCTCCTCCTCAGACGAGAACTTTTATCTTCTTTTCTCTGTTAATTCCAGTAGAGAATATTATATAATTATCTTTAAAAAAGATAGCGCCAAACAGGAACAACAACAGTAGTGCGAGGCGCGTACACCAATCCACTGAGTTTACATGTGAACATATCATCATGGAATGGAAGCAACATAACATAGACAACAGTCATTAAAAGAGTTGTCAACAATATTGACATCAGAAAATATATACAACAAGAACACAGACATTGTGTCTAGGACATAGCAGAGCGGAAAATCTATACCCAATTTACTGGGGCAAAAGTCTGCAGTGCGTGAGATGCCTCCGAGAAAAAGTAACTATTCTCAGATCTCACCGAAGTGTCCCCAACCATGCTATTTAAACTCTAGGGACTACAAAACACAGTAGCACCAGTCGACCAACATAGCGTCCCACACATCACCATCTAGAATCTCCCACTAAAACAATGAAAAATGCAACAAAACCAATTAACAACCTGGTAATATTACTCGGCAAGGGAAGAGACCAACATTAACCAGAACTCCACATCCCTCGAGCAAAGCATAAAGCACCTACAGTGTAGAGTTCATAACATTTTACAACTAGAGCGAGCGCTAAATAGAAAAGTCAGCAACAAGCGGCAGAAAGAGAGTCCCATTCAACACCACACCCCAAAACAAAACTTTCTTCCACCATCTCCTCTGGGAGAATCAATACGAACATCGTTCTCTTCCTAAGCGATAATATTTTAAAGTAGCAGAATCCCCCTAACCCAATGTTGTACACAGTTTGGGGAGGCCGCATCGTTGGATGCGCCCGCAACCTAGGTTATTAAACCCACCTCTAAGCCCATCCTCTCAATAGCGAAAAATAGAACAAGTGAGCACTGTTTCAATATCTTAAGAGGAATTGTGATATAAAAATAGTATCAGAGCAGCAGGCGTCATTTGGAGGACTCAATAAGTTCCCCCACACCTAATTCAAGATTTACTATTCTCTAAAATCTTTGCACCAAAAAGGCTATCAGAAAAGAAGAGCATACCCCACCATATGCTAGTGCGTCCTTGCTCCCACCCCTATGTCCCTGCACCCAGCGCCAACACACCCCCCACGTTGTCTATGGAACGCGTGCGCGAGCGAGCGAAACGACCGTACGAGGAAAGCAGGGAGTGCAGTAATATGACAGTTACTCTTACCCATCTCTGACGAAAACAGACTGCTTATGTATTATTTAACTGCTTCCTGAAACTTTAGATGAAACAAGGTCTCTTGTGTGTCACGAACGACGAACGTCTGCCAACTCATTCCTCCTCTGAAAGCTCGCTAAGTATAACAGCGCTCCACCTCCACAGACCCCTTCTTAGGAAATCGGTTAAGTTTACATGAAGTCAATCAGAGACGTTAATAGGCCATATATCTTTGAGACGTGATGGTTTGAAACGATCTTCTGAAGACACCAAGATTCAAAATATACGAGAGGTGAATCTGTTAAAGTCGTAAAACGGACATATACTGTAATATAAAGCTTGCCGAAGTTGAAAAAAAAATTGAGCCTGGAGAAGGACATTGCCGAGGGGTCCCGAGACCACCTCCGAGTACATATCTTTGAAGGCGAATTATTTGGACAAAAAAATCCCTATCCAAGAAAACTTTTTTGGCAAACCAATGTTCGGGAGAGAAATTGCTGGCACTGCTTTGGGACCTTCGGATACCACCATAGCGCGGGTCAAAAGCCCCCAATCTCAGAATATATTCATGGGTCGGACAGTAAACCCTACGAATCCGCAAACCGGACCTGCTAGACATAGGGACATTTCAAAGGGACTAGTATTGCAGCATGGAGGAGGCATTCCAAGGTAAAGCAGATTAGGCGTAGATTCCCCATATAGAATACCATACAAGACTTCAAAGTCAAACCCATTAGCTATGAGTGAGTGTTATAAGCTATCTAATATGCTCTGAACGGAGATCGCAGCTAGTATTAAGCCCTGCAGGTAGGGAGGGAGAGACCGCCTAAAGAACTTCGGTAGAATTATGATAGATGTGGAAAATACTAGGAATGCTAATTAGCCCATAACAAATTTCAGGAGAAGCTTATTCAAGGTGACAAGAAAAGGATTTTAGTGAAAGTGGGTAATTGTTATGAAACAATTAAGTAGCCGGGCAGGACATTCCATTTTTTATGATATTTACTCGTCCTGAATATCCTTGAAAAATCCTTCTTGTCCCATTTAAGTACGTCTTGGAAATAGATGAAGCAATAGGGCAAAGTTAAGGTCAAAAACTTTGAAAAGCCTGAGGGAATTAACACCGTTAAATATTTAAGCGATGTTATCTGCCCAGGACAAGGAGAAGTTACGTTTAAGTTGCTGAAGTGTTTCAGTAGGCAGGTTCAAACTTAAGGCTACACTTTTGGACATGTTGATTTTGTGGTTACTATAAGAGCCAAAGTTAGCTAGAGTCTAATCACTGAGGGGAGCGATATCACAGGATTAGTAATATATGAGGAGATCATCAGCAAAGGCTGAGCATTTGACATGCTCCCTACCGATTTTGATCCCTTGTATAGAGGAGTTTAACCTAATATCTTGGAGCAGATATTCCATAATTAAAGCGTATAGCAGCGGAGACAAAGGACATCCCTGCCTGGTACCGTTGCAGACTGTGAAAGGAGCTGAAAGAGAGCCATTAATGCGGATTTGCGCCTGAGGGGCTTGATATAAGGCTAAAATCTTAGACAGGATTGAAGGACCAAGGCCAATATGAGACAGAGCAGCTTTCAAAAAGGACCAGTCAATCCTGTCAAAAGCCTTTTCCGCGTCAAGAGAGAACAGCATACAGGGGAGACGAGTAGAGTGGGCAAAATGAATTAACTAGAAGGTCTTCAATGTGTTGTCTCTCGCCTCTCTCAAGGGGATGAAGCCCACCTGCTCAGGATGCACAAGGTTCTCCAAAAGAGGCCCAAGTCTTAATGCGATTAATTTAGAAAAAAGCTTGGCATCAGTGTTAATTAGTGAGATAGGGTGGTAATTTTGACATTGAGCCAGGTCTTTGCCTTCCTTCGGAATGACCGTAAAATGAGCCCTCAGAAAAGCTGGGTCAAAGGGCGAATTAGAGGAGACCGTGTTATAGGCCTGTAGGAGGGGAGATGAGAGATCCTCCAACAGCACCTTGTAGAATTTGGATGTGTAACCATCCGGGCACGGACTTTTACCAGTTGGCAAGCCCGATACTGCTAATTGAAGCTCCTCCAAGGTAAAGGGCTCCTCGAGAGAGGAGAGAGACTGCCGTGAGAGAGAGGGAGAGCCGTTCTTGAGAGATAATCATGGAGAGAGGTGGAGTTGGGGTCCAAGCGTGCATTACCATTAGGGGGTGGGAGATTATAGAGTGTAGAGTAGTAATTATGGAAGGCATTTAAGATGTCCTCTGTTAAGTGGACAAGCCGTCCATGTGAGTCTTTAATGTGCGGGATAAAAAGATGACGCCCCTCCATTATGTCCCTCAGAGCCTGGGCCAGATTAGCACTGGCTTTTTGCTCCAACCATAAAAGGATTTGGCATAGTTTTGACGATACCTTTTTTTTTTTCGGTCCATTACATGAAAAGATATTGCGTAGTTGATTCACTTCTCTAAGGTCAAATCCTCCCCCGAGACCTTGTGCAAAAACTCGCATAGTGTGGCGATTGCGTTGGCTATCGAGATCATCGATGTGGCCGCTACGAAAGTTTTTCGATAGTAAAACCCGTTTTATAGCGATGACCTTTTAAGTCTAGGGGAGAGCAACAACACCTTCATTATTACACCAAAAAAGGCTGGAGAAGCAAAATTTAACACCAAAACATCAAATGGATTCGTGCTAATTTTGGGCAACACATTGGGTTTTAAAAAAGTCACAGAAAAAAAGCACAGACCATTCACATCACTGTCTTGTACCACCCTGCCCCTTAAACTGCATCACCCACAAATTAAAAAGTCCCCAGAAGGCATATTTTTTTGAACCACAGTTTTTTGAACGGGACATTAAATATCCCTGTCCTGGAACGCAGCATGACCCCCCCAAACCTCAGACCCCAGATTTAAAAAATTTGCCGCAAAAAGGATCTTTAAACCACCATTTTAGTTAAACTGGACTATACTGCCCTGTCCGGGGCCACGTATGACCATTAAACCTGTCTACCCCCAAAATTTTTAAAAAAGTCCGGAAAAAGGAGTCTTTCAACCCCATTTTAGTTGAACTGGACATTGCCCCTAAACTGCCTTTACATAGTTACATATTTTAGTGGGTTGAAAGAAGACACATGTCCATCGTTTTCAACCAAAGGGGTGGGGAAAAGTGGGTGGGGGGAGAGGACAAGGGACTTTAAAGCCCAGGCTTCCACTGTTAATGCCCGAAACCCACAAGGCCCAAGAACCAACCTGCTCCAGATAACCATACTGACCCCAGACCGCCCCCGGCCGGATCCAAATTTTACCTAGTCCGTACGCATTAATATTCTTTATTTTTCCCAGGTATATCTAAGCCTTTCTTGAACTCTCTACAGTTTCCCTGCGTGACCACCCCTAAAAGGCGGGCTATTCCAAGTTTTTACAGTCTTACAGTGAAGAACGCTTTCCCTCTGGAGTTTAAAAAACTTTTTTTTCTCAGTCAAGGAATGTCCCCTGTTTTTTTGAGGGGGCTTCAACCTGAAAAAATTTTTTTTCCCCCATACTTTTTTTTGTAGGGGACCTTTTTAAAAATTTTATAAATTAATCTTTTCCCCCCCAAGCCCTTTTCTCAAGACAAATAATTTTTCAATTTACAAACCCCCCGCCCTAACAAAGATGCTCCATTCCCCTTATAATTTTTTGGTTTTTGCTCGTCTTTTTACTCTCTCTACTCTATTACATCTCTTCTAAAAACTGGGCCCCAAACTAAACGCATATTCTAAGTGAGGTCGACCAATGCTTTGGGGACAGCGGTAAAATGACATCCTTTTCCCCGCGACCCCATGCCTCTTTTAATACACGCCAATTCTTAGGGCCCCTTAGAGGAAAGTGATTGACATTGTGCTTTTTTTTTTCCCGTTTTTTATCACAAGAACGCCCAAAATCTTTCTCAACAAGCGATTCTCCAAGTTTTTTTCCCCCTAGGGAAATATGATGCCTTTATTTATTTCCCCCCCAAAGCAGAACCAATTTTTTTTTCCACATTGAACCCCATTTGCCAAGTGGATGCCCAAGCACTCAGTGTGTCCAGGTCTGCTTGCAATTTATGAGCATCTTCCATAGATTGCCACAGCATGACCCAGGGGCGGAGTTACAGTGGGTGCGGTGAGAGCCCAGGCTGACGTCCGTCATCTATTAACACGCAGGTTAAAATGCCCTAAGACGCACAACGAAAACTGTCGTGCTGAAGCAGAGTGCGGAAGCGGAAGTGTGAGAACTCCAACTTCCTCATAGACAGTCAAGACCAGGGAAGCGCTGCCCCTCCGTAAAGATGCGGACCAATTGAGCTTCACTTGGAAATACTGTGGTTAACGCTCCTGTTTACACCAGGTGCCCTTTTTCTTGGAATTCATTATCTCATTTTTACTCAACGTGCTGAGAAATTGTCTCCGTAACATTGTTCTCTGTCCGTGCCCATACTCCATGTCCTCTGAATAACCACATCTGGGACAAGTTTTTCCTGATATCTCCTTGTACAATTCAGAGGAAATTTTTATACCAGCTATTTTGTACATGCAAATTTTTTAGTATTTAATTCTAGAAACACATTTTAAAATAGGATGGAATCCCACCATGTCTTTGTTTCTCTTTTTTTAATGTATTAAATGGTTGTCTCAATCAGGGATGATAGCTATTTTAAAAGATCTTGGCAAAAACAAGTTCATTTTGCAATATGTCCAATAACATGTCCTACCTATTCCTGTTTTTTCTGACAGCACCATCACCCTTAGCCACTCTTGACAATTTGACGAACAAATGTCTGTTAGAAACAAACATTTTTTAAGAATTAGACCTTAGTAAAGCTGCATGTCACAGCAAAATGCCCCCAAAAATTCAAGCATGACCCTTGAGACACTTTCGACAATTGTGAAGAACAAATGTCTGTTAGAAACAACATTTTTTAGAATAGGACCTGTAGTAAAACTGCATGTCACAGCAACATCCCCCAAAACTTGAGGAGAAATGCCACTTAGAAAGCCACAATTCTGTTCCAAAGGAACCATAATTTTATAGCGTATCTCACAGCAACATGACCCAAACCATTGACAAGCGAAAACTTCTTAAAGAAAAAGTGAGTGAAATTGAATATAGTGTTGTCATGAAAACCTTTCTGTCTTTTACATCTCCTCACAGCAAAACCAGCAAAATGAACTGTTGGAAAAGAGAATAAAAATTGCCAGTACAGAATGGATCATTTTAAAAAAAAGTTTTCAAGAGGACCATTTCTGTTTGAAAAGAATGTGAAGTAGACCGCAACTAATCGGTGACTCGGGCATGGGGCCACAACATCATCAGAGATCCAAGCCTGATTATCTTGAGTGAAAGTCCAACGATCCACATTACGTGGAAAGCCGATGCGTTTGTCTGTAATGACTCCTCTCCAGCTGTGCTGAAGTCCGCTCAGATATGACGCTGGCTGCTGGGCAGACAACACCTCTATGGCTTGACGAGCCACTCGGGCCATTCGTCCATTTGATACCCAGAAGTCTATTGGGTCGAACACATGCAAATACATCGTGTTTAGACCAGATTAGTCGTGGCACCATGATCTATAAGCTGATCTCTAGTGTTGGATGTTGCCCTGCATTGCATGCGTTGGTGAGGTTTGAAAACACAAGAATAGCATAGTCCCACCCATTAGGCTTCTGCACCTTTGCCTTCTGCTGCCGCTACGCCTACTTGGCACTCAACGCTGTCACTCGCTGATGTGTTCCACGTGACATTTGGGACGTGAAGCAGACGCAACAATGTCTCCCAGTTGATCAAATCAGCGTCTCCATTTCCTGCATTTTACTCCTCATATTTGGTGGGTGGGAATGAAATGCTGAGTTTCTGTTTGTACGGGATCCAGAGGTGGGCCACCCAGTAACTGTTTTCAACTGATGGCCTTAATGCGAGGATCATGTTGTAGAAATGGACATCCAAGCACTCATTGTTGAGAGAGGAGCCTTGATTACCCGCACCTCTGGGTCGAGGGTGCACGAACCAACAGATCTTCCTCAATCGTCCTCCTCCGCTCAAATTCGCGCCAACCCTTTCCAAGCAGGGACATCGGTAAACATCGGTGTCTAGGAATACCGCCTCCTTCCTCCTCCTCCACCGCTGCCTCCGGCACAGCTATCAACACAGCCCTGACTTTCCTGAGATGATTCACCCTGAGAGCTGATCGCCACCTTGCACTAGCTCGGACCCCTTAAAAAAAAAAAAAAAAAAAAAAAAAAAAAAAAAAAAAAAAAAAAAAAAAAAAAAAAAAAATAAAAAAAAATTAAAAGAAAATAAAAAAAAAAAAAAAAAAAAAAAAAAAAAAAAAAAAAAAAAAAAAAAAAAAAAATAAAAAAAAAAAAAAAAGAAAAAACAAAAAAAAAAAAAAAAAAAAAAAAAAAACAAAAAAAAAAAAAAAAAAAAAAAAAAAAAAAAAAAAAAAAAAAAAAAAAAAAAAGAACATAAAAAAAAAAAAAAAAAAAAAAAAAAAAAAAAAAAAAAATAAGAAAAAAAAAAAAAAAAAAAAAAAAAAAAAAAAAAGAAAAACAAAAAAAACAATAAAAAAAAAGGAAAAACCCACTGCCTAATGAAACCAAATGAAATTGATAAACTGTCGGGCTTATTTGGATTAGACGGAGAGAAGGCTCCGAGTCCTCATCTGAGTACGTCTCCTCCTCCGTCGCTGGCTGACCTGTTGTTCAGAGTGTCAACATGGTTCAAGAACTAAGATCACCACAATCTCATGCTGACAAGGGGCATTTCCGCAACTGACCATTTTGGTGCTTCTTCAAAACATGGCAAGGATGAGTGCAGAGCTCTTTCACCTGCCTCCACTCTCGGTGGTTCAACACCCGAGGTCCGCACCGGTGCGTGTCAGGCCATGTGTCACTTCGTACAGCGGAATGGCATTGCGCTGCTGCCACAATCACTGGAGCATGTGGAGGTGGAATTCCAGCATGTTCAAACGTCAACAATGAGACGGTTGACGGGAGGCCGAGCGACGCAGCAACGCAGCCAGGCAGGACGAAGCAGGGTGGAACGGCGGAAGTGCGAACTCAGACCTCGATCCTTCATCAGCAGGCAGTCCAGAACCGGGTAGCTCATTAGGAAATTTCTGGACGACAAGGTTCAAGACATGTGCCAGGCAGGGATGTGCTCCAGCCTACCGATCTTAAGGTGGCCAGCAGATTTCGCCCGTTATCGCCCACCACCTTGCCTAGCACAAAGGTTTCTTGTCACCCAGCCCAGCGCTCGGTCTCGTTTGCTTTAGAGCCGTCCACACTCCTGACCTTTTTGTGGACGGTCTCCAAGCAGATTAAAATTCAACACGGCCTGTGTCTCTGGGCACGAGATGCCACCAAGAGGACCTTGGGGAAAAGCCCTGCACCATCACTGCTGTTTTGAATATCGTGCGCCGAGCCTGAGAGCCACCGTCACCCCCCGAGAATCCACCCATATCACCCAGTGACTGTCACAGAGATAAAGCGCCTTGCTGTGCTTACAGTCATGTGTCGGTGGTGAGATGACTTTTCCGTCACAGATGCAGACAACACGCTTGAAATTTTAGATGACACTGGCTGTCCAGGGCAGCGACGCTTTTCTGGCAAAGAAAATGCCTGCCGGATCTGGTATTGGGGCAAGCGCGGCCATCTACCGTGGCGGCACCCATGCTGTGTCCACCAGACGGAGAAGGCAACATTTACCAAGGCCAAAAGCCTGCAAAGCCGGACATTTCAGGCTTTTGGCTTTGGATGGTTTTTGGGTATAAAAGTTCTTCTTCTGCTCCCCAAACCTGGAAGACAGAAGGCTGCTGCAAGACTGGCGCTTACGGCGGGCAGGTACGTTCAAACGGTGAAAGGAGAAGGTGTAGATGGTCTCTGGTGTGCTATTGAACTCGGCGACGTGAGCTGACGCGGAAGGCTGACCCTGACATGACTCTGAGAGACATGGGCAGCTGAGGAACGCTGGTGTTGACGGAGGAGGAGGCGGAGACAGAGGGTGTGACAGGGTTGGAGGCCCGCGTCGTTCTGGCCTTTTTGCCATGTTGCCCTCCATTTCAACACATCATCGCTGCAAGTGACAAGACAAGTTGGTGGTGGTTAACGGGGAGGCGGCGGGGGGGTTGGGGAGGGTGGGGGGGGGGGGGAGTGGGGGGGGGGGGTCAGGGGGGGCACAGGGAGAGGGGGGGGGAGGGTGAAGGGGGTGGGGAGGCCGGCAAAGGCGGCATATGACATCGCTGGGTGATCAGAGCTGGTCAAAGAAGGCCCAGGCTTGAGAGGTCCTGACCATTTTTGATGACGGCGATAAGCGGGAGCGGGGTTTTACGCGACCGTGGCTGGCGGGAAACAAATCAGCTGGACTTTCTGCGACCTGCCCTCTCCCTTTATCTGGCGGGAACCCGTATTGACACTACCCCCCCATTCGTCTTCCCTCCTCGTCCACTGATGAAGCGCTCGTCAAGCAAATTCTGCGGAAAGACCAGGATGATCGCAATGTCGTCCATCAACATCATCAGCAACACAGGTGACGTGTCCGCCTGACTTTCTGCATCCTCCAGAAGCAGCGGGCTACCAAGCAAGGGCACATGCAAGCGTAGCCTGACCCGCCCTTATTTTTGCCGATTGACCGGGGCTTCCTACACCTCCTACTGATGGCATCAGTAACAGGGCGTCCGATCAACTAAATCATCCTCTTTTGATCATTTAAACATTCTTCAGACCCCAACCGCATTTTGTCAACACAGAGGTCCGCAGACAAAATGGATTATCCTCAGTTGCGTACAACGATTGACAATTGGTCTAGACTTCATTGGACGGCATGCGATGAACGACATTTGTGGCCGTGACTGCGAAGGACGAGAGGTAAAGACTGCTAGATGCAGGTTGCATTAACTCATTTATTTTTTTGCTGAAGGACCGATTGGGCGCCGATGTTCGTTACTTGATTTCACAGGGCCCTGACCCAGCGATGACAGGCCTGACGGTCCCTGCAACTGACTAACCGCTGGCATGCGAGTTGTCGCCAGCACTGGAAGGAGCACTTCTCTCGTACGCTCAACCTCCATGTTCTAACCCCCCTCTAAGGCACGCTTACCACCTGCAATTTCGCACCATGTTCAGAAATATAAAAATATGGAGAAGGAATTGAAAGAGTTTTGATGAAAGTCTCTTATTAAAAGACGGCAAAACCAGCTAATTTCTCTAAATCCCTCTAATTCAAAACAAAATAGTTGAATCAAATTTAAACAAGGTGCAAGGTGACAATCAACAAATCTGGACTGTGCAAAAAGTCCAAAAAACACGTATCAGTTTTATATTTTGGAATAATAAATGTATTTTTTGCACCTTTCAATTCACCACAGGTGAAATATAGAATTGCTGTTATTAAGATTTTAGTGGATGCTGGCGTCAATGAACAATGCTGGGAGTGGCAAAAGTCAAAAAACACGTTAACTGTGATGTTTTCGTATAATAAACGTAATTTATTTGCACCTTTCAAATCACCTGTGGTGAAAAAGAAATTGCTGTTTAAGATTATATTGGATGCTGGCGTCAATGAACAATGCTGGGTGTCAAAAGTCAAAAAAACACGTAAACTGTGATGTATTCGTATGATACACGGATTATTAATGGCAACAAACAACTCAGTGTCAGACTGACAAGATTGCTAATAGCAATTATATAACTGCAAGTGGATAAATCCAACAGTCACAGGTGTAATGGGTTAAATTAAATGAACACCTAACTGAAATGAAAACTGATAATAAAAGTGGATTAAAGTTTTTGCACCTAACAAAAGAGACCTGCAAGTTACTAGAATGATGTTTTTATCCAATATAAGTTCAGCTGCCCAATATCCAGAAATATTTCAATAGCAAACTGTTAATAATAATAGATATTCCATCTACAATGTCTACACTAAGTCTTGGTGAACTTTATCCAGTGTTTCTTTAATCGATAGAGCTTGTCTGTGTTCGCACCGCGGGGCCCCCCACTGCTCCCTACCCCTCCGTGAATTACAAAGCGGTAAGAACTGCTGCTTTAAAATTCTCTAGCTAACTACATAACATCCTTCAAATCTCTAATCCTACTAAACTAAATTGGAAGGATCACAGCTAATAGTAGGGTTTTCTCTTCAGAAATAGACAATTTCGCTGAGCTGTTGACACGAGCAGAGCGCAGGTCCTATCCCATGAAGACGCTGAGAGACACAAGAGGCGAAACAGGAAACGCTGTTCTATGTAAAACGAGGTCATGTGATTTTTCCAGCCAATCGCAACATAACACTCCCAGTCATCGACGTCGCACACACATCTCACCCTGCTCTAATCTGTAATCTGATGTTGCTGCCCGCCAAAATTACAGGAACTCCGAAAAAGCAAAACATCTTAATAGAGATGGCACAGATTTAAACCTTGAATTAGTCGCATGATCTGGAAATATATCGATCACCATGAAAAACCTTGTTGCCGATTCCAACTTTGTCGATAAAAATCGCTCAACAGTAATTGTAAGCCTTCAAGGGCAGGGTCCTCTGTACTCTGTACCAGTTGTTAGTCATCTATCGTTGCCACTGTACTTTGTTTGGACCTATGTTATGTATGTAACCCCCGTTGAATGCACAACGCCCTTGGATTAATGGCACTTTAAAATAAATGATCATAATAACTTATAGCTTTAACCCCTTAACTACCGCCCGCTATCTTTTGGCATCGAGCATTTCAGGTTGTTCATCTGTAGCAACATCTTTTGGCGCTATTGACATCGGGTTTTGTGGCTCCCGGCGCCGCAGCTGCACTGAGAACAGAGCTGTACTTCACAGCCCTTTTCCAAGCACAGCCTCTGCAAGCACCGAGGAGCGGGGGAAACCTTTAATTGCCGTGGTCAGTGACTACAGCATAATCAAAGGCCTTCCCCTGCTCTGTCGGGTGATTGGGACTCCCAGTGACCTGACAGAGCCCGGGGAACGGCTGCACAGCCAGCCCTGGGGACCTAGAGTAGCCCCAGGGCTGTCTGTGCAACAAGCCTGCTGTCAGAGCACACTGTGTGCTACCCTGACTGCTGCCGGTGTCATACTGACACAGAATATAATGTATTAGCATATATGTGTCACGGGGGTCGTGGGCTCCGCTGCCCCCCCGCGACCGTCACCCTGCTCGCAGAGGATCCGGCGCGGCAGCTGCGGCTGCCCGCGACCTTCCCCCTGCTGTCCCGGTCCCGGCGCCACGCGTCCCTTACCTGTCCGCGCTCACTGTGAAACTGCCGCTTCTGGCTGCGTGCGCGTGGCCGCTGCTCTAGGGCGCACGCGCGCCGACTTCCTCTAAATTTAAAGGGCCCCACGTCTCGCGATCTAATTGGTCCATTGTCGGGCGCTGGTTCCATTAAGGTATCCGCCCCCAACACTTTCCTGCCAGTCTGTTGTGTGTTCTTGGTGTGTTTTGAGAGTGTTTATGAGTTTGTACTTGATTACCTGTGTACCATCCGCTTGCTCACGTTTCCGAACCTTGTCTGTTTGCCGCCTGGCCTACCGTTTGCCCGTCTCTGACTAACGAACCTCTGCCGCCTGCCCTGACCTTCTGCCTGTCCCCCGACTACGCCTCCGATTAACATCTGTACCACGGCTGTACCCCGGCTGCCATCGCAAGCAAGTCACGTCAGGGGTAACGACTGTAGCCTCACGCCTCACACGTCCTTCCCGCTGTGCGGCGGGCTCTGGTGAAAACCGGGGCTACTTAGACTCCGCTCCCTGGCGTGGCTTACTATCATCGCTTGTGTTGGCCCAGCGGATCCACTTTTCACTCCTTCCGTCACAGTACAAGACTGGCCATGGATCCGCCAGGGTACCCGTGCCCTGGATCTCCGGGACATCACTACCGCTGTTGCCCAGCATAGTCAACGCATCGACCAGCTAGTCGGCCATGATGCTGAATCTGGCGACTAAACTCGTCGCCTCCACCGGCTGCTGCCCCTGCACCGGCATCCGTTTGCCCGGCATCCTTGCTCTTCCTGCTTCGCGCCCGGTCCTTCTATGCATCTGCCACTCCCCTCACGCTCCGATGGAGACCAATAAGTGCCCGAGGGTTCATCAGCCCAGTGCTCCATCCATCTCGAAATGATGGGGCCCATTCCCTACAGAGTGAGCCAAGAGGCCTTCATAAATCACCTCTTGTCTGAGAAGCCTTGGCATGGGCTAACGCCCACTATGGTATCGAGGGATCCTCCTGACGGCGGACCTCCAAACTTTTCCTCCGGGTCCGCACCACTGTGAGGAACCAGGCGTACTTCTTCGGCTGCCGAATCCGCTGCTCCGGCTACTCCAGCGGCACACCACAGTCTGTCAGTATTCGGTGCAGTTTTCGCACTCTCGCTCGGAGCCCCCTGGATTGGAACAATGATAGCTTTGGTGGCGACATTTTGGCAAGGCCTCTCGGGTCAAATCAAGGACGAGCTCGCCGCTCAGGAACTACGCAGCTGAGTTTGGATGACCTAATCCATTTGCCACCCAGTGGATATCGCTTCACCGAAAGGCAACAGATCTCCGCCTACAACGGAAACCGTCCAACCTCGCCGTTTCCCCCGCTTGGCTCCCACTTCCAGCGGTCATCAACCCTTCCTCCTCCAAAGGCCTCTGAAGAGGAACCTATGCAGGTCGAGAGAGCCCACCTGTCCCCGGAGGAGCGTTCTCAGCGTCGTCTGAAGCAGCTCTGCTTCTATTGTGCGGTTTCTGGCCATTTCATCTGGGGACTGTCCGGTGCCGCCCGGGAAACTTCTGCACCTAGGGCTCGTAGAGAGGCAACCCTATGTGTCAGAATGGCCCTCTTTCCCCGTCTGACCATGCCCGTATATATTGGTGCATCTCCGGACAACACCTTCAGGCACCGCCTTATTGATTCCAGGATCAGCAGGAAACTTCATAAGCCACGAACTGGTGACCAGGTTTCGTCTTCCTGTGACTCCGTTGCAGAAACCCTATGGTTCTCCCTCGTCAGATGTCGAATGCCTTAAGGACGCGATCCGCTTCCGTACGCCCCTCCTCTTCTGGCAAATTGGGGCCCTTCACAAGGAGACGTTTGCAACTTCTTGTCCTGCCTCGATCCTCACTCGAGATCCTTTTGGGCGTTCCTTGGCTACTGGACCATACCCCGACTTTGAATTGGAGCACAGGTGAAGTCATGGCGTTTGGGATTTCCGCGTGTCTCTCCCCTCAGTTGCCTGTCTAAGCCGCAACTTTCGCTCCTCAAGTCACCGTCCCGGAAGTTCTGCCAAGCCTCCTCCAGGTCTACCTTCGCCATACGGGGACTGGTTGCCGAATGTCTTTTCGGAGAGTCAGGCTGAAACGCTTCCCTCAACACCGGTCCTTCATGATTGTCCCCCATTGACCTGCCAACCTGGCTGTACTCCTCCCAGAGGCTGGGTTTACCCTCTCTCCCTCCCGGAGACTAAGGCGATGTCTGAATACATCCAAGGAGAACCTCCGCAAAGGATTCATCCTGTAAGTCCTCGTCCAGGCTGGAAGCCGGCTTCTCTTCGTGGAGAAAAAAGAACGGGTCCCTCCTGCCCTGCATCGAACTATCGGGTCTTGAATAAAATTACCATAAAAAAGTTACCCGTTTGCCCTTGGATCACCGACCTTTGACCGCCAGCGTGGGGCCGAAATATTTTCTAAACTGGATCTAAGCGGGGCCTACAATTTAATCCGCATTAGGAAGGCGATGAATGGAAAAACAGCATTTAATAACATGGGGCTGGCCTTTCGAGTATTTTGGTTATGCCTTTCGGTCTCTGCAACGCCCCGGCCGTATTTCAGAAACTTTGTTAATGAGGATCTTTTGGACCTACTCTATGTCTGGTGTAATCGTTCTACCTCTTGGACGATATTCTCATCTTCTCACCCTGATCTTCGAGACCATCGCCACCATGCTTGTCCGCCAGGTCCTCAGGCGAGTCCGCACTCATCAGCTCTTTTATGCCAAACCCGAAAGGGCATCTTTGAACATGCTGCTTACCCCTTCTTAGGGTACATCGTCACTCATATAAGAGGTCTCCGGATGGATCCCGTCAAACCCCGCGGTGCTGCCAGTGGCCACAACCGGTGGGCCTTCGGCCATTCAACGTTTTTTGGGATTTGCTAATATTAAGCAAATTACCCCCACTTCGTCCTACACTTGTGGCTCCCTTGGGCGCTCTGACAAGGAAGAAAGCCAACCCCAAATCCAGGCCCCCAGAGCCCAAGAAGCCTTCACTGGCTCAAAGCGGCATTTTGCTTCAGCTCCGTCCTATCTCGCCCAGACTAACTGTCCCGTTAATCTGGAAGTGAGTGCTTCCTCGTCGGCGCTGGTGACTGTCCTCCTGCAGAGATCCCTCCGCTGGTAAACTACGTACCAGTGTTTTTTCTCCAGGAAACATTCTCTCCTGCCGAGGAAGAACTATACCCTAGGTGATCTTGAATTACTGGCCATAAAGCTGGCTCTAGAAGATGGCTCATCTGCTGGAGGGGGGCTCACCACCGCCTTGAACATTTTCCACAGACCATAAGAACCTTCAGTACATTTCACAGTCGCCCAACCCTGATAACCCCGCAAGCCAGGTGTCATTATTCTTTGCCCGGTTGGACGTCCGCTTACATTTTCAGCCGGCCGAGAAAAACCTCAGAGCTGATGCTGCTTATCTCGTTCCTCGATACGGTGGGTCTTGAGCCTCCTCCCCAGCACATAGTCCCCCCGGAGCGACTCGTCACGGCTGCCCCCGTGGACCTCGCAGCACCTACCAACACCCCGGGAAGACGTAATTGTGCGACCCTGCCTTGGCCCTAGAACCCTGAAGTGGGGACACTTCTTCTCATACGCCTGGGCACCCGGGGAGTCCATAGGTCGCTTCAATGTCGCACCGATATTACTCGGTGGCCCTACTCTTGCTCAGGACATGAGGACTTTTGTTCTAGCCTGCACCTTCCTGGTGCCCGTAATAAGGGTCCTCGCCTCAAGCCCGCGGGCCTTCTTCAGCCGCTCCTGGTGCCGGAAAAACCCTGACCCATGTAGTCCCCCCATGGACTTCATTACTAGATCTCCCGGCATCATCTGGAAACAAAACGGTCATCAGGGTTGTGACCGATCCCGTTTTTCCAAAATGGCCCACTGATCCCACTGCCTGGGTTACCCTCTGTCCCCCAACGGCCCAACTTTTTTTAGTCACGATTTCGTCTGCACGGTCCTCTCCCTTAACACTTGTCTCAGATCAGGGGAGTCCAATTATTGACTTAAATTTTGGCGGGCTTTGTGTGGTCAATTGCAGTGTCCAGTTAACTTCTCATTCCGCATACCACCACCCAGACCAATGGCAAGTTGAAGGTTACCAGGTGTTGGACACCTACCTGAAAAGGCCTTTTTGTGTCCGCCCATCAAGATAACTGGTTCTGATCTTCTTCTGGCAGAGTTTTCTTAAACTCTTAGAATTCGGATCTTGCTGGGAGGCCTCCCCTTTTTTGTCGTGTTTGGGTTACATCCCACCCCGCCTCTCACCCTGGCCACCCCATGTCATGTCCCGGCGTGGATGCCCCAAGTAAGGAACATCAAGGCTTCTCTGGCCAGCTTACACGCGACGGGCCCCTGCTAACGGGCTTCTGCTGCGCACCCCAAAGCTCAGGCTGACAGGTACCGGCAGGCCCCCCGCCCGCTATTTGAGCCGGGCAATAGGGTTTGGTTGGCCACCAAAATATACTTCGCTTTAAGGTGTCTCATGATAAGTTAGGCCCTAAATACGTGGTCCCTTTGAGGTACTGCAACGACCTTAATCCGGTGGCCTACAAGCTCCGCTTGCCTACCTACCCTGCGCAATCCCGAACTCCTTCCATGTCTCTCTTCCTCAAGCCGGTGGTACGGGAAATCGCTTCTCTCCCGGGGGGCTGTCTCAACCGTCTCCTGTGGCCAACTCTGACAACAACTTTGAGGTTCCCAGAGGGAGGTGCTGGCACAGAAGACGTGGGGGGAAGCGGTTCTCCTCTTGACTAGAAGGGGTTTCGGGCCGGAGGAGCAGTCGTCGTGGAACCGGAGGCCAACCTGTCGCCTGACCTCCTCTCTAGGTTATCAAAAGAAGAGGGGAACCTAAGGGGAGGTAATGTCTGGGGTCGCGGGCTCCGCTGCCCCCCGCGACTGTCACCCTTCTCAGCAGGGGATCCGGCGCGCAGCAGCTGCCGCTGCCCGCGACCTTCCCCTCTGTCCCAGTCCCGGCGCCGCGTCCCTCTAACCTGCCGTGCTCCGTGAACGCCGCTTCCGGCCGCCGTGCGCTGGCCGCTGCTCAAGGCGCGCGTGCGCCGCTTCTTTAAATTTAAAGGGCCAGCGTCCCGATAATTGGTCCATTGTCGGGCGCTGGTTCTATTTTCGGTATCCGCCCCCAACACTTCCTGCCAGTCTGTTGGTGTGTTCTTGGTGCGTTTTTGAGAGTTTTGGATTAAATCTTGATTAACCCGTGTAACCAGTCCGCTTGCTCACGTTTTCCCTGACCTTGCCTTTTGCCGCCTGGCCTGACCGTCTGCCCCGTCTCTGACTACGAACCTCTGCCGGCCTGCCCTGACCTTACCTGCCCTGTCCCCGACTACACCTCCCGGATTACACGTTTCCTGGTACCCACGCTGTACCCCGTCTTGCCATCCAAGCAAGTCACGTCAGGGTAATGACCTGGTAGCCGCACGCCGCAGCATCCCGCTTTGCGGCGGGCTCCCTGGTGGAAAACCGGGGAGCTACTTAGATTTCCGTTTCCTGGCGTGGCTTAGCTATCATCGCTTGCGTTGGCCCAGCGGATCCACTCCTCCGTCACAATATGAATATGCTAATAAATTACTTAGTGTAAAAAAAAATGTAAAACAGTTATCTCTTCATGGGATTTAAAACAAAAAGTAAAAAACATAAAAAAGTGTAGAAAAAAGAAATAAAATAAATAATAAAATAAATATTTAATTAAAAAATAATTGTGCTTACAGTACATTACACAAAAAACCCCTACACATATTAAGCATCCACATGACCGTAATAACCTGTAGAATTATTCTAACAAGTTAATAAGTGTGAAATGTGAAAAACTGAAAATTTTTTAGTTTGTGAGTGAACTTAAACTATTCACCCCAAAAGTACAAATTGTTCCAAATAAAACGAGGCCTCATCCAACTGCGTCATTGAAAAAACAAAAAAGTTACGATTGTTGAAACGCAAGGAGGCAAAAACTACAAAAATGTGCTGTTCATTAACACTTATTTCAGGCGGTTTCGGTCTTAAGGGGGTTAATTACTGCTATCTATACTGCCGTTTGAGTTTCATATCATTAGGTATTGGGGCCCTGTCTCATTTTGCTGTGGGGCCCTATGAATAATTACACCCCTGTATAGGATAGATACAAAAGTGTATCCACCTTTACCTTTCCATGGGTTTTGTTAAGGACAGTAAGGGCCATATGTATGAAAACTGTCTAAGTCTAAAATTCACTTTGTTTCCCATAGCAACCAATCAGAGCTCATAGCAACCAATCAGAACGCCCCTTTCATTTTTCCAGAGCACTATATGAAATTAAAAAGGCGCTCTGATTGGTTGCTATGGGCAAGAAAGTGGGTTTTAGACCTAGGCAGTTTGCATACATGTGGCCCTAATTTCTTATGATGTAAATTGAATACATTATTGTAGCCTGATAACAAAACCCTTAACAGACTGTAATTTACATCACAACCACTAGGTGACTACATTTAGAGACATGTAGCATAAACAACTACCCACAGAGTATTAAGGAATCACACTTTTTTTAAAGTTGGTAATCTCAAATCACTGGTCTGAGACAAAAAGAAAGGGAAGACTATTGACAATACATCTCCAAATAGAGAGATAGTTGATGGTATTCTAAGTTAATACAGATGAGACCTTTATTTTGGACCCTATCTTTCAGCCAAAATTGAGATTGTCTTTACAGAATTTCTCTATAGAGGACCCAACTCATCCTTGTATTATATGAAAAGCATATTGGGTGTTAAAGAAAAAATGTAATGTTTCAATGTTTTTGTGGTGGTGCTTTAGAGGATCTGTACACATGCTCATATTTTGCCACCTTGCCCGTTCATTATAGATGATCATTGGGGGTGTAAGCATTGGGAAGGCAGTTTTTTTGGAGGGGGCCAAAAAAAGCCCAAACCTTACCCTTAACCAGAAAGGAGCCTTTGGGCCCCCCAAGAAAAAAAATAGACATCAGTATCCTCTCTTATTAGTGTGAGACCCGCATGCTTGGGGAGGGGAAGAAGAGCAGCTGAAGAGCACACAGCACAACTCTTACATTACACCAGAAGGAGCCTGCCCACTCAGCACACATAGATAACAGTATCTCTTCATTAGTGTAAGACTGCATGCTATGAGGGGGGAAGAAGAGCAGCCGGAGAGCACACAGCACAACCTTACATTACACCAGAAGGCGCCTGCCCACTCAGCATACATAGAGAACAGTATCTCTTCATTAGTGTGAGACTGCATGCTATGAGAGGGGAAGAAGAGCAGCCGGAGAGCACACAGCACAACTCTTACATTACACCAGAAGGAGCCTGCCCACTCAGCATACATGGACAACAGTATCGCTCCGTTAGTGTTAGACTACATGCTGGGAGCAGCTGGAGAGCACACAGCTCAAGAAAAACGACACAGCATCTTCAAATTACGGGTGATATTAATAGTTGCTCTATATCTAAGACACATCTGCAGCTGCCTGAGGAGGGATTAGAATTTTTTTTTTTTTTTTGCAGTGATAACTATGCTTTAAAGAACAAACTTTAAATATACTTTATCTTGCAGTTACCAGTAAATTACTCGTAGTTCAACAAATTATATGATCTTCACTGTTTAAGGCTTCGAGCGCCAAATATAATCTACTCGGATCAAATTAAATTTACTTTATCACTTTCTTTAATGATTATAGATGCATCAAACAATTTCTTGTATCTGCAAAAGATACAATAAATCTTGTTTATGCAGAAAGACTCTGGAGGTCTCATAGCATAACTGTAAAAACATAAAGGAATAAAAATACACAATCCAGAAAATTGGTCCAAGGAGTCTCCAGGTTTTCATCCTTTAACCCCTATACAGGGATCTGTATTTTGAAGCAAGGTATTCACAGACATGGTCACCGGGAGGGAGAAAGTCAAGGCTAGTACACTTATTTAATAGTCAGGGACCAAACTAGAGGCCAGGACAGGAAATGGACTGGTAGAAGGTCAAGCTGAAGGTCAAATAAGAGAAGTCAATCTGAAGAATGCCAGGAACAACAGGAAGCAAGCACAGAGGAGATGGGAGCATCCCTTTAAAGAACCGCAGGCAGCTTGCAATAGGCAGGGAAGCACATATGTGGCGACCTATAGGACTAGATCAAGTGTTTCGAAGTGGTTTAACGGCCATGATAACTGTTATCTCCCCTGCCGGCCACTAGTTGTGGGTTCTCGCAGTAATAAATAGCTGGCACCAATTGGGTATGGAGTAGGCTTCTATAGGGAGCATGCTCTATACCCCTTTAGTGACATTAAAGGGGTTGTCTCACTACAAAGATTAGCTTTCAACATGTAGGGAACAGTAAATGAAGATGTTTTACAAATTGATTGCTTTTTTGTTGAGGAGATTAAAGTGATTTTATCAGTTCTGAGTGTACTCAGGTTTTTTTAGGTTACCAACCAGCTTTCCCCTGCTCTCTCTGCTCTTTGTCTTATCTGATAGCGAGGATGATGTCATCACATAGGTTGGCATACAGAACTGTCCACAGCTTGAGTGTTATCTGATCTAACAAACAAAGGAGAGTAATTACTTTTGTTTACTTTAGATAAACATCTCCTGCTCTCATGTCAGATTAATTAGAAGACCTTTGAATATGAGCTGATATGATATTCACCCACAGCCTGACCAGGAACAGACAGATTGCATGTGCTTTTGGGTCTGTGAAACAGCGAGGTGACACAACCTTTTTCATATGTCAATAAACATATTGATAAAGGGTTAAATTAAAGTAGATATTTGTACATTAGTAGTGACTATAAGCCTGTGCTGTGCAAGAGACTGAATTTGTATGCTGCACAGGATTATTTCATTGAGGAATAAAAATCAAGTAGGAAATGCCAAAGAGGAAGGCTTAGAGAAGAAATAAAGGTCAACATTTTCCTTTTGTAGCTATCATTTTCCACTACTATGTGTTGGGTCAAACTGGTCCATCACAGTAGAAGAGGATCCTTCAGTGCGCTCAGGCTCTGACACAATAATAGAGCCACAAAGTAGAGCAAGAGACAACCCCATTTGGATATCACACTGGAGCAGTCACTTACCTCTAGGGTCTAGGCCTAATGGAGCTCTAAAGTCCAGCTGGAGACAACCCTATAAGGCTGTTATATTGGGGCAATCACTTACCACAGTCGAGGTCCACTGGAGACCTAATGTCTAGCCAGAAACTATCAATTTCTAGGTCTAATAGAGCAATAAAGTCCAACAGGAGACAACCCCAATTGGATGTCATACTGGAGCAATAGCTTATCTTTAGGGTCTATTTTTAGGAGATGAACTGAAATAACCTATTAGACCTTAGTGATAATGTAATGGTCGGGCAAGGAGGCAGCGTAACAACCGGTATCGGTTTGGGTTTACTGGAAACTTCTATGGAACAATTAGGGATTGGTAATATGGCAACTATTGGACAGTCTCTTGTCCCTATCCCTCTTTTGTCATGCCTGTGGGACTGGAGTGTCCTTCTCCCTCCACGTGTAGTCTCCCCATGTCAGTCTATCTCCCTCTCGCCTCTGGTGCCGTTATCTACTGTCTTGGCTCCCTAAGTCTCTCTCATTTCCATTCTTCAGATATCTCTTGTTCTCTGGGACACCTGCCTCGCTCACAGCTGCAGATCTTGTCTCTAGCACTTTCCATGGACCGACTCCTTCGCCTCCTGAATTTTCCAGGTTCCTTCACGTCCTAGGTTTCTTCCTAGGTGTTCTGATGCCACCTGAGGGAAAATGCTGGCTCAAGCTCTTCTATGATTTGTCCTATGTGTGCAATGATAAAAACAAAGATACAAGTGCAAATTATAGTGGACATGCACTCTATAGATGGAGGGTGGGCTCCTATAAGTGTAAAGGTCAGTAGTAGTGGATCCTCTGGACCACCGCAAGCGATGGTATGAGCCACGCCAGGGAGCTGAGTCTAAGTAGGTCCCGGTTTTCACCAGAGCCCGCCGCAAAGCGGGATGGACTTGCTGCGGCGGGATTCCACCAGGTCGCTACTCCTGACGTGACTTGCTTGTGGTGGCAGCCGAGGTGTAGCGTTGTGCAAAATCGTAAGGCAAACTCGGAGTCAGGGACAGGCGGTAAGGTCAGGACAGGCGGCAATGGTTCTAGGTCGAGGGATTGAGGCAAAAAGGTACGGTACATGATATATCGGACAAGACACTAGGAATGCTTTCTCTGTAGGTGATAAGGCACTAAAGATCCAGCAAGGGGATCAGGAAAGGGACAGCGTCCGGTGATAGGGAATTACCAGGGTGCTGGCCTCAGGGAGCGGGGGCGCGCGCGCTGGGAGGCAGAGGCAACGGCAGCAGCGCGGCCAGGTAAGTGAGTGGGGGACAGAGCAGCAGAGTAAGCTCGCCTGCGACCCGACATGCGGGTCGCGGCACCCCTCGCCAGCGGGGCACGGATGCGTCTGCGACCCAGAGAGAGGGTCGCAGGGGCACCTGTGACAATAAGTACCTCTTGTCAGCCGACGAAGGACCCCAGTTCGAAATTATGTCACCTCATATGTTTATGAATGCTTTTTCCAATTCTTTCTGTAGTCCTCTTTTCTTCTCTCAGCATCAAAAAAAAAATGTTCATTTCCAATTGTGCTGGAACAGACTCGTTTTATCTACCGGCGGAACCTGATAATTGGTGCTATTTTTCGCCGTTAGGTTCACCTTTATCATTATGTGGTTTTATACGGCTGGGTGATAAACAAAATGTGACTGTGAATCTCTAATGACCCCTTCTCCTAATGAAATAACAGATAAGAGGTAGCTTGGAAGTATCTCCAGAATAGTGCTGTATTTAATGTGCAATGTGGTAATTATGCTGTCTAAGTAATCACTTTACTTGAATGTATATAATGATTCGTGATTAATCTGGAAGCGCAGTCATGAAAAGGCAAAGTGACTGGTGTGTCCTACGGATCTTGTGGATGCGATCATAACAAAATCATCCGCTCAGCAGCGGCGCATCCGCGTACCGTAAAAATGCATGAATGTTAATGATCGAAGGAGAAGAAGGAGCGGGGTTTTTATTACTAAAGGCAGCTCTGCCAAACAGGGTGGATTTATTTACATATATTTCGCAAGAATATATTCCAAGGATGTGGGATGAAATGGACAAACATAAAAGCAGGATCCTATCAAAGGGAGGCTTCATGGGGATGATTATGCACATACAGACAAATAGAAATAGATACACATACTTAAAGTTTTATGTGGATAAATGTGAGGCCGTGCAAAAAGTGCAATATGTCTTATATAGCAAGGTCTGCGGTAAAAATGTGGCTGGAAAAGATGTGGGGATATTGGTAGACAGTAGTCTTAAATTTAGTAACCAATGCCAGGCAGCTGCTGCCAAGGACAATAAAATCATGGGTTACATTAAAAAGAGGCATAAATACCTGAGACAGGAACATAGTTTTGTCTCTATACAAATCACTGGTGAGGACAGATATGGAATATCGGATACAGTTTTGGGCACCGGTGTTTATGAAGGACGAAGCTAAGCTACAGAGGGTGCAGAGGAGGGCGACTAAGTTAGTTAAGAAAATAGAGGGGTTGCAGAACCAAACTTGTTGTTATTTAGCTTGGAAAATAGATGGTTTATGGGTGATTTAACTACCATGTACAGATATGTGAATGGACTGTAGACAGATTGCTCATGAGCACTGTATAACTTACCTAGGACCATGACAATGGGGCATTCTCTATGTTTAGAGGAAAAATGGCTTCACATCATTAAAGATGCAGATTCTTTACTGTATGTCATGGTATGAGAAATGCTGATGTGAAAGCTCATCGCAAAAGATGACGATGCAAACCAAGCCAGGGAGTGGAGACTAAGGAGTCCCCCAAGTATCTACCACAGCCTGCTGCAAGGCGGTATGGGCTTGGCTGTAGGGGACCCTCACGTGCTGACATCTGAGTGCCAAGGCCAGGAACCAGGAAGGCAGGCAGAGGTGTAGCAGAGTAACTGACTGGTAGCAGGCAAAAGGTTAACTGCATGGCAGATACAGCAGGTAACAGCAGCAAGGAGCACAGGTCATAATCACAGAAGGACACCAACAATCTGGCCCAGAGCAAAGGAAGGAAGTTCTTTAAGTCCCAGGTGGTGACCAGCCATTGAAGCACAAATGATGTGCTGGCCCTTTGAATCTTAAAGAGCTAACACGTGCATCCTAGAGTGGGAGTTTGCATGCTGGCAGTAGCAGGGAACAGTGAAGGAGCATGGAGAGGTGAGTAGACGCCACATGAGCGCGTGGTGGGGTTGTTTACCGGCACCAGTAGGAGTGGCCTGCTTGTGACTATGGCCCTTAGGCTATGTTCACACGGCTTAATTGCGGGACGTATTTCGCCTCGCAATTACGCCGTGTGTACAGGGCGGGGCGGGGGGGCCGGCAGCTCGCCGGCCGCATAGACATTCATTATTCACGGCATGTATACGCCGTGAATAAGTAGCACGTCCCTTCTCTCCCCGCTCTCCGCCTGTATTGTACAGAGCGGAGGAGAGGAGACGTCATTTCCCTAGTTCTCATGGAAACTGTGGATTACCGTAATGACTGGGACGTATCTCAGCCCGTAATTCACACAGTATGGCGCGAATTATGGGCTGAAAGACGTCCCAGAATAAGCCGTGTGAACATAGCCTTAGACTGGTTTCTTTTGACATAGGCTAATATTGGATAGATGAATAAAGTTTCTGGTGGAACCAGAATCCAGGATGGCAGAGACTTGAAAACAGGGGCCTGATGCAGAACTGAGGGTGGCTGAAGTGGTCAGACATGAAACAGACACATCTTTATCCAGGCTTGCCTCTCCCACGAGTCCTAGATGCAGAGGCTTCAAGGATGCAGTTGGTGGCCCCTGGGCATTTTTCAGGAACATGCTAAGTCTTCACAGTATAGCAAGGTTTCAGACTTGACTATGGGTGCCTTCCTCCTCCGTTAGCTGAACACTGTCCACCTGCATACATTCATCTTGTGGAGGAGTTTTGAAGCAAGGAAGACTGTGAGGCTGGGAGGACTCTATCGGTTGTTTTAAGCCAAAATCCCCGAAAAATGGGTTTTTAGTTAACAAATAAAATTCGGGGCAGTTGGTAGGGTCCGACCAGTCAGTCAACATTTTTTTCGCCCCCAAGGGCCTTTTCAATGGCAGCCATATGGCCCCATCTCTCAGGCTGCTCAAGGCCAATGGTCCCAATGAAGGGGGTATTTTTCCCACTTTGAATCCCTTTTTGCAAAAGTCGGGAAAAAAAGGGACAGAAAAATTAAACCGGGTTCTTCAAAAACTTTGTGGAATGTGTTTAGAAATTCCTTTTAAATTCCCCCCCCCATAGTGTCCCCTCACCCCCAAAAGGGGGGAGTGGCCCGGGGCCAAAGCTTAAATCAGAGAACAGGCTATTGATGATGAAAGCCACCTTGGCACAGTCTGATGGAAACAGATGCGTTGAAGCCTCAAATTTGGAAATATTTTATATGGGTCAAAATTTCGGGGGAAAGTCTTTGGATCGCGTAAATAATGGGGATGGCATGGGGTAGGGCCCCACATGAAAAAAATTTTTTTGGGGGGCCCCCCCCCTTTTAAAAGGGAAAAAAGCCCACATATTTTTACTAAGAAACTTAACCTATTGAACTTAATATAAATTAAAAATTTTTTAAAAAATCAATTGATGGAAATCAAAATTTGATTTTGGAAATTTGTATTTTTTTCCAAAAAAATAAAAAAAAAAAATAATGACCTAAATGGCCTGGACAAAAATTAATTAATTTATTTAACCATGAGAAAATGTAAAAAAAAATTTTGGTTTTTCTTGTTTTTATAATTTAATTTCTTAAAAACTTGTAATAAACCCAATCTGCCAATTAAAAGGTAAAAGGCCCACTGTGCTGTTTTGGTATAACGGTGTTTTTCTACAAAAAGGGCAAAGGCCAAAGAAGGTTTTAAAATTTTGTCTCAGATTAGAAAGAAAATTATAGACAAATATGTTAAAGATAAAGGCTATAAGACATCTCCAAACAGCTACATTTTTCCTGTTATACACCCTTTTACATATTATTCAAAAAATTTAAAGGTTTTTGGAACCCTAAAACCCCAAAACCCCTTTTAATGGGGTTGCCAAAAGGGAAAACTGCTGGGAAACACAGGTAAAAAAAAATTTAATAGGGAATTTTAAAACCCAAAACACCCCCCAAAACAAAATTTAAGGAGATTAGAGCTGAACTCTAAGGTCAATGTACATCGAAATAAGTTTGGGTACCTCTATTTGATGTTTTGGGCTCTTTTTTGGAAATTTCAATGGAAAACCCCCTTGGGAAAAAAACCGGTGCTAAAAAAGCAAACAATAAAAAAGCAAAATGGGTTCCCAAAAAAAAATTTTAAAACTACAAAGTCTCTAGGACCTGTTTTTTGGGAAACAGATGAAACCAAAACTGGGGGTTTTTTGGGCAACTCACGTATAACCTATTTTCACAGAGGGAAAAAAATTAAGCCTACGAGGAAAAGACCATTTTTTCCCTTAAAAAAAAAATAGGGAGAAGGCTCTTTATTTTTTCCGGGACTGTTTTGGTTTGTTCTAGCACAGGTTCTTGAAAAAAAGGTGCAAGTTTAAAAAAAAAGCCAAGACTTTTCAAGGTTTTCCCTTGGGGGTGATGTCTTTTATCAAAAAAACGGGTTTCCAGTGGGGTTTTTGGCCCTCCAACAGGATAATGACCCAAAACATAAAGTTAAAAATTTTCCAAAATGGCTAAAACAAAAAATTTGGGAAATATTCGGAAAGGGAACTCCTATAGGCCCGGTTTTTAAAAAATTCCTTTTAAAAAATTGGGGGAAGGGAAAGCAAAACCGCAGTTTGGAAAAGGAAACCACCACACCACAAAGAGGGGGGCCAAATCGCCTGAGCTTTGAGGAGTGGGCAAATATCTTTTGGCCCAGCTGGAGCATGAGGAGTGGGCCAAATACCTGTGGACGGGCGGGGAGAACGGGGGATTTGGACCAAAAAACCTGGGACAGTGGAGCACAAAGGAGCGGCCCAAATCCCTTGTGGACAGCTGGAGTATGGGGAGTGCCCCAAAATTTACCTGGGGCCCAGCGGGAAAACACGAGGGGGGGGCCAAAAAACTTTTGGACAGCTGGAGCATGAGGAGTTGTCCAAATACCTGTATATGATTCAAAAGCTTGTGCAGCAAACTTTTAAGGGTTATAGGGACCTCTTTTTTTGCCCCAGGACGGGCCTCATTAGTTGTTTTTTTAATTTTTTTATTTAAAACCAAAATTTTCAAAATCGCCCGTTTTTTTTCCATAATTTTGCTTTTCACTAAATCTAAATGTATTATTATTTTTGTCTTTTTCCCAAGCTCCTTTAGGGACCATTTGGGTTTTTTCTTTTTTTTTTACGGGAAGAAGAACAAGCTTTTGTGCCCCCAGTAAAAAAAGCCGGGGCAAATCATTAAAAAAAGTGTATAAACAGTGTGTAATAAATTTTAAAAAAGTTTAAAAAAATTATATCAAATTATCAAATAATAACCCCCTATATAAAAACTTTAAAAAAATGACAAAATTTGGAAAAAAATAAATATAGAAAAATTTTACTTTTAAACCAGGCAAAAATTTCTCAAAAACTTAGCAAACATAAAAAAACCCGTAGAGAAAAAAAATTTCCCAAAAGCCTACATATAAAAACAAAAAAATTATGACGGGTTCTTTAGCAAATACACATCTACAGTCGCCTGAGGAGGGATAAGGAGGAGGGATTTTTACAAAGATTGCTGTGCTTTAAAAAACATATTTTCAATGGACTCTTAAATGCAGTTAGCAAAAAATGATTCCTTATTCAGCAAAATATATGATCTTCATTATTTAAGCCTTCAAGCATCAAATATAATTTTTCAGATCAAAGTAAACATATTATAATTGGAATAAAAAATGCCACCATATAGTTTATGGAGATGATACCCTTCTGTAATTAATAATACTACCCATAGGGGAAAGTATACTTTAAACCCGGGTCATCCCTGTGCTAAAACATTTTGGGGCGAAATGAAATGAACGGGGCGGCGGCAGATATCGGGGTTTCTTTTCCCCCCCATTTCCGGGCAACCCCCGTTCGCGGGCACTGAAATCCCTCCCGCGGGCCACCCCGGGGGTTTCTTTTAAAAGCGCAACCCCGGCATTTTTGTAATGCGCCTAAAAAGGGGCCGACGCACTAAAAAACCTTTTAAAAAGCTTTTGTTTAAAGCTTTTTTAAACGGCATTTCTGGGGCGCCATACGGGCTGGAAAAAGTGGTTTACCTGAGCCAGAAATGGCGCTTTACTTTAAAAAGGAGCCGGATTTATGACCCCTGTAAAAGGGGTTTTAAAAATCAGGCGCATTCTGGAAAATTTATTTGTATAAAAATTGTTTTCCTCGGGCGACAAAAAATCATCCCTGTCCCCCTTAGTGCACAAATACAATGATACACCCAATTTTGGCAGAAAAATGCGACATTACCCAAACCCCACCCAACCCCCTTTTTTTGGTCTATATTGCCTAAGCCTCAATGAACGCCCGAACAAAAAAACTAGGGCGCATTTTTAAATCCCGGGGAAAACCGAACATTGTAATGCGTGAAAAAAAGGGTTTGCGTTTTGGGGCGCCTCCATAGCCATTATTACAAGTGTATTGTTTAGGCGCATCTCACTTTTTTAATTTTCCCCTATAAACGAAAAACCGAACGGGGGGCGCTAGCTTTCTTTAAAAAGAATAAAAAATGGCCTTAAAAATAAAATTGAAATTTGCCCCAAAACACATATTTTTAAAAGATGTGCTATGAAACTCAAAAAGGCCCCATTTCTTTAAATTGGGAGGGGGCACAGCGAAATCATTTTGGGGGGAACCCCCCCCAAAAAAAAATATATCAAAAAAGTTTATTTTTAAATTTTTTTTATCAATAAACCCAAGAGAAAAGTGTCATACGGGGGGCGTTCATTTTCCTAAAATCTTGGTGTTTAAATTTTTTTGGGATTTAATTAAGCCCTTTGTTCATAATGGAAAACCTGTTTTAAAAGGGGGATTTTTAAAAACAACAAAAAATTTAGAAAATTACAATAAATAAAAAAATTTACAATTTTGGGCAAAAAGAAATAGAAAAAAGTAGACAATATTAAAAGGGAAAATTATATTGGGGAAAACGCTTTTGGGACAAGAAATAAATTTTGATATAGTAATTTATAAAGCTTTTTATACAAAAAGATAAATGTATAAAATAAATTATAGCAAACATGGAATTTCCCTTTTTATTTTTTTTGAAAAAATTAAAAGGGCGTCTTTAAAATTCCATATGGGCCCTGGTGTTTAATTTTATACACCCTTAAAATTTCCTATTTATCAAAACCTGGACTCTATTAGGAACCGTAGGTTTTATGTGTTCAATGGGTTGAACACTATATTTAGGAACTTTGTCTGTTTGTTCCTTAATGAAATGACACGGTAAACTATACAGTGTGTACTGATGACTAATGTTAAATCTGTGGTTATTAACATGTTTGGATAATTTAGTTATAGTCAAACCAATGTTTTGTTTATTGCAACTACACTGGGTTAAATAAATAATGAACGATGAAGTACTGGACAGATGAGACGGGATTTTGAATGTTTCACCAGTAACGGTAGAAGAGAAAGTGTTAGTAGTTAGAAAATTACTACAAAATTTACATCCTCAAAATTGGCATTTATCAACCAGATTTGTTTCTTCTTTCCGGTGTTGTCAGAGGCGGGCGGATGCTAAGATGTTTTTTAGTGTCCTCACCCTCCTATAGGTTATTTGTTTTTGATTTATTTGAATCAATGGTTGTACAATTGGATCTAAACTTAAGATCCCCCAGTGTTCAGAGAGGATAGAATAAAATTGCTTATGTTGAGGTTATATACTATAATAAAGTTACTTTGTTACCAGTTTGAATAAATTTTTGTCTTTTGTTTTGTAACTTAACTCGTCTTATGTGAGTCTGAAAGCTTTATAATAATATTATATTATTATATCACTGTAGAAGAAGATTCATACACCAACCTACAAATTGAGTTCCATCAATTTCTCAATGATGGTCTAGGAAAAGAGACCATTGATAAAAAAAGGAGAAAAAGAAAAATGCGTAAATTCCATTTTGAGCAACTTGACTCAGTACATGGATTTGTATTTGCAACCCCATGTGACTAGCCTAAAAAGTTACCTATGAGACATGGACACTGTGCTTAGAGACCTGGTAGGTTACCAATGGGACACAAAGTATTGTTATGGCGGTGGTCGCCATACGATACTACATCCATTAGTGTAGGGACCCACAATAAAGAGGTCACCATGAAGTGCCAAATGGGCTTATACTGTTTGATCAAAAAGTATACTATAAAACCTCATGTTCTTTGTTGTAAATTTTTACTAAGGAAGTAGATCAACGTATAGTATGAAGATGTGCGGGTTATGCTTCTTTTTGCCTAATCTGAATATATAAGTATGCCCTCGCTTTCTTTACTTGAACCAGTACTCCTCCCCATTTGGCCCAAGTGTTTTTAATTAGCAGCTGTCTATATGAAAAACTTGCGGTTTCACGAAGTCCTTATGGATCCTCAATGTAATTTGCATCGGCATTTGGATATATGCTGTCAAGTACTTGACAAAAGGGGACATTTACCCCGGAACGTCATGCATCACTTACAACTTGGTGAGAGTACTGGTCTTGAGATCCGCGTACTTCAAGTGGTTTGCTACCCAGGAATGATGCTATCTGAAAGCATATATCCAAATTCTGATGCAGATTACATTGAGGATCCATAAGCACTACACGAAGTTTGATACTTCAATTTGTTACTTGTTATATATACGCTAGCACTAGATGGATTATTATTATAAGTCTAAGGAGCAATAAAAATAGTTTATGCACTTTAAGAAGATGTAATGATTACTTGGTGACCTATTTGTTCATTGATGCTTATGTTGAGATCCATTGTAATCAGCAGGTTGGCACTGCGATGGGAACAATGGTAACCCCATCATATGCCAACTTGTTCATGGGTCTGTTTGAAGATTTATATATTGATTCTGATATTAATGTGTTTTCTACAAAATATAACTTGATGATTTGATATTTATCTGGAATGGTACACCTGAACAAGCACAAGAATTACTGATTTACTTAAACACCCACTCATGGGGCATTCAATTAACTATGACTATAGGTCCAAATAAGATTATTTTTTTTTTTACTTATGCTTATACCAGAAAGAAAATGTGATCATATCTAAAATGCATTTCAAAAAAGTTGACTCAAAAGTTGACTCAAACAGTTACTTGTACTTCAGTAGCAGCCATCATAATAATGGATAAGAAATTTTTCCTATGGACAGTTCAGACATGTTAGATAAAAACTATTGTCCAGTACTTCATCGTTAATTATGGATTTAACCCAGCGTGTTACAATAAGCAAGGCATCAGCAGGACTATAAATTATCCAAACGTGTCAATAACCACAAATTTAACATTAAGCATCACTTCGCCCAGCGTAGTTTACTGTGTCACTTCATTAATGAACAAGCAGACAAAGTTCCTATATATAGCGTTAAACCCATTGGACACATAAAATCTACCATTCCTAACAGAGTCCAGGTTTTGATAAATAGAAAAATGTACTGGATATATAAATTAAACACCAGGACTACGTATGGATTAAATGAAGCACATGAATTTATCAACTGAAATAAATAGGAATTCCATGTTTGGTATCATTTATTATATTTTTTTGCGGGCTGAAGTGTAATGTTTATTTTTACCAGTTTGGAATGCACACGCCGTTTTGATAAAATTGATTCCAGTTTTTAGGGGATGTAAAATAACCAAAAAAAATGCAATTTGGCATTTGGATTTTTTTTTTTCTTATATGATGTTCAGCGTACAGGATAAATTATGCGATATTTTAATAGATAAGAATTTTTCGGAAGCGTCGATACCATATATGTGTAACTTTTTTATTATTTTATTTTTTTATTTGTGATAGGGGAAGTGTCTTGAACTTTTAATATATATATTTTTTTTACACTTTAAACATTTTTATTTTTTTTTTACTTTGAGTCCCCCTAGGGTGCTTTACTACTAGAGGACATAATCACTTATACAGCCTAATGTATTGTAATACAATGAATTAGGGTGTACAAAGATGGAGGTTTTACCACTTCCTGTCTTCACAAGGCTTCCAGCTGCTATGTTAAGCTATCTGAGCCCCGCAATTTCAATGTGGGCACTCCGATTGCAGTGAGAAACAGTGCACAGAACCATTCCTCTTTGATTTAGGGGGTTAAACAGCGCAGGATGGAGCTGGCTCCATCCTGCGCTGTAACTGGTGGGTGTTATTTGCAATTAGCAGCTAGCCCCTTACTGGCATCAGGATGTATTCATACGTCCAATGTCGGTAAGGGGTTAGTGTCCGAGTGTCCAGAGTCTCCTGGAGTTTTTGGATTCATTTTTGGATTTCAAACAAAAAAACAAATTCACATTTAAATTTTGCTGCGTAAATATACTCTTACGTCAAGAGAATCTAAAATAATTATGACTGAGTGGAATATTATAATTTTGAAAAAAAATTTAATAAAATTGATCAAATAGGTATCATGTATTCCAAACTGGTAGCAATAAAAAGTGCACTTCCGCGGCAAAAAAATTCCGTAGGTGTTAGTACAATAAAAGTTATTGGTCGCAGAAAATGGCGCAGCGCAAATTTGAAAACTAGAAAATGTTTGGAATTTTTGACGGTACCAAAATATAGCGTACATGTGTGGTATTGCTGGATGCAATACCATAGAATAGAATGCAGATAAATACAGGATAGAATACAGATAACGCTCCATTTTTATCAGAGAGTGAACGCCTTACAAAAAAACCCTGCAAATATGGTGCAAGTAAATTTTTTCTCACATTTTGTCCCACTTGGAATTATTTTGCGGTTTCCTAGTATATTCTATAGTACAATGAGTTCCCACATTAGAAAAAACATCTTGTCCGCAAAAAAAAAGCCTGCAATGTCTTGTAGATGGAAAAATAAAAAAAGTTATGACTCTTGGAAGGCGGGGAGGAAAAAAATGAACGTGACAACAAAGAAAAAAAAAAGTCAGGTCCTTAAGGGGTTAAAGTATAAGACAGAGCCTGAGTTTAATAGGAGGGAAAATTTATTGCAGAACTCTATAGAAAGCTACCAACCGAATATTAAAGAGAGAAAACATAAATAAGTTGTGAAAGATCTTAACAAATTTAAAGAACATAGAGCATTTGTCTTTCTGTCATAAAGGGGAACCATTGAGGCTGAGGCGTCATCCTCTGATTTGACAGGACTCCCTCAAGATGGGGCCTAATTTGGGAACACAGCACCTCTTTTTCCTCATCTTTTTTAGAGAAACACGAGGGCCTTCCCTACACAAGAAAGAGAGAGAGCATCCAAACAGAGCATTAGGAGGTAGAGAAGAAAGATGAAACTAGGTGTCCGGTTTCAGCGCGGTCCCCGCTTGCCATGTTTGTGGGGTTCCCGTGTGGGGGGTTGGGGGCTGTCCTCCCGTTAAATCGCCGTTTGTTGCTTTGCTTCCTGGGGTCCTGTCGTGCCGGTCTCCTAGGGCGCGTCACGGCCTTTCCCGCCCTTTTAGGTCCTTGTCCGATTTCCCACCTCTTGACCCGTGACCCCCGGCCTTTTAGGGAAGTTCCCATCTTGCTCTGGGTCGCCTTTTGTTTGTGCAGTCCCCTAATGCTGGTCCATTCTGAGCTGCTGCCAGCATCTAGGTCTGCTGTTGGGGACTTAACTCCGTGAGCTGGCCATTTCCCTGCTACCCACCAGAGTTGAAACCTTGTTGTCGTGTATGCTGTCTCTGAAACTATTCCGTGACCTGCTGTATCTTGCCGTGGCACCTGTCCTGTACCTATTTCCTGATGTTGCACCTGTTCTGTATCTTGCTGAATTCCTGCTGTGTACGTTAAATCCTGCTGAAACCTGCTCTGCATACATTACCTGCTGTACCTGTTTCCATATTTTTCTTCCCTGGAGATCCTGCCGCACCTCGGCTGCCCCCGAGGTGCCCGTCAGGGGAGTGGGCCCGGGGGGTTCCCGCAGCAAAGCCCGTCCTGCTTTGCGGCAGGCCCCGGTGAAGACCGGGGGCCCCTTAGACCGTCCCTGGCATGGATCTTATTACCTCTGCCTGCGGTGTCAAAAGGGACCCCCAAACCGGGATATCAGCGATCGGGGCCCGTACGTTGTTGTCGCTGGATCGTGGCAAAAGTTAAAAAATTTGTCCCCCCCAAAAAACCCTAAAATTTTCAGAAAACCCTGTTATCTAAAGGATTGTCCTTTGTTCCTACTGCTAAAAATTATACTTTCTGTTGGATAAAGGACATCAATTTATTTATTAGGAAACTGAGATGGTTCAAGTTCTTTAAAAATAATGAGACTGACACCTGTAGCCAATTAGGAATCTCAAGGGATGATCTAGTGGGTGTGAGAGCCCTGGTAGATGTGGTGGATGATACAAATCTTAAGAGCATGAGCAGTCTTCTGCCACCACCTCAAAACTCTCCAGAACTAGTTTTGCACCAAATCGGTTACAAGAGATCTTGAACATCTTGCAACTCAGAAGATAAGATATAAAAATAATTGGATAACTGATGAAAGGAAAGCACTAGTGTCTCTAGAAAAAGATCCTGGAGCTGTGGTAAAACTCTCTAATAAGGGGGGAAACATAGTGGTTATGGAGTACACTCAATATCACACTACGTGCAAGAGGCTTCTAAATGATAAGGAAGGATCTGGAATTCTACAGAACGATCCAACTGAGACCTACTTAAAAGAACTAGAAGGTCTAATATGAGAAGCATTAGATCAGGGAGTATCTCTAGGGATGAACCTGAATTTTGTTGCCAAGATATCTACAAGTATCCACATTCTACTCATTACCAAAGGTTATCTGGTATTAAAATAGCAATTTTATTCATAACAGTTAAAAATAGCATAAAATGACAAAAAGTCATTAGGGAAATATATTTACTTTCTTTATTGTTCATAATAAAATACTAAAATAATATGTCACAATTAACAAATTTTAAAGGGGTTGTCTCGCTACAAGATAGCTTTTAAATTGAAGGGGAAACACAAAATAAGACATTTTCCAAATATTTGCATTGTTCCTCTGTTTTCCCTAAAGAGATAAAAGTGAATTTATTACCTCCATGGCTATTTCATTTTCCTCAGTAACTGCTGTAAACAATCTCCTGGGGCTGTTTGTTCAATGAGATAACAGAGAGTGAGTCATCACACAGGTCAGCAGTGTCAGTCAGGTGTCTGTGCTGCCAGACAGTAAAAGCTTGATTTATCTCAAGTAAATCAGCTCTGTAAATTAGGGCTTTTGTTTTGGGGATCAGATAAGAAGTCCTTCAAGTAGTTTGAGAAGCTAATTTAATCTAATTAGCATCTGAAAGCACGGAGCTTATGCAAATTAGTATAAACCAGGAAGTGACAGAGAATTTCTTTCATGCATTCTTTGAAACCCTGTGGGGAGACAACTCCTTTAAGGCTAAAAAAAATTAAAAATAATGCCCATATCAAACAAGGCATACAAATCACACATTCCTGAATATAGAAAGTTATCTAAAGTGTATAACCTATAATATTTAACATTAGTATTAAAGTGTCTTACATTAGAGATCAAGTGATTAAATAGTATATAGACACATCAAGATGGGCATACAATAATGCTACACCTCTCCCACACAATACATTACCAAGTGTATACAGGAATGGAGGAGATGCACTGCCAAGGAAATGGGATAGCCATCTTGATGTGTCTATATACTATTTAATCACTTGATCTCTAATACAAGACACTTTAATACTAATGTTAAATATTATAGGTTATACACCTTAGATGACTTTCTATATTCAGGAATGGTGTGATTTGTATGCCTTGTTTGATATGGGCATTATTTTTAATTGTTTTTAGCCTTAAATTTGTTACATTTGTGACATATTAGTTTTTAATATTTATTATTGAATCAATAAAGATTGTCAATATATATTTCCCTATGACTTTTTTGTCATTGTATTCTTTTTTGGTTAACATGTTTATGTGATATAATGACTGTAGACTGAGCATTGGACCTTATTGAAAAATAGCATAAAGAATGGAGATATCCACAAAATATTCCATAAACAGCAAGTATATGGTCACAATCACCGGATAATACTTAAAGGTACGATGTAATTCAATATGAGATGCACCTACCATCTATGTATACACTTATATATCCCCAATAAAGCATCAATATCTCAAATAGGTGTCAATATTATTACATGATATTACACAAGTTTGGCCCTCTCACTGGTAAGGTCCACTGTTCACTATGTATAATACCCATACATTGAATTTATTACCTACTGAAGCTCTATATAGATTTTGTTGATAGGTGGTAATATATACCCGGGTTGTGTATTAATATTGACATCTATTCAAGATATTGATGCTCTGTTGGGGATATATAAGTCTATACATAGATCTTAGTTGCATCTCATATTGAATTACATCGTACCTTTAAAGGGTTTTGCCACAATCTCATTTCATTCCTCCTGTATCCAGCTCTTTAGCTCTGTGTGCTCAGAAGGGGGCGTGTGTGATTTGTTTGAATTGCATATCATGTGACCCAGCAGGATGACATCACCAGGCCTTTCCTCTCTCTAGTCAAAGAAAGGTCTGTTTATGTAAAGAGCTGTGAGTAGCTCAGAGGTAACGTTTTTGCCTCCAGGCACAAGGGTCATAGGTTCAAATCCCTGTAGGAACCAAACCTGTTTAACTAATTACTAAGGAATGCAGAGGACAGAAGTAGAGTGACAGCACCTGGGGTTTGAACACCCAGTAGCTGCCTGAGAGGAGAGGTGATATCTGAGCATGTGCGGCCAGGAATGAGGAGCTCACAGCCCTGGTCGTATCCCCTGGAGACCAGCTGTAAACAATGGATCACTAAAGGAGCAGCTAAAACAAAAATGGTGCAGAATTTTTAATATTAATGTACGGTGAAAATGTTTGTTGTTTCATTTGCAAGCTTCCCACGTCAATTTTACTTCGTGGCAAAACCCTTTTAAGTAATCTACGGTGATTGTGACCATATACTTGCTGCTTACGGATTATTCTGGGGATATCTCTATTCTTTATGCTATTTTTTAACAGTTGTTATGAATAAATAATGCTATTTTAATACCACATACTCTCTACTTTTCTTTTGTTAGAATTAATGTTTATGGAGAGTGGTTTTGGGATGAAAGGGGGCCAGAAGATCAGAAGACTCAGCCAGAGGAGCGTTTTGGGACTTATCTATCTCTATGTCATTTCCAAAGGTGCAATAGGGGTTAACCCCCTGAAAGGGTAGCCCTATTGTGTCTGGCATAGGATCACTGACACAGGGGACAGGTACGTATATTGATAAAGTCCTAAGAGAATTTGTATTGACTCTACCCTCCTACAATAGGGATACAGCTGATTTGTTGAAAAAAATTGGCTGCTGTGATGGTGGATGACACAGTAAAACTTGCATCGATCGATCAATGGGGAGGCATTGTACAGTAATATTTCTCATGACTGTGGTCTTAAATCTGTAGCACATTTCCTGAGATCCAGAGGGTGAAACGTAGAGCACATAATATGTTCTTATTGAAACTCCTCAGATTCATGCTAACACACAATTATTTTCTCTAAAGGCCCTGTCTCTAACACCAGCTCAGTGGGACGGCCATGGGAAGTCACTGTGTGCGCACCTAAGCCAATCTCTTCCTGGTCTAGTTGGAGGGGACAGTTCTCTTAGGAGAGGAACTTCCCCCATACTTGCTCTGTGGCAGGTATATTGATGACGTTTTTTATACTGTGGCAAGGCACCTCTGAGGAGTTCAATAACTAAGTCATGCTACTTAACATCAATGAATTAGGCACGGCATTTACAAGTAAGATTCATGAAAAAGAGATTGACTCCTTGGATCTAAAAATCAGGAAAGATGAGTTTGGGAATATACAGACAAGTACATATCACAAAAGTTTTGCCACGAGTAGTCTACTAAAATAGGAAAGTCATCATCCTCAGAGTCAAAAGAAAGGGATCCCTAGAAGTCAATACTTAAGAAACAGAAGGAACTGTTCCAAAGTCACAGATTTTCATCAGCAGGTGAAAAAAACTTAAAAATTGATTTTTGGATAGAGGATATTCTCCTCCGGTTATGCAGATCACATTTAAACAGGCTCTGGAAAGAAATAGATCCTCCCTCACAGACAAAAAATAAAATTGAAGGATCATCATAAGAGACAATTCCATATCATTGGCACCTATGATGACAGATCTCACCGAGTATAGAATATTCTTAGCAAACATTGGGGGATTCCAAGTATGGACCAAGATTTGACAGAAGTTATTTCCAGCCACCCACTTATAACATACAGAAGAAGGAGATCAATTAAAGACCATTTGGTTCATAGACACTGTTCTGCTCCACCACAGATAGGCACTTGGCTTGACCGTAAGCCAATGGGCATGTTCAGGCATGGAGGCTGTATTGCATGCCCCTTCATAAATGGGACCAAAATACTAAAGACCATATCAGATCAAACAGATTACTTTCTCCACATGTTTTTCTATCAATTAGTTCAAAGCCAGCTGGGCAGTCACGCTCATAGTTGACCACAAGTTCACAGCATACATGTGAGAAGCCACCTGCTGTCAGTGCTATATGTAAGTGTGTGTGCCAACCGCCTTACAAAAAGATGGCAATCTGTGAGCTGAATGGCCCCTACGGTGGTCAGGGATGGCATCCAAGTGCTAAGTGTGTGCTTACTATATCTATCTATCTATCTATCTATATTTTTTTTATTTATTTTTTTCTGTGAGACGGTTGGCACACACACCAACATATGGCACTCCGTACAGAGAAGGAAATAATTATTTGATCTCTTGCTGATTGTGTAAGTTTGCCCACTGACAAAGACATGAAGAGTCGATAATTTTAAGGGTAGGTAAATTTTTACATTGAGAGAGAGAGAAAATCCCAAATAAAATACAGAAAATCACATTCTATAAATTACATAAATTTAATAGCATTTTTCTGAGAGAAAGAAGTATTTGATACCCTACCAACCATTAAGAGTTCTGGCTCCTACAGACCAGTTAGTCGCTCCTAATCAACTCGTTACCTGCATTAAAGACAGTTGTCTTAAATAGTCACCTTTATAAAAGACTCCTATCCACAAGGCCCGCAAGGCCTGCTCAAGAAGGCGCATGTGCAGGCCCGCCTGAAGTTTGACAATGAACACCTAGATGATTCTGTGAGTGATTGGGAGAAGGTGCTGTAATCAGATGAGACAAAAATTGAGCTCTTTGGCATTAACTCGCCGTGTTTAGAGGAAGAGAAATGCTGCTTATGACCCAAAGAACACCGTCACCACTGTCAAGCATGGAGGTGGAAACATGATGTTTAGAGGGTGTGTTTCTGGTAGGGGAAAAGGACTACATCACTGCATCAATGGGAGACTGGATGGAGCTATGTACCATAAAATGAGTGACAACCTCCTTCCCTCAGCCCGGACATTAAAAATGGGTCATGACTGGGTCTTCCAGCAAGACAATGACCCAAAACACACAGCCAAGGCAACAAAGGAATAGTTAAAAAAGAAGCACATTAGGGTCAAGGAGTGGCCTAGCCAGTCTCCAGAGCTTAATCCCATAGAAAACTTATGGAGGGAGTTGAAGCTCCGGGTTGCCAAGCGACAGCCTCAAAATCTTTCTGATTTAGAGATAACCTGCAAAGAGGAATGGACAAAATTCATTCTGACACGTGCGCAAACCTCATCATCAACTACAAAAAATATCTGACTGCTGTCACGGAAGCCCCTGCGACCTTCGTCCCGGGTCACAGGCGCATCTGTGCTCCACTGCTGAGCGGCGCTGCGTCCCGTACCGCGGGGCGCAGGCTCGCTCATCCCCCTGCCGGTGCCCAGCGTCTCTTACCTGGCCACGCTCCTGCTCCGGCTGCCTCTGTCCCTTGGCGCGTGCGGCCCCGCTTCCTGGGGCGTGCGCGCCGGCAGTGTTAGGTTTAGAGGGCCAGCGCACCTGTAATTGGTTAGTGCCGGCCGCTGCCCCTATTTAACCCTGCCTCTTCCTGGTGACCTCGCCGGATCTTTAGTGCCTATAGCCTTTAGAGAAAGCGTTCCTGTTGCCTTGTCCTGATTACCGTGTACCGTACCTTCTTGCCTACGTTCCTGACCACGAATCTCTTCCGTCTGCCCTGAACTTCCAGCCTGTCCCTGACTACGAGCCTGCCTGACGTATTTGTACCTCGCCTAACCTTGGCCGCCACCGCACGCAAGTTCCGCCAGTGGAAGCGACCTGGTAGACTCCCGCCGCAGCAAGTCCATCCCGCTTGGTGGCAGGCTCTGGTGAAAACCGGGACCTACTTAGATTCCGCTCCCTGGTGTGGGCTTCCACCATCGCTTGCGATGGTCCAGCGGATCCACCACCGCAGACTGTTACAGTAAGATCCGGCTATGGATCCCGCCAAGGTGCCACTGCCTAGTGTGGCGGACCTAATGACCATTGTTGACCCAGCAGTCACAGCAACTGGGTCAACTGGCAAAACAACTGAACCAGTTGTCCACTCTGATGCAGCAGCTCATCACCGCCCAACAGCAACCTCCGACGCCTCCCGTGGTTGTTCCAGCTTCGGCGGTTCCTCTGGCCCCGGTGGGCCCCAAGCTCTGGCTGTCGCTCCCGTCTAAGTTCGACGGAGACCCGAAACTGTGCAGGAGATTCGTCACTCAATGTTCGTTGCACGTAGAGCTGATGGCCGACCAGTTCCTGTCCGAACATTCAAAGGTGGCATTCGTGGTTAGCCTGCTCTCCGGTAAGGCCCTGGCATGGGCCACACCTCTGTGGGACAGGAATGATCTGGTAACGGCGGACCTACAGTCCTTCCTCAGGGAATTCCGCAACATGTTTGAGGAACCAGCACGTGCATCCTCCGCCGAGACAGCCCTCCTAATCCTGCGCCAGGGGGATTCGTCCGTAGGAGACTACGCGGTGCAGTTCCGCACCTTAGCTTCGGAACTAACTTGGAACGAGGCCGCCCTGTGCGCCACCTTTAAGAAGGGGCTCTCTAGCCGAGTTAAGGATGTGTTGGCCGCGAGAGACATCCCATCTTCCCTCAGCGACTTGATCCGGTTGGCCACCCGCATCGATGTGCGCTTCGCCGAAAGGGAAGAAGAGCTCCGGCAAGAGCGTGAGTCAGCCCATCCTCGTCGGTTCCCACGCCTGGCACCGGTGTTCCAGTGGCCCCCTGCGCAACCGTCACCAACTCCCACTGAGGAGCCCATGCAAGTTGATCGGGTTCACCTCACAGAGCAGGAGTTGGCCCAGTGTCGGCAAAAGAATCTGTGCCTCTACTGTGGCAGCCCAGAGCACTTCCGGAGGAATTGTCCCCAACGTCCCAAGCATGCGGGAAACTCCCGCACCTAGGTTCTGTGGGAGAGGCGTTCCTAGGTGCAAATTCCTCTTCTCCATGCCTGATGATGCCGGTACAGGTCGTGACGGATGCTGGACTCTCGTTTCAAGTCTCGGCGTTCCTGGTCTCGGGCTCTGCCGGGAACTTTATCCACCGGTCTCTAGTGATGCAGTATCATCTACCGGTGGTCCGCCTGGAAAAGCCGCTGGTGATTTCCTCGGTCAGCGGGGAAATGCTAAGCGACACCATACAATTTATCACCAAACCGCTGTCCCTCCACGTAGGGGCCCTACATAAGGAAAAGATCTCCTTCTACGTGTTGCCTCGCTCCTCTTCGGCGGTCCTCCTCGGGCTTCCTTGGCTACGGCTTCATTCTCCTACGTTGGACTGGTCGTCTGGAGAAGTAACCTGCTGGAGTCCTAACTGCCGGAGTCGCTGTTTGGTGGTACCTCGCCCGGTGCTTTCCTGCTCCCGCTCGACCCTCCGTGAGTTATTGCCTGGCCTACCACCCGAATATCTGGAGTACGCCGACGTGTTCTCTGAGAAACAAGCTGAGAGTCTTCCTCCTCATCGTCCATATGACTGCCCGATTGACTTACTGCCAGGTACCAGTCCTCCTCTGGGCAGAGTCTACCCTTGTCCGTTCCTGAGCCACAAGCTATGTCGGAGTATATGGGGGGAGAATCCCCAAAGGGGTTTTAAACGAAAGCCAAACTTCTCCCCGGGTTAATTTTTCTTCGTAGAAAAAAAGGAGGATCCTTACGGCCCGCATTGATTCCCGGGGGTCTTAACAAGATCCGGTAAAAAATTTGGTACCCGCTGCCTTTAGATCAGGGAAACTTTTTGCCCGGGTTCCCCGGGGTGAAAGGGACTTCTCCAACTGGTTTTTGGGGAGCCTACAATCGGGTCCGAATCCGAAAGGGGCGACGAAGGGGAAGACGGCCTTCAACACCGGGAAAACGGGCACTTTGAAAAACTGGTCATCCCCCCATTGGGAAACTGTGTAATGCTCACCCCCTTCTTCCGGGATTTCGTAATGATGTTTTAAAGGGGATCTCCTTTATACTTTTGTCGGGTTTCTACCGGGACGAAAAAACTTGGTGTACTCCCCCTAACAAAGGGATTCATCGCGCCCAAACTCCGCGGGGGTTACTGCCCCCCGCCTACGAGCAACCCCTGTATAAAAAATTTTGGGGAAAAGTGCCTCTTTCATCAAACTACCCTTTCCCTTTTTAAAAGGCCCCCCCCCCTAAAACATCCCCGGGCCCAAAGGGCCAAAGGGAGGACCCAGCAAAATTGCCCGGCCGTATTGCAAGGGCAACCCCCATTTGGCCTTCGGCCATACAGGGGTTCCCTTTTTTCGCAATTATTGGGCAGTTCACCCCCCCCATTTTTCTCCACCTGGTGTCCCATTTGGCCCTTACGAAGAAACACGCAAACCACGTAGCGGGCCCACGGGGTCGAAAAAGCTTTTTTTCCAAGCTGAAGACTGCCTTTGCCACGGTTCCTTTTCCTGTCACAGTTTGCCCCCGCAAAACCCTTCCCCCTTTGAAGTACACGCCCCTCAGTGGGGATTTTGGAAAGGCAGTCCTCATGAAAAAGCGGCCCACACCCAAAACGGTCACTTGGGGCTTCTTTTCCAAGACAACCCTCGGGGCGGAAAAAAAAAAAATTTTAAAATTTTGGGAGCCCGGGGAGTTTTTGGGCCATAAAACGGGCCCTTTGGGAGGAGGGGCGTTATCTGCGGGAAGGGCGCTCGGAAATCCCATTTGTACCCTACTCCAATCAAAAGGGAACCCCCATTACCTCCAGACGGCTCAGCGACTAAACCCACGCCCAAGCTCGGGGGTCCCTTCTTCTCCCCCCTTTAATTTCAGATTCACTTCTGCCCTTGCTAAAAAAGAACGTGAAGGCTAAAGCCCCCCTCCTGTGCCTCCGACGGGTGGGTAAAGAAGTGACCCTTTCAAGATGATAAAAATTTCGGTGTGGAATCAAATCTTTTTTTCCACCCCTTTAACCCAAAATTAAATCCTCCTCCGAATTAATTATTTTTAAATTGCTGCCCGGCTTCCAAGCCGAAAAAACATACCAACCCCTTCCCCGTTTCGGACAGGGGAATCTGAAGTTTAATCACAGAAATTACTTTCCCCAATAGAACTTTTAATCACATAAATTTTTTTTTAATCACTATTTTTAATTTTTTTAATAAGTTTTTGCTAAGAGACAATTTAAATAATTTGCATTTACGTAAAAGCATTACGGATATGACAAAAACCAAAAACGCTCCCTTTTTAAATATCGGGGGAGGAGGAACCCTTTTGACTTTCTTGCTTCAAAACGGGAAAAGCATTGGTCTAAAGGGAAACTTTTAGAGATACTGATATTCGATAAGGATAAAAACAGAAAAAACATTTTAAAAAAACCTATCTGATGAGCTTAATAAAATTTTAAGATGAAACAAAATTTTTAAATGTTTTTTTTTTTTAAATTACCAACTTGACAACCCCGAGAAAAAATTTCTCCCGGAACCCCCTTAACTCCGCACCCCCCTGCCCGACCCCCCGGGAAACGTTCCCCCGGGGAAAACATTTTTTTGGGGCGCGCTCTTGGGCGAAATCCGAAGGGGGGACACGCTCCCCTGCCCCCCGGGCACCCGGTGCTCTAAAAGACTTTTCTCCGGGAAACTCCCCCAGTTAAATTTGGTGGCAAGCCCTTCGCTAAAGATGTCAAGGAATTCGTCCACCCGAAACCTCCTTTCCCCAAACAAACACCCCCCGTTTTAAACCAGCGGGCTCTTGCACCCCTGCCCACCCTACCCCAACCAGGGCCCCTCACGTGGCGAGGGAAACTTTAAACCGATTTTCCCCCCTTCCCCCGGAAATTTCCCGTTGTCGGGGTTTTCCCACAGACGGTTTTCCAAACGGGGCACATTTTTGTCCCCTTTGCCGGGCCCGCCTTCTCCCCGCGCCGGGGCCGAACTATTTTTTCCCCCCTTTTTTCTTTGCACGGTCCCCCTCTGCAAATCATCTGGATCGGGGGGTGCATTTTGTTTTTTAAATTATGTGGGCCCTTTGTTCTCAACTCCAGGGAACCCTTGACCTCCTCTGCATCCCAAACCCCCCCCAGAAAAATGGCCGGGGTGGAGAGAGCCAACCAGGTTCTGCGGTGTTACCTGCGCCACTTTGCTCGGTTTCGACAAGATGATGGTCCAACTTGCTTCCGGGCAAATTTTCATAAAATTTTCCCTGGGCTGGGAAATCCGCGGGGGGGCCTTTTCCCTTTTCCACACGTTTTCTTTCTGCATCCCCCCCACCTCCCCCTTTGGGGCATCCCCCGCTGGGGGTTTCCGCGGCAGATTCTAAGGGTCCCGGGGAAAAGAGAACCATCGGCCCCCTGACCGGCCCCAACCCCTGCCTGCTTCTGACGCAGGGAAGGCTCAAGCAGATAAAGAAAAAAGCCCCCCCTCCGGCTTCCCCCCAGGGGACGGTTTGGGGCTGTCGGCCAAATATGTCGCCTCAAAAAACCCCAACCCTTTACAAACGGGACCCCCCCTTTTTGGGGCCCTTTTTTGATTTCCTTTAAAGGCCAAAAAAAACCCCGGGGGCCCTAAAAACCTCCGGCTCCCCCCCAAACCATGCGCATTTCCAACCCTTTCATGTCTCGTTAACAAAAAACCCCTTTTCTGAAATGGGTTTTTCTGGGAAGGGCAGCCCTCCTTCTCGGGGGCTGATGCCTCTAATTTTTTTTTGGGTAAAAAGAAATCTTGGTATAAAGGAAAAACTGGGGAAAAAACAATATTTTCTTGTTGACTGGAAAGGGTTCGGACCTGAAAAAAGGTCTTAGGGGGCCGGAGAGAACACCCCGGGACCGCAATGCCCATCCAGAAATCCCCACTCCAGAAAGAGGGGGGGGCCAAAGGGGGGTACTGAAACCGGGTCGCGGGTGCTCCGTGCCCCATTGCTGAGGGGCCTGCGTCCCTACCTCGGGGGCGCAGGCTCTTCTTTCCCCCCTGTTTGGTGCCCAGCCCTTAGTTTGGCCACGCCCCCGCCCCCGGTTTGCCTTTTTTTCCCTCTGCTTGCGCGGCCCCCCCCCTTTGGGGCATGCGCCCCCGGGCAGGGGTTGGGATTTAAAGGGCCAGCGCCCCGGGAAATTTGGGTTTATTCCCGGGCCCGGGCCCTTTTTTTAAACCCCGCCTCTTCCCTGGTCCCTTTAGTAAAGGGTTGGAAATTTTTAAAAGGGAAAAAAAACTTTAAAAGTCTGTTTCATCATTACATTCTTATTAAGCTCATCTGATAGTTTGTTAAACTGCTTTTACTGCTATACATCCTTATCGAAGTATCAGATAACTCTCACACAGCTTTCTTGAGACAGAATGCGTGTATGCTAGAACCAAAAAATTCAAGGCCTTCCTCCTACCCCAGATGATACAGAGTAGTTTGGGAATGTGTCATATCAGTTTAATGCTTCATAGTACAGCAAATTATAAACTTGTCTCTTAGCGACCACAAATTTAACCAAATCATGTAGTGATAGAATATTCATGTGATTTAAAAATTTCTATTGGAATGTAATTAAATGTGATTAAAGAAGTTTCATGTCCTAACGGAAGGTGGGGTCTTTTTTCTCAAGCTCCAGCGCCGGAGCAATAATAACATATAATTCGGAGAGGCATTTAATTGGATACAGGAGTGGAACAAAGATAATTTCCACACCTGATTTAATCATCTTGATAGTGGTGCCGTGCTCTCAAATGCCCGAGGACTATCCGGAGGGGGGCTGATGCCTTACCATCGACTGCACGCCCTTGGAGTGCCCGAATCACTTGGGGCGTGATCAACCCCACAAAAACAGGTAATTTTTGCAGTTTTTTATAAAGTCTGTGACTTACCCTGTTTTTCGGACATTCTACTGAAAGTCTTTTGGTGGTTTTTCCCTCCCTTAGGAGACCTGTGAAAGCATTCAGGTGTGCCTCCAGGGTGTGCTCTGGTACATCTATGCGTATCATATTCGTTATACCTTTAAAGCTACCAATTAATGCCTCCTTTGGTTTTGGTTGCTCTGTAAAGTATACGTGATGGATAGTGTTTTTTCCCTTTTTGGTATCATATTTCAGTGTAGGCCAGGAGCTGAGCTCCTGATGAAAAAAAAAAATTGAGATATCAGGGATACAGTCCATAAGAAGCGACCCGGGAGAAGGAAACTGAAGCCTGTCATAAGTTATACACAGTTATATACAGATACAGTTATATTTCAGATATAGTTATAGACAGATGATTGAATTCCAGAAGGAAAATGGTTAAAGACAATTAACAAAGCCTGTTATAGTATAAACAGACGATCTGAAGAGAAATGGGTTAAAGAGTAGCATTAGCCTGTTTTAGACAGAAGATCTGCTTTTTGAAGCCTGTTATCAGATGTATAGACAGATGATATTTGAGATTAGCTGCTGTGAGCAGAAGACATTGATTAGTGTTAGGTTGTTCGGGGCTTACTCAAAAATACATTGTTAATTGTTCTGTTTTACCCTTGTAAGAAAAAAAACTGCATTCGGGGTTAATTTTATATTCAAACTACACACTTGTTAACTCTCACACTGAATTCTGGCAGAGTGTATAACCTTGGCTTCGATTCAAAATCTGTTAAGGGGGGGTTTCGCTGCGGGCACATTTTCTCCCCTCGGCTGAGGGGTACTGAAAAATTATAGCGCCGTCAAAAGGTTTCGTCGAGTAGTTTGATCGAAGAGAAAAATAGAAAATATATATGAGAAATTGAGAGAAAAAGTTTAAAGATACGCTCTGTGTAACGAGCATAAATCACAGAAATTACACCTATATGTGGGGGACAACACTGAAAGAAAATAACGATGTCTTGGCAAAGCATAATTACATTGAAACGAATGTAAAAAATAAGAAGGATTTGAAAAAGCAAATTATAAGGATGAGCTGCTGCCATTCCAGATTGTGACTTCAATGTTGGTGGACTGACGTCCCTCAAATTCCATTAACGCGAAAGTTGCGAATTAAGTTTTGTGGGAGGAACGACAACACCTGTCACACCTTGTATACCTCAACTCCTGCCCTCCCGTATCTTCCCTCAGCCCGTGCCAGAACCTCCCATTTTTTTTCTGTAGCCATTTTTATGAAGTCCAAACATTCTTGTTTCCGGAAAGGCAAACCAAACCCCGCCCTTACACTTCCTGTGGCCATATTTGTAGTCCTAAGCAATCCAAAAACCTGGAAATTCCGGGTTGAAGTTGAACAGCAGCCATCTTTGACACCTAACATTCCGGGCCCACCTCTCCTCCGTGCAATTCATTTGTTACTGCTAATGTAAACATTTTATATGCAACTGTCGTGTGATAACTTCTTTGCCGCACACCGCAAACACACAACAAAAACCCACAAACCGCCACGCAACCCCTTTTACCCTTGCCCCCCCACGGCTTCTAAACACCCTTCCCTATAAAACCCCTATTCGACTTTCAATGCTAAGGAGAGGAAGACGGGAAGGGGACAAGTTGCCATTAGCTAGAGGACCCGGACCCAATGCTGCTATCCAAATTAAGGATTCCAGTTATTTTTCCTATTGCTCCCCAGCACACAGACTGCTGTTAGGAGAGATTAAAACTGTGATTACATTCCTGCTTGGACCGTATAATTAATGTATCCCCTTACAATTTTTGTTCAGCTGCCGGAACAAACTATTTCATAACGACTTAAAATGGCCCAAGCGAAAAGTTCCAAACGCTGCCATACCCCTCATTTCTTTTGGGATCTTTGGTTCCCACCCAAATGGCATTGGTTACACCATACTCACCCCCATTACTTGAGCCAAGCCAATTCTGTCCATCCCTGAAATACGGATAGGGTACTTACAGAAGGGTTAGGCCAATGTCTGAAGACTACATGGCTTCTCCTACCAACACTAATCTCCCAGGACTACTTCACCCTTGCTCAGGAGTATAGCCTCAGTTCCGTTGCAAACCTCCTCAGCCACTGGATTCATTTTCTCTGCCGGTTCTACCTTCTCATCCATCAGCGTATGCAGATTTGGGATCCCTGAGGTTATTAAATCTGACCCAAGGACCTGCTTCACTGCAGAAGTAAAACCCGGACATTGGAAACTGTAGGAGCTGCCTCGACCTGACTGCACACCCCCCCCCACCGAAATCAGCAGGAAGTGAAAGAAAGAACGCCCTCTGAAAAAAAAAATGCTGAATGCTAGCAATAAACATCTTTGCTGCCAGAATCCTACCTATTGTACTCTATTTTCAGAAATACCCTGGCAGCCCCTGGGGCTCACTTCTCAGAAAAATATTCTCAGGTCGCCCAGTTAGGGGGGTTTCACACATAGCGTTGAGTGCAGGAAGATAGCCTGTAAATATGTTAAATCGTAATAAATTGAAACTAAATCCTGCCATAGTGTTCTCCTCCATTCCAGATCCAGACTCCGATCAAAGCTACAACCTGGTGACTTTGTGTGGGTGCAGAAACATGTCAGAGACTCTCTGGAGCCCAGATTTGACCATACCAAGTACTCCTGGTGTCCTCAACCTCAATGAAACTTGAAGGAAGACCCCCCTGGGTGCATGCTTCACACTGCAAGAAAGTGACTGCGACCAATAAGTCATTATGAACTTTTCCCTTATCCTTTCATATGTTGTCTAGTCTGGATGTGTGTAAAAAATGCAAGAGGGACAACCAAGGGGGGTGCCTGATGAATTCAAAGCTAGGGATCAGGTCAAAGGGTTTGAATCACTTATGCCCCAGATAACAATCAACAAAAGTATGGACTGGGTAAATTGCATCTATTATAATCAACAGAGGTTTGATAATTACACCTGAGATGCCTTACAAGGTATAGCTGAATAGTTAAGTGCCTCCTCCATCATGACTCTCCAGAATCATTGAGGGTTATGAGATTGTAAACAATTCATTGATGCCTCTGCCGGGGACTACTCTGAGGTGGCACCTGGCGGTCGTTGGTCAACGGTCATCCTTACCATCAAAGGCTCTGCGAGGAGGCCGGCGGTTGCTTGGTTACGCCCCTTGGAGCAGGCCTGAGAGTGGTTCAGTGGGTTCAACACCCGCTCCACCTGTTCACCCTGCTGTCTAAGGAGAGTGACCTTTACCCATTCTTGTTCAGTTTAGGGGGGAGCATTAGAACAGATTTTGATGTTTTTAGGGGGGACTATGAAGTTGGTACTTTATGGAAAAAACATCAAAAGTCTGTTTCATCATTACATTCTTATTAAGCTCATCATATAGTTTGTTAAACTGCTTTTACTGCTATACATCCTTATCGAAGTATCAGATATCTCTCACACAGCTTTCCTTGAGACAGATGCGGTGTCTGCTAGAACCAAGAAATTCAAGGCCTTTCTCCTCCCCCCAGATGATACAGTGCGTTTGGAAATGTGTCATATCAGCTAATGCTTCATACGTACATGCAAATTATAACTTGTCTCTTAGCGACCACCAATTAACCAATCATGTAGTGATAGAATAGTCATGTGATTAAAAAAGTTCTATTGGAATGTAATTTGCTGTGATTAAAGCAGTTTCATGTCCTAAACGGTGTGGGTCATGTTTCTCGAGCTCCGACTGTCGCCAATAAAACAAAAAAATTTGGGGAGGCTTTAATTGGTAAAAA
>JAODAL010001990.1:0-209808 GCA_025379985.1 Phyllomedusa bahiana | reverse complement strand
GGGTTTTTTTTGCGGGATGAACTGCCGCTTTAATTGGCACCACTTTGGTGTTTGAGTTTTTGATCTCTTTTTATTCTATTTTACATGCTGCGGGATGAACAAAAATCGCAATTCTGTGACAGTTTTTTTTTTTTTTTTTTACGGCGTTCATCATACGAGTAAAGTAATGTGACATCTTTATAGGGTAGGTCGTTACGCACGCGGTGATACCAAATATGGGTACTTTATTTGTTTTTCATCTTTTTGGGGGCGATTAGCGTACGTAAGGGGGAAAAGGGCAGTGTATGTGTTTTTATTTTATTTTTTGTGTTTCTTTTTTTTTTTTTTTTTTACTTTTTTTTAAAATTTTTTAAATTTTTCCCTATAGGGGATTTGTAACAGCGATCTTCAAATTGCTGTTACACGGCAGACCGGTATAGAGCAGAATTACTCTATACCGGTCTCCATGGCGAGTATCAGCACCATGCCCACAACGCAAGTAGGGAGGTAGACAGTAGTTAGGCTCCAGGTAGGTAGATTGATGCTAGGTAGTTAGGCAGGTCTCAGGTAGGTAGACTACAGGTAGGTAGGTAGATTGGCACTAGGTAGGCAGCCCCCCGGGTAGATAGGTAGGCCCCAGGTAGCTAAGTAGGCAATATGTGGGCCATAGGTAGGCTGTAGGTAGGCGCCAGGTAGATAGGCTAAAGTGGGGAGGGGCACATAGGTAGGTAAATAGGCTATAGGTGGCCCCAAATAAGCAGGCAGGCTTTAGGTGGGGTATAGGGGCCATATAGGTATGCAGGCAGGGTTTAGTTGGATTATAGGGGCCATATAGGTAGGCAGGTAGGGTTTAGGTAGGGCACAAGGATCCCACATAAGTAGGAAGGCAGGGTTTAGCAGGGTTATAGGGGGGCCATATAGGTAGGCAGGCAGGGGCGATGGCGAGGAGGAAAAATCGAACGTGTCACCAAAAAAAACGCAAGATCCTTAAGGGGTTAAATACTCATCAGATACTGAGGTTTTAGGATTCAGAACCCAACGGGTATTTTGTCCATTGTCATGTGGATGTAGCCTAAGAGATTGTTCTGAATAATACAAAGACTATCTGTGACAATTTATAATAATTTGTGTGATACAAAGTATATTACAAAGTTGCTGCTAGTTGTCGACAACATACTGAAGTTAAGCAAGAGAGCTGGTTAACGGAGTAAATTATGGAAGCCAATATAGACCAAAGGGTCAATGAATAAACAACATTCATGGCTAGTGGTCATGCTGTCTGAGGGGTTTCTCTAATTAAGATAATTTTATTCTAAAGGTGGATAGATACAAACAGAGCCCCCTCTTTAGAATATTTCTCTGAATAGAACTGTATTTCTGAAGAATGTGTTTTGTGTAACACTTCTTTGTTAAATTCAGAAGTGTGATGGTAACCCTGTGGGAATTAGCAGAAGAACTGAGCATAGGAATAAATGGTTGAGTAAGGTAAATATTCTTAATGTGAGTTATTGTGCTTAAAGATGCTTTTCGAGAACTTAATCAAGGAATGTAATATAGATATTTCAGTTGTAAATATCTTATCCTGTAATATATCTCACCCTTTATTCTACATACAGCAAGAGCCAGCACACCACAGGTCTGGTTGGGACCAGTAGTCCTCCAAGCAGGATCAGTACCACAGTTTCTATTCACTGGCATGCTATTCTAAAGACTTTTCTTTTATTTCCAGCCTATCCATAATGCGCCTAACACATAGGCGTGGCGTGTCAAACTTTAGACACCATTTGTAATTGCACAAAAACCACTTCCATACATTCGGGTGCATTATACACTGAAAACGAGATGTTATAATTCACTTTGAAGCGGCTTCCTTCATACATGTCGCCCTTAGTCCTTTATATTGATACTGATTTACTTCAGCATACTTTTATATTTTCCCATAGTTTCATAGTTTGTAAGGCTAAAAAAAGACAAGTCATCCATCTAGTTCAGCCTGTTGTACTAAGGTGTTGATCCGAGGAATGCAAAAACCCAATTGAGGTAGTTGAAGCCTAGTTGTCTTTTTAGGGGAAAAATTCCTTCCTGACTCCAATCTGGCAATCAGAAAAATCCCTGGATCAATGACCCCTCTCCTGAATCCTAGTCACTATAACTATACACTATAACTACAGTACGTTGTCCTTTTCATACCCATAGTACTTGAGTTTATGAAGTAACTCATCTTGTAGGACTCTCGCATATAGCTCAGCATTGAGGTCACCATTGATCCTTGTCAAGTATCCAACACCTTTGACTGTGAAACAACCTCGTATTATCAGGCTTCCTTCATGGAACTTGAAAGTTCCCTCAATGTTTTGATCTTGGCAGTTATTGATGTATTCTTTTTTTGGAGATGTTTTTCAGCTTTTTGGAATACATGAAAATTGTTTAACTATTTATTGCTTAGTGTGTAAAGTTGGATTCGTGGATTTGCAAGACACTCTTCAGAAGTTTTTGGAGGATTTTTGAATGTTTTTAGCTGTGTCTTTTTTGTGTACTGTGGTGGTTTCTATATTCCTTCGTCGTCTGTTTTGTATTTTGATTGCGCCCATCCATCTTTGTGGGCATTTGGTTTTCAGACTTACTGACACTGTGAGCAGACTTTTTCTTCATTACTCATTTTTATGCTAGTCTTTTATTTTCAAATTGCTAAGGGTGAGTTCAGATATGCAATCTTTCCTGCCACAAATTGGGCCCTAAGTTTGGATTGCAAAGGGCCAAATCTTCAGTGAAAATCTGCACCAAATTGAACATTCTGCCTGCATATCTGAACTATATCATAAACGGTTTTTTTAAACCTAATTCACGTGTATTGTATTGTTGCAAATTTTAGATTTAAATGAGACATAAGGACTAAAAATAAATTAAGTGGACCCTGTAGAGCCACTATTTTTTAATTAATAAAAGAAAATTGCCAGAGACCACTGTCTTCTCAAATAAACCATCTTTCCAGTGTTCTGACACGGTCATGTACTGTAACTCTATTTCATAACTGCATTTTTTTTTTTATCAGATAGGCCCCATTGAAATTATCAGGCCTATTTATTTGAAAATAATATAAACTATATAGCAAGAAAATGTTTTGTTAAAGGGTTTGTCCACCTCATCACGGCTGTGGAGTCGGTCAGTCAAAGCTCTGACTCCTCAATTTCCCCTAACTGTAACTCCCCCCTCCACTTTCACTCCTTCATACATGGCACATGTTTAAGTGATAAAAACCCTGTTGTTAACCTTTTACAACAGTAACGTTATCACCCTTACGAAACAATAATTAAGCTATTTAGGTAGAAAATGCAGTGACAAGCTAAATGGTAACAATGTTTTTAACTTGTGACTTTCAGGCTCCATATCTCACCATCCACTACAGCTTTGTACATGAGATTTACCATCATTTTATAGAAAATCATGTTGGCTATCTTATACATAAATGTGACTTGCAACTATGTATCATATGTTTAATTATGCAGATTCTTGTCCTGTAACTGTATTGTTACTGTTTTGATCCAAAAAGTCAAAATGTTAATTTTTATTATTTTGTTAGTATTCGTTAAATTCACCTTTTAGATTTCCACACATGCACTGGATCAGATTCAAGCATGTTGGTACACACTGGTTAACTCTCTTAGGTACAAATACAGCTTTTTCTTCATCTCTACCCACAAGTATTCAACTGGGTTGCGGTGTTGGGACTGTGGAGGCCAATGCAGCAACTTTACTTCATTATCATTGAATCATTTCTTTTCCAAACTCAACGTACTGTATGCTTCGGGTCATTGCCCTGCTGGAACACTACAGTACGTTGTCCTTTTCATACCCATAGTACTTGAGTTTATGAAGTAACTCATCTTGTAGGACTCTCACATATAGCTCAGCATTGAGGTCACCATTGATCCTTGTCAAGTATCCAACACCTTTGACTGTGAAACAACCTCGTATTATCAGGCTTCCTTCATGGAACTTGAAAGTTCCCTCAATTTCTTGATCCATTAGCCCCCTTTGCCCTTAATTCTTCCAAACTCATCAAAGCCAAGTCTATTGACTTTTGTCTCATCGCTCCAAATCACCTGATTTCCAATCTTCTACTGTCTACCTTTCGTACTTTTTTGCAAACTCGAGCCAACGTTTTTCACGAAGATATTGAAGTCGGGGCTTCCTCACCTTTTTTTGGGCCACGATTCCAGATTTGTGTAATGCACGTTACACAGTGCTTGCATGGACTATTACGTAGCATACGAGCTACCTCCACTGCCATATTTGTCATGCCAGAACTGATAGACCGTGTGACTTGTTGATATTTTGCCTGGACGTCCACCTCTTGGTTTTGGAATTGGTGGATAGACTTCATTTCGTATTCTTCCAGCTGTCATAGCTTCACGTGATGATGCAGTTTGGCGATTTTCTTGGCCAAGAGACGCTATCGATGAGCTGGATGATGCAGTTTCTCTTTTCTTGGAAAATCTTCATGGCTGCTCCTCGATTCGAATCAGTGACCTTTTGATTGGGAATCAGGCTAATAACACACTGAGATATTATGTATTATATGTGAGAGGAGGATGTAATTTGTAGTATCAAGAAGAAAAAAATGGTCCCACCACCAAGAGCAAAAGAGTAACAATGCAGTTACATAGCAAGAATCTGCAGAACTAAGCAGATGCTAAATAGTTGCAGGTCATAGTTATATATAAGATATCTTAGATGATTGATTGCCTATAAAATGATAGGAGTCTCGTGTTCAAAGCTGTAGTGGATGGGGAGATACGGAGCCTGGAAGTCACAAGGTCAAAACAATGTTACCCTTTTGATTGTCAGTGTAAAATATATTTATTGGATACAACTTTAGAACACAAAAAACTTTAATAAATTGTAACTATGCAAAATACTGCAGTAAGTGGGGAAAAAAGTTTACAACAAAAACATCCTGAATAACAGTTGTCGAGTGAGTCTATGAATTTGTTCTGAGAAATAGTATCACCTCCATCAGATCCTCCTTCATAGATAACCTCAAATCTGATCCAATTATTTCCAGGCTAGAGAACGAACTTGGGTTGATGGCCAAGCCGTGACCACATGGGCAACATCTCTAAAAATATCATAGTATAAAGGAATTGCCCCATGCACAGTCAGTTTTGATAAATGGTTAAATTCTTCTACTTCTTTGAGAACAAGTGAAAAATGTTGCTGAAATCTGGTCATTCTGTTTGCTATGGGAGCGGAATCTTTTCATCTGCAGCAACAGCTTGTCTGCTCCATATCATCAATTAAACGCACCAACTATATAGATATTGCAAGAGTAATAAATTAAAAACTTTTTATTGAAACAACATATTCGTTAAAATATTGTAACTCGCTGTGCAAATTTAAAAGCTACTTGCGTGTATTCTTAGTCCATGTAAGCAGTCGGTCCTTTTCATCTAGGCATAATGCATGAACTCCAAAGGCGCACCTTTGTCCAAACGCAAGTAGTGGAAGCTGTAGATAGACAGGCGTAGCGATAGGATCGTGTGACGTTTCGGGGCTAGCGTTGCCCCTTCCTCAAACAGGAAGGGGCAAGGCTAGCCCCGAAACGTCACACGATCCTATCGGCTCCGCCTGTCTATCTACATGCTCCACTACTTGGCGTTTGGACTAAAGGGTGCGCCTTTGGAGTTTATGCATTTATGCCTAGATGAAAAGGACCGACTGCTTACTATGGACTAAGAATGCACGCAAGTAGCAATTTATTTGCACAGCGAGTTACATATTTTAACGAATATGTTGTTTCAATAAAAAGTTTTTAATTTATTACTCTTGCAATATCTATATAGTTGGTACGTTGCAACGGGAATAGGGAGGCCCCGATATGCAGGAGTATTAGCAGGTCGGTGAAAGTCTTTATAATTCTGCCATTGAAAGGTATATGGACATCAATTAAACGCCTCATCTGATGTGGCTGAAGATATGGGAGCAGTAGCACTTCACTTGCTCTTGGCACTACATTGAACTAACTGTACCAATTTATTATATGTTTTGGGAGTCAGTCCGTCCATTTTATAATGACTCTGACTCCACCAAAATCGACACCGACTGACTCCACGACTCCGACTCCACAGCCCTGCACCTCATAACCAAACCAAGCAGCTGTTTGGGTCCCAGTAAAATAAAAACATAAAAAAGAAAACATACTCGCCTTTTTCCAGTTCTTGAACCACGTCTCTCTGTTCTTCTGTTTTCATTCTTGAACTTTTGAACAGGGATGTTACCACAGCAGTGGTCAGGTGGTACTAATTCACATCATCTTTTGGAAGTGAACAACTCTGAAAGGTGATGTAAGTAGACCCCCAAAAGCTGCTTGTTTGATTTTGTTGGACCACCCTTTTAGAGGTACATTTTATCTTTCTAAATAGCTAATACAGCAGTGATAACAATTGCACCATTAGTATAGTAGTTATATAATTAGAGAATAGATCCATCTATCTTTTTGTACTAAATTTTCTCCTCCAAAGGAATTTTGACTTTTTTATTGTCTTGTGCATTGTTTTTGCAAGTATCAATCTAAAGTCATTTTAAAAATAGATGATGTACAGTGCAAGTTTCTTGTAGCCATTGGTTTTATAATAACCTTTTATTTCTCTTTTTTCTTAGGGAGCAAACTTTTTAGAATTGGTGGAACTTGCTGAAAAAGCTCTAACAAGTCTTCCTTACCACAAACATTTTGCTTTGGTCCAAAAGTTCATCCAGATTTGCTCAAACATGTAAAGTATATTTGTCTATCTCTTTGTTTCGTTCAGTCACCAGGCATCTGTGTGTGCTGACTGTACTGTTACTAAACAATATTGTCTGCTGCTGCTCTCCGTTTTCATATGGATATATGTTTTCCCTTTTTATATTAAAACATGTATTATGTTCTATTTCTTCTAAGCAGTTTATTTCTGGTCATGGTTTAATGGTAATGCACAATGCAGCTCTTTGCATTTGAAGCCAGCAGAGGTCAGGCAATACCATGTAAAGAAAAGTCTTGCTTACATTTAGCTATAATTTTCCTTGAACCTTTTATTCTTTGTAAATGCCTGTGAAGTAAAAGTCCAATTCATTTGCTAAAAGGGTTAAAGTTAATTTGCTACCTTCAGTTTGCTGATGTGAATTGCTTGTAAGTTTTCCTTTATCAACTTCATTGTGTCGTATTCTCCTAATATTAGTTTTGTACAATGATATATTATGTCCTATTGTAATATTATTTTCAAATAATTTATGTTTAGCTTGTGAACTTTATTTTATTGAGTAAGTCTTCTGCATGTCAAGTTTACTAACTCTAAACATACATTGGGCTACATTCACAAAGTTGTTTCTATCAGTTTTGGCCATAAAATAGAACAGTTCCCTGAAGATGTGCAATCAGATTTGTAATAAAATTTGCAACATGCCTTGTCACTCATCGGTTTTAAGAAGTGTTGAGGAATATGGCATAATGGGTCTCCAAAGAGATGTAGTTTTTGTCTGTATCTCTACCCTTGGCATTGTAAACGGCTGTGGAATATGTTTCTGCTATAGAAACATCCGAGAGATTTAGGGAAGTTGGAGACTTGGGCAATGGCAAATGAAGTTTAAATGGGTTGTCTCGCTGCAAGGATTGCTTTTTATGTTAAAGATCTTGCAAAAATAAGTCCCTTCTTAATATATGTCCATTAACAGTGTCCTATATTTTCCTAGATATCCCCTCTTGTATGGGCTACATCAGCTCCTCAGGTTGCTATAGCTACAGACCTGTTCGATGTCTCTTGATAGGCTACCAGCGCTGGTTGCTATAGCTACAGACCTGGTGTCCTTAGGAGCTCCTCACTGCAGGCCAGTAGAAGCCGGTTAATTAAAAATGAAATTGAGAAAACAGGACTGAAGTATGATAAATTGATATAATGAGACAACCCCTTTAATGTGAACAAATGTAAGGTCATGCACTTATGCCTAAGGGAAAAAAAGGTAGAATAATTTCCTAAATAGCATACTGTTGGGTAAAACAACTGCTCAAAAAGACTCGAGGATATTGGTGGTCAGTAGTCTTAAAGGGGTTGTCTCACTATAAGGATTGCTTTTTATGTTAAAGAGCTTGCAAAAACAGGTCATTTTGCAATATATGTCCATTAACAGTGTCCTACCTATTCCTAGATATCCCCTCTTGTATGGGCTGCATCAGCTCCTCAGGTTGCTACAGCTACAGACCAGTTTGATCTATCCAGGCTGCCAGCACTGGTTGCTGTAGCTATAGACCTGGCTTCTACTTCAGCCTAGTGGAAGCCAGGAAACATGCCCCTGAATTAAAAGTGAAACCAAGAAAACAGGACAAATTAGTGTACTGAGACAACCCCTTTAAATCAATGACCAATGCAAGGCAGCTGCTCTCAGGGCAATTGAAATCATCGGTTATGTTACAAAAAAAATAAAAATCATAATCACTCATGCCTTGAACATAGTTTTGCCTCTTTACAAAGCACTGGTGAGGCCATGTATGAAATATTGTGTGCACTTTTGGACCCTTGTGTAACTAAGCTAGCGAGGGTACAGAGGACCTGACCAGGATGATTGTGAGAATGGGTGGATTGCAGTGCTAATACTGGCTATCTACAGGTTATTTAGCTTGGAAAAAATACAATTTAAAAAGAACCAGTCACTTTGAACATGCAGTCTGATCTGCAGTAGAAAGAACTGAGCACATTGATTATATAGCTTTTTTTACAAATAGATTCCGTAGTTGTATTTTTAAAATTTCAATCCCTGCTTATTCTGGATTAGTCCAGTAGGTGTATTATCGGTGGTAGACAGCCGGCTTTGTATGAGCGTGCATACAGAGACATCTGTCAATCAATGATAACACTGTCTACTGGACTCTTTAACCCAGAATAAGCAGAGATTTAAATGAATACAAATTCTACTGAATCATTTTCCTCAAAGCTTTCTATCAATCTGCTCAGCTCCTTCTGCTCTATAACATGCTACCAGCAGATCAGCATGTTCAATGTGACAGGTTCTCTTTAATAACCGTGTACAAATATGTGAAAGAACATTATTCAGACCTCTTGCATTATCTTTTCCCATCTAGGCCTGTGTAGAGGAAAAAGGGTTCCGCCATAATCGTAGATGGGAATTCTTTACTGTAAGAGTGATGAGGCTATAGAAGTCACTACCCCAAAAGGTTGTGATTATGGATTAATTATCAAAGCTCAAGAGGAGTCTGCCTTGAAAAATATATGGGAAAGGGGCTGAGAAGCCCACAGCGCCCTCTGTTGGATGTAACAAATCCTCAATTTGCTTTTGACCCACCGATTCTTGCGTTCTCAAGACTCAGTGGGTCAAAAGCAAATTGAGGATTTGTTACATCCAACAGAGGGCGCTGTGGGCTTCTCAGCCCCTTTCCCATAATGCCTTGTGATATGCAAATGCTGAGTAGAGGGCGAAAGGCAAAACAAAACTCTACAAGCCGTTCGTTTGGTGCTCTCCTTAAGGAGAGATCTTTCTTTCTTGAAAAATATATTACATGTTATGGTTTCTGCAATCTGGAGATAGGATGTTGATCCAGGAATCCAAGGATTTTTTCCTCTTGCATGAAGCAATTGTCATCTGCTTCATAGGAGTTGTATGTTGAATGGATTCTTAGATATATCCAAGAACTACATTCAGAATCCTAAAGACTTTCAAGCTAAAAACTCACGATTGCTTGATTTGCACATTTGCATTTGAGAAAGAAACTGGTTCAGTAAAAGCTGTTTTAATGCATTCGTAAAGCTAAGCTATTAGCTTAAAGGGGATTTGCCACCAGACTAAGTACTGACCTCCGTTCAGTATGAGAGCAAGATGTCAACAAATCACGCTGAGTCATGAAGCTGCAGTGGAGAGAGGGAGAGGGGAGGGGGGAGTGAGGAATCCAAAGGGAGCGTCTCAAAACTTAAGTGAACTAATAAACAGTACAACAGTGGATTGAATACAGCAAGACACAGAGCCTCAGACGGCACTGTCAGGAGAAACCTTATCTGCTAAGCAGCTTATGTAATGTAAACAAATCACGAGCTGACAGAGACGCACACAGACACACACAGCCAGAGCACAGAGCCTGCATAACGGATCCTGTGACATGTTCACTCAAATAATCAAACTATAACTTGTGAATTCTGAATACAAAATAGAACACCTATTCTAAACAGCAGATTGAAAGCTTCTTCATCAGATAAAGCAGGGATCTAATAACACTACAGCTAGTTATTCTGTATACAAAAGAAAACATATTGCTACCCGGTGCCTTAAAAGACCATTCATTCTGCCTGTCATCAGATAAGAAGTGATTCACGCAAGCACGGCCTTTCAGCTCCTGGGTCGTGACTAGGGGAAGCTTTGTGGTAACCAAGGGGGATTGAGAAATGCTGTAGTTTTCACTTTTTTTAATCACATATATTTAGAAAAGTGATTAAATACCCATTTTGGAGGTTCCCACGTCAACATTACATGGTGGCAAAACCCCTTTAACTGTAATAACCAGCAGAATTATGAATGCAGCTCTGAACAATAATACAGGCAGCAATTCAGGTTCAAAGTAGATAATTCATACATTGTATTTCCAAGGTTACTCCATTATGTATTAATGCTCTACATGGTCTTAAAAAGTGAATATATGCCTTAATGTTGCCTAATCTTTTATACTTTGTTACCTTCCATTCATTTAAACAGCTACAGTTCTGCTCAGAGTGGCCCTGTATTACTGGAGGAGAGTCAGAAAGTCCTCTTGCGAATGATGTCTAATTGGGTGCCTGCAGTGAGGGCAGAGGCTTATCAATGCTGTCTTGAAATTGTAAAGGTATAATATTTTTTTTTGTATATATGTGTAATCAGAAAAGGCTGATCATTTCTTCCTAGGGCTTTTAATGGAAATCATTCTCATACAGGTTGAATACTTTATTATATAAATCACTGTTTGCACTAACCAGGTAGCCACATATTGCTTTTAGATGCCAAGCACATGGTCTGTTGGCTGTCATAAATTATAATCAGCACTGAAACATTTTTGGTACTTGGCAGTTTTGTTCCGAGAAGGAAGACTAGAGGTAAAAACCTTCACCTGAGATTTTTACATGTGATACAATAATGCTTTTCCAAGAACGGCTTATATAAAATGTTATGGCGGCAAAACTGTGGTTACAGCTGCTCCGTTAATGTGTTTTGTTTTAGTGAAGAGCTTAACCACATTAGGGATGTCGTAGTGATACTAATTTGGCACATTGTTACAATCACATTGCTGGCAGTTAACACATGGGTTAGGAACATATCAGTCAACGAGTCTGTTGGCTCTTCGGTCATGATAATTATAATTATAATAGACATGGCATTAGAGTCAGTACAGCTGAAATGTGATTTTGTTTGGTTGTTCTTGGTTGTCATTTATAACTTATTTATTTTTTTAAATATATATGTATGTGTGTGTGTGTGTATATGTATGTATGTATATATATTATATATATATTATATATATGTATGTGTGTATATATATATATATATTTATATATATATATATATATATATATATATATATATATATATATATATATATATATTTATTTATTTTTTGTATATGTAACATGGCTTAGACCATGGTTCTCATAGACTATATATCACATTTTTATCCACTGGAGGTATATGTTTTTCAAAAGTGTTCACAAAAGATAAAGTAGACATTTTGAAATGTATGCAAATGTGTGGATTTTTATACAGTTTATTCATTAATTTATGCTTGCACAATTGTCCATACATTTTTTTAACCAAAAATTACCTCTTTCACAAAAGAATGAAAACTGCTTGGAAAACCGACAAAAAACGGACAGAAAATGGACACTTAAGTCTTTATGTTTACATAAATTATCCATTGATTTTAAAAAAAGAAAAAAAGATGTATCCATAATGGAAATTTTTTTTTAAAGGACAAAATAGCACAGCAGTCTGCGCTTTTCTTGCCCTGTTAAAAAAAAAAAAAAAAATGGAACCAGATGGAAAGCAGCACAAACTAATGTGTGTTAAAAGGTTGCCGTTTTGACCTTTTTGTCCTATTCAATTGTTTATGTCCAGGAAATGACAAAAACATGATGTGAACATAGCCTCAGCTGTGATCTGTGGCATTAAATCTTGTAATTATTGCAGGTGTGTGAGCAACATATAATTTGTCTTGACCAAAAAAGGACTTGATGCAGCAGAGCAAATGTTTGAAATGTTTGATTTCTGCCAAAATATTGGAAAGAACCGGAATCTCTTGCATGAATAGAGCTCTTAGAACAGCACTGGCCTAAGACATTATAGAGCAGGTGTTTGATTTACTGAACTCTTCTTTGGCACTCCTTTTAAAAAGGACATGGAGAGGACACTTCAATGGACGTTCTTTGTAACCATTATTGGTAACTAGATGATGACTGACAGCTGGAATAACCTTTTCTTTTTTTCATGTTCAGGTGATGTAGTGGCATAAGGTGGGGTTAGTTTTACTTGGCATCAATTGTCAGGACAGGATGTGTCTATGACCTTTTGGCCAAAGAAAAAGCATCCTACCCATCCCTTTTCCATCACCTTAGGTTTATAAAATTCAAAAGAACAAAGAAAAGAATAGTTTGAGAATAATTCAGAGGTGTATCAAGATGTGCTGCTAGTGTTCATATCAATGTTCCTTTAAAGAGAACCTGTCACATAGTTTATGCCCCCTTGCTGAGGGCAGCACAAACTAGTGACCGACCTGTTGTTTCTAGCACTGTGTCCCTTATTCTCTAAGATGCTGGAGTTTTAGAGTATTTAATACTCAAATCTGCAGTTTTCAGCCAGAAAAGAGTCCAGCTTTTCATGAAAAGAGTCCGTTTAATTCATAACCCGCCCAACTGAGGCTACCCCGGGAATAGCCTTGGGTGGGCAGGACTCTTCTCTGGCTGAAAACTACCAGATTGAGCACGAAATACTCTAAAACTACAGCATCTTACTGAATAAGGGATACAGCACTGGAAACCGCGTATCTGTCACCAGCTTGTGCTTTCCTCAGCAACAGGGAAATAACCTATATAACAGGTGCTCTTTTAATCCTTCATGTACGTTTGAAACCAGAAGTTTACATACACTATATAAAAAGACACATATGCACGTTTTTCTCACTCTCCTACTTGAAATCAGAATAAATTCTACCTGTTTTAGATCAATTAGAATTATCAAAATTATTTATATTTGCCAAATTTCAGAATAATGAAAATTTTTAAAGGCATTTGTATTACTTTCTGCAAAGTCAGAATTTTAAATACACTAGGATTACTATGCCTTTAAATAATTTGGGACAGCCCATATGTTTTTGATAGGTTTATTGGCAACATCTGAGTTAGTTGGAGACACACCTTTGGATGTATTTTAAAGCACATCAGAAACCCACTGCTTCTGTGTGTAAAATCATGGGGCATTATGGGAAAGGGGCTGAGAAGCCCACAGCGCCCTCTGTTGGTTGTAACAAATCCTCAATTTGCTTTTGACCCACCGAGTCTTGAGAAAGCAAAAAGGATTTTTTAGCCAAGCCAGTATCTCTCATCTACAGACAACGCTGTTTCGGGATTTTTGTCCCTCTTCAGTGCAGAGTAGAGAAGATACTGGCTGGCTGTGTGGGAGGCATCGGGTAGCTCAGGAAGGGAAGATCTCTCCTTAAGGAGAGCACCGAACAAACGGCTTGTAGAGTTTTTGTTTTGCCTTTTCGCCCTCTACTTAGCATCTGCATATCACAAGGCATTATGGGAAAGGGGCTGAGAAGCCCACAGCGCCCTCTGTTGGTTGTAACAAATCCTCAATTTGCTTTTGACCCACCGAGTCTTGAGAAAGCAAAAATCATGGAAAATTCTAAAGAAATTAGCCAAGATATCAGGAAGAGAATTGTAGTCTGGCACAAGCCTGGATCCTCATTGGGTGCAATTTCCAGACACCTGAAGGTTCCTCGTTCACCTGTACAAACAATTATATGCAAGTACAAACAAGATGGGAATGTCTAGCCATCATACCGCTCAGCAAGTAGACTGGTTCTGTGTCTCAGAGATGAATGTGCTTTGGTCCAACATGTGCATATCAACCCAAGAACAAAAGCAAAAGACCGTGTGAAGATTCTGCCGGAAGATTGTGTCATTATCTACAGTGAAACGAGTACTGTATCAACATGGGCTGAAAGGCCAGGAAGAAGCCATTATTCCAAAAGAAACATATAAAAGCCAGATTAATGTTTGCAAATGCACACAAGAACAAAGATCTACAGTTTTGGAGACATGTCCTGTGGTCTGACAAAATTGTTTGGCCATAATGACCATCATTATGTTTGGAGGAAAAAGGGAAAAGCTTCAAATCCTAAGAACACCATCCCAACTGTGGAAAACGGGGGTGGCAGCATCATGTTGTGGGGTAGTTTTGTTGCAGGAGGGACTGGTGCACTTGAATAAATATATGGCAACATGGGGTAAGAAGATTATGTGGCAATACTGAAGCAACATCTCAAGACATCAACCAGGATGTTAAAGCTTTGATGGAAATGGGTCTTCCAAATGGACAATGACCCGAAGCATACTGCCAAACTGGTTACAAAGTGGCTTAAGGATAACCAAGCCAATGTTTTGAAGTGACCATCACAAAGCCCTGATCCCATTGAAAATTTATGGGCAAAGCTGAAAAGGCAGGTGAGAGCAAGGCGTCCTACAAACATGGCTCTTAGGGTATGTTCACACGGCTTATTTTGGAGCGCATTTCGCCGCGTATTTCACAGTGTACTGCACTTAAAACGCGGGAAAATGCGGCCCACAATTACGATAATCCATAGCTCTCATAAAGAACTATGGATTGCGCCTCGTCCGCCCACATGTACAATACGATCGTATTGAACGTGTGGGGAGATAAGTGACCTCAGTAATGCATGTCTTTGGGGCCGGCAAGTGGCTGCCCCCCCCCCCCCCCCCATGCGCTGATTAGTGCGAGCTCCCGAAACACACGATGTATTGCAGCGCATACAGTACGTGCCGCAGTACATCGTGTGAACATAGCCTTACACCAGTTCTGTCAGGAGGAAAGCTTGTGGAAGGATATCCAAAACATTTTACCCAAGTCATACAGTTTAAGGGCAATGCTACTAAATACTAATGAAATGTATGTAAACTTTTGACTTTGCAGAAAGTAATAAAAATACTTACAAAATTCTCTCTCTCATTATTCTGGCATTTGGCAAATATATAAATAATTTTGGTAATCCTGATTGACCTAAAACCGGTAAGGTTTCTTCTGATTTCATGTCACATAGTGAGAAAGACATGCATATGTGTCTTTTTAAATAGTGTACGTAAACTTCTGGTTTCAACTGTATATATCAGAGACATGAATCAAATGTAAAACGATTGATAATCCATGTGTTCTATTAAAATATTTTATTTACACTTGTCGTTTTAGGATTCCCTAGGAGTTCACAATGTCACCAAACCTGTGTCTTCTATTTGCAATGGTATAAATTTTCTTCTTCATCCCAAAGTTCTGTATGAACTCATTGCATTTGGCCTGCAGGATTCCAACAATGAGGTGCTTATTATCTTTTTGTCTTCATAAGAGGTTTATGGACTTTAGGATACACTTAGGTTTAACTAGATTCTGACCTCGTTTCCCCCTTTCCTGACTAGTTATTTTCATTCTGTTTAGTTCATACGTGTTTGAATTCTTTTTTTGTGCATTTTTTTTTTAAATTTTGCATCCATTTATTTTTATTTTAAACATTGTGCCCCTCATAAGATCAGAGAAAGACCTCTGGAGGTCTCTGTTTTTCTGGGGCTGATATACTAACCCAGGTTACAAGGTAAATACAACCACTGAATGTAGAACTAATCTGAGTCTGATAAGTAGGTGTATGTTAACATGATTTCCAAATCTGCTGGTGCAGTGCCCTCCTATTGTAGTAAGGTGACCTAGTCATACTAGAGAGCAGACTTGTCAGTCGCTCTTTTACTGGACAACCACTTTCACATAGACTCTTGCAATATTTTCATATGCTCTACTGTTAATACAAAGTAGAGAATCCAATTTATTAGAATTGGTTTGCACTTGCTCATAGATTAGGTTGAAGATAAATAAAAGATAATTTAGTATTTCAGTAAATTTATTGTTCGCAAAGATTCATTTATTAAAAAGTTTTGCAGCGTTCTGTGTTCTAAAGAAATTATCAGGAATTTCATTATTTTCCTTTCCTTATAGGTTGTTTTGGCTGCTGAAGCCATTCTTACATATTTCCTCCAAGGAAGGCTTGTGATGACCGCATCATCTTGGAATAAGCTTATTGAAGCACTCTATCCAGTCCTGCCCATTTTACAGGTAATGCCATTCTGGGCTTCACTATGAATAACTTATACGTTTTAGTATTGCTAATAAAGGGGGAACACTGTGGCTGCAGGGATATTGCCGAGTTGAATGTTGCTTGCTCTGGAGAATATATGACTGGAGAGCTGTAAAGTTGATGGAAAACTGCTGAATGTCTTCATTGCTTTATTTCAGTACACAGGAGCATTTATAAATTCCCTTTCTGGGTTTAAAGGGGTTTTCTCGCAACAAAGACCATGTCTGCTATTTTAAGGAGTTTGTGGAAATGCGTACTGTTTCTGATATCCAGCTGACAAGGGCGTTTGGGGAAAGCATTAGAAGGAAGGCCTTATATGCCTTCTGTAGTCAGACAATAGACCTCACCAAGTGTGGCCCACATTTACTATTGCTGTCTAAATGTTAGACAGCGTTCAGTTAGACAGACTGACTAAAGATTTGCTAGAATTATTATAGAGGTTCGTGCTTCAAGTTTGATCATTTTGGTACATCATCGTTAGACTTGTCTGGCTTTCAAAGCCAATTATTAGGGGTCTACTTCTTTGCCAGAATTTCAGAGCATTTCTGCACAGTAAATTGCATTGTAATCAAGCCCTTTTCCTGTGAAGCTATGTCCACCACTGGCTAAACCAAATCCCCTTTTTGGAGAGTTAACAAAAAGTGTCTAAATCACATAATCTGCCTGTTAAATGTTGAACCAAGTATACGCCAATTTGTGGTGCATTTTTCAATACTTCTGGCACAACCACAATAGCTAAGCCCCTTTTACAGGTTTTTTTCACCAACATGATTAGCTTTTAAAATGTACGGAAAGGTAAATGAAAACCATTACCAAATACATTGTTGCTCTGATTTTTTTTCTTTGTTTAGGAGACAAAGATCTTAGCTACTGCTAGTGTACACACGTTTCTCTTGGTTCCTTGGTTAATTGCTCTTCCACATAATGGTTTTCTATAGTGGTGACACAGGTTCAGGGATCTCTAAAAGTCATCTAACAGGATCACTTTTTACTTTTGGACTTTTACACTAGATGCATTGGTTATATAGTAAAGTTGCATCTTGTAACAGGATCTCTTTTTTTTTACTTTGGGAGTTCTACACTAGATCCATTAGAGATCTAGTCAAGTCATCTACTGTAACAGGATCACTTTTAATTTTGGAACTTCTACACTAGATGCATTGGGGATCTAGTAAAGCAGAACTACCACAAAGGGAACCCTATAGTAAAACCTAACTTTTAATAAACCATGTAAAATATTAAAGGGGTTGTCTCACTACATTGATTTATCTTACTTCCGTCCTTTTTTCTTGATTTCATTTTCAATTCAGAGGCATGTTTACTGGCTTATACTAGGTGCAGTAGAAGCCAGGTCTGTAGCTATAGCAACCAGTTCTTGCAGCCTATCATGAGAGACTAAACAGGTCTGTGGCTATCTTCTCCTTTCTGCAAAGAGGAGCAGTGCCAGAGCCCTGCTCCTTGAGCAGGCCACTAGTATCCATGTGTTTGCTCAAACTGTCAGAAACAGACTCCATGAGGATGGTATGAGGACCTGATGTCTAACACCATGCAGGGTGATTTGGCATTTGCCAGAGAACACCAAGATTGGCAGATTCAACATTGGCGCCCTGTGCTATTCATGGATGAGAGCAGTTTCACATTATTATTATTATTATTATTGTATTTTAAAGCGCCATTGATTCCAGGGCGCTGTACATTCAAGGGGGGTACATACATAAGTCAAACGAGTACAATGATAAGTGATTAATGACAATTGGTACGACAGAGGGAGAGAGGACCCCACCCGCGAGGGCTTACAATCTACAAGGAGGGGGAAAGAGACAGGAGGTGAAGGGCAGACATGTTTGAGGAGGAAGTAGTGACAGCAAGGTTAGTGTAGGTTAAAGGCAAGCCTGAAGAAATGGGTTTTCAGGTTGCTTTTGAAGCTGGTGAAAGTGGGGGGAGAGTCTGATGTGTTGGGGCAGTGAGTTCCAGAGTGTGGGTGAAGCACGGGAGAAGTCTTGGAGACGGTTGTGTGAGGAGCTGATAAGGGGAGAGCAGAGGAGAAGGTCCTGAGAGGAGCGGAGATATTTGGAAATTAGGGCAGAGATGTATGGAGGGGAGAGGTCATGGAGAGCCTTGTAGGTCAGGGTTAGTAGCTTGAAATGAATTCGCTGTGCAATGGGAATCCAGTGAAGGGATTGGAAGAGGGGAGAGGCAGAGGAATAGCGAGGAGAGAGGTGGATAAGACAGGCAGCAGAGTTAAGGATGGATTGGAGGGGAGCAAGGGTGCTAGCTGGGAGGCCACAGAGAAGGATGTTGCAGTAGTCTAGGCGGGAATTGAGAATTGGGAATTGAATTGAAACATTGAGCACATGTGACAGACGTGACAGAGTCTTTAGATGCCGTGGAGAATGATCTGCTGCCTGCAACATCCTCCAGCATGACAGCTCTGGTAGTGGGTCAGAAATGGTGGGGGAGACCTTACTTTGGAGGGCCACACAGCCCTTCATGTGCTAGCCAGAGGTACCCTGACTGCCATTAGGGAACTGGATGAGATTCTCAAACCCATTGTGAGACCATATGCAGGTGCAGTGAGCCATGGGTTCCTTCTGATGCGTGACAGTGGTAGGCCTCATAAGGCAATAGTGTGTCAGCAGTTCCTGCATGATGAAGGCATTGATTCTATGTACTGCCTGCCTGTTCCCCAGACCCGATTTCTGATGCTTTAATCTGGGTCTGGGAGTAGATCACTTATGAGAACATCCACTGCCTCATCAGAAACATGCCCAAGCATTGTAGGGAGGTCATACAGGCACATGGAGGCCAGAGACACTACTAAGCCTCATTTCCTTGTCTTGAGACATTTTCTCTGCAGTTGGATCAGCCTGAAATGTGATTTTCCATGTTGATTTTGAATATCATTCCAAATCCAAACCTCCATGTGATATTCATTTTGATTTTCAGAGATCATTTTTATGCCTTATTGTTCTCAGCGTATTCCACTGTGTAATGAATAAAGAATTGCTACTGGAATATTTTATTTATTGAGATATAGGATGTGGTATTTTTGTGTTCCCTTTATTTTTTGGAGCAGGGCATATACAAAACCAAACATAGCACCCAAAAAGACAAAATCTCCAAATAAAAGTTATTACACCAATTCTAATTCCAGATGCAAATTGTCATCTGGAGTAGTGGTGCCACGTTGTGAGAGTTGAAATTAAATAGGGCTAGAAGGATAAGGGGTGATAATATACCTGGACAGTTAATCCTAGGCTATTGCCTAACAGTGCTCTCCCTCCAAGGGGTGCACTAGATGCTCCATGATGGATGCCACATGCTGACTGCAGAACTATATTTTCTTTTTCATTTTGTTTAGTACTTCTATACTTCATGTTCCCTGAGGAAGCTAGAAATCTAGGTAGAAACACATGAGGCCTTTGGTTTCTGGTTTTTGTACTATAGTGACCAGCACGATTGTTGGCAGGTGCATTTTCTCTACTATTGGATCGTATATACAGAGTGTCTTCCACATGACACTTTACATATTAAAATTGGGGACAAAACCTATTGTCCAATAAGAGTTTTACTATGTACTTTAATTTAGATTTTTTTTGGTGCTATATTAAGTTTTTGATATGTTGACAGTAATAATTTATATGGATTATTAAAAGTTAACTTTTACTGTTTGGTTTTCTTTTGTGATAGTTTTAATTGTTGACTCTCAGTCCCCTAGAAATTTATGTAGATCTAAGTCCTCAGTGCTCTTTGTTGATATAGTAAAGTAGCATCTTGTAACAGGATCACTTCTTACTTTGGGACGTCTACACTAGATGCATTCTAAAATATTTGTCCTAGGTTCTTTGGTTCTTGCAGCGTCTTTGTTTATAGCCGGATTGCCTGCTCTGTGCACTTGATTTGTATTCTGTACAAAAGATCCTTTAGACAGAAATGTTATAGCTACAGTATTTCAGTTTTGTGAACCGGCTTCAACTAAAATTCATTTTGTCGATATTCCATTCTTCAGGGTTTTGCTGACGTGGAGGAAGCTTTAGGTGCTTCAATCGTGGCTTTATGCGAAACATCAGAAAGAGGGGAAGGAGTTTTGCCTAAAATGACTTTGTTGAAAACAGCGGTACGGTTTCTGTTTGCCAAAAAACTGACGTGAGTAAAGTTCTTTTTGTTAAAAGAAATCATGAAAGTTTTTAAATTTCTGGTCTGTTTTTGGATCAATACTTTTTCAGTATCTTGTCCACAAGCAATACTGTTTTGTTATATATCAGACTTGAAGAATGTGAGCTGAATCACACATATTTTTATTATTGTTGAGCTAGAGGATGGTTTCTTAAAACATAATTCTACAATTAGTTATATTTTCTGGGTTAAATTTACGTAAAAAATTGGACATTGTCCAGTCTTATGAGTAGTAGTGGTGGGCTACCCTGTTAACTTTTATTAAGTTATTCATACGCCCCGTTAGGGTATACTATATGAACATCAAGTGTAGCAGCTTTATAAACCATAATTTGTGATGGACTTGAAGTCTATGTATTTTATGGGTGGCCAATTGTCTGTCATAATGCATTTCTCCTGGCTTTCCTAGAAAAGTCAGCAGAATGCCAGGGGAGCCTGCAATTGGAGCACAAATTTGAAATATGTGTAAAATATTTAGTAGATATGTTTGTTTCATGCTTTTGTACTTTTTCAGTTAATAAATGCTGTTTCCTTTGTCAATGTTATGACTTGCTTTTGAAATTCTTCTTGTAGCCCCTTAGATCACACAGCAGTATCTCTATATCCATTGTCAGACATATTGTCTGTTTTTTAAAATGTAATTAATTGTCTTCTTGACTCCCACAATATGTTTTTCCCAGAAAATGTACAACTTTTTTTAGTGAAATGTATTCTTTATTGAATATTTTTAATAAAGGATTATAAGCAGAATATACCATACAAATGAGAAAGTAAAACCAACCTCCTCCCCCATTCCTTCCTTGTTCTAGTATCTACAATATCAAGACAAAATCTGCAAATCATAAGTGGTCTAAAAAATGGCATGCCATATTGTTCAAACATGATGCATCATCATCACAATAGAAGACATAAACTTGTGTAATGGACTAAGTAGAAAGGACAGTAGAAATAGGCAGAAACTATACCTCCCCCACAAAGGAACACAATCAATTGGGTACCATGTTCAGCCCCATGAAAGTCTTTCCATATCCCCCATTTCTTTTCAAATTTAGCAACGGCATTGTGTGTTTTGTACTCTTCTTGTTCGAGCCGTTTTATCCAGAAATTCTGTCTGAGTAGGAACATGGTTGATCAAACAATACGTTATTATCAGTTTTCAAGCCCGATAAAGTAAATTTCCGATAAAGTGCATTTCTTAGATGCTCATCCTCCATTGTGTCCTAACTAAACCAAGCATGCACACTAATGGAGTACAAGATATTTAAAATTGAAACGCCTGACTCCTACATGAAAATAAGTTGTCCTAGAATCATCCAAGAGGAGCATAGAACATGAACAAGATATGTGCAGGTTCATAGCTGCACCCAAGATATTTTCCATCTGTTTGAAAACCTGTCCTCTGAAGAAGCACGGCTGTTCCATAGACCATAGAGGAACAACTGAGAAAGACAAAGTGACTTGCTTGGAGATGGCACAGGGACAGATGACAAGATTTAAATTACTTGTTCGTGATCACCAAAATATCAAGTTCCTATTCATAGTTATCTGGAACAGGATATGTATTCATTAACATTTTAAATTTAATTGCAAAGACCTTTGGGTCCAATTTGGAGCTTTCCATTAAAATTTCTTCACTGTAATTGTTGCAGTATATCGTAGAAGCAATTCTGTATCAGCAATGATGTTATCTAGAATCAAGACAGTGTGCACAGGCGCCTAAAACAGAGAGCTTCTTGCCACCATTTTTTTTCTAGCCAATAAAAATGAATGATTGGTGGTTCACCCAGTAGTGTTTAGTTTCAGTAAAAATAATTTTCAGACTGTTCATGGAAAGATCTGTTGCTTTTAGATTTAGGAGAGCTTACTACACATATGGACAAAATTGTTGGAGAGAAAGAAAAAAAGATCACTGAAATAGATCAAAACTGGCAAAAAGTAATAATAAATTTAAATGTATGGAAAATAAACTAATGAAAGTCAGACATTGCTTTTGAATTGTGCTTCAATCAAAATGTTTAAAACGAAAGCTAATGAAACTGGGCTGGACAAAATAACCTAATTTAACATTTTGTTGCTCTACCGTTTGAGGAAATTACTGCAAACAAGCGATTTCTGTAGCACTCAGTGAGACTTTTGCGGGTATTGTGGCCCACTCCTCATGATCAAGCTGCTTCAGCTGTCTCAGGTTTGAAGGATGCCTTCTGCAGACTGCATGTTTCAACTCCTTCCACAGATGTTCAATAGGATTTAGATCAGGGCTCATAAAAGCCATTTCAGAATAATCCAATGCTTGGATGTTTTTAGCTGTGTGTTTTGGGTCATTAATTTGTTAGAGGACTGCGAATAAGATTAACTTGTTATGAGACTGGGCAGCGCGATTTGCTCCAGAATGCATTGATAGTCTTGAGATTTTATTGTACCGTGCACAGGTTTGAGACACCCTGTGCTCGATGCAGCAAATCAGCCACACAACATAACCAAGCTTCATTCATGTTTCACAGTAGATACAATCTTCTTTCCTTTTTGTGCTTCATTTTTGTGTCTCTGAACATAGAGCTGATGTAACTTGCCAGAAAGTTCCCATTTTTTCTTCTGTCCAAAGTACACTTCCCCAAAAGCTTTGTGGCTTGTCAGCATGGATTTTGGCAAAGTCAAGTCTCGCTTTTTTATGATTTGCTTTCCACAGTGGTGTCCTCCTTGATCATCTCCCATTCGGTCTACTTTGGCAAAGACAGTGATCTGACATTGATGTACCTTGACTTTGGAGTTCACCTCTAATATTTTTGGAGGTTGTTTTTGGCTCTTTGGTTACCATTCCTATTATCCATCTCTTGTGGTAACAGGAACATCAAAATGTTTTGAGATGGTCTTCTAGCCTTTACCTTTTAACACATTTGCCTGTAATTTTATTTACAATCTCCTTACACAACTCTCTCCTTAGCTTTTTTTGGTCTATGTTCCAAACAGCACAGTGACTACTTTTCTCCTGTTATAAATGTAGATTAACTGATTGCAAGTTTGAAAACACATTTGATGCCAATTACAGGACACACCTTAGTTTAACATGTCCCTATAGTCAAATTATTTTATTTTTCTAGGGATACCATCACTTTTGTCTAGGCCATTTCTGTGTTCTCTTTTTTTTTTTTTTTTTGAGCCACAATTTAAATGCAATGTCTGATTTTATTACATAAGTAGTTAAAGAGAACCTTTCAAATAGATTATGCCCCCCTTGCTGCTCAAATCTGCTGTTTTCAGCCACAAAAGTAATGAAAACCCTGCCCATCTGAGGCTAGCCCCGCCCACCTCAACTGATAAACCTATTACTTTGAATAGGTAGAAACAGGAGAATAACTGCCAGGTAGGCGGGGCTAACACCTGCTCATGAATAAGATTTGAGCATTAAATGCTCTAAAACTACAGCACCTTACAGAATAAGGGACACAGGGCTGGAAACAGCAGGTCTGTCACTAGCTTGTGCTATCCTCAGCAAGGGTGGCATAACCTATGTGACAGGTTCCCTTTAAGCCAGCTTACCTGTTGTTGCAAATGATGTGAGGGTGCAGGCTTGTGTCTAAGAGGCCTCTTACCATTCAAACTTGAGAAAGCACTACAAGGGTTAGGAGCATACATAAATACACCTAATAGATATAAAAAAGATCATTTTTGGAGTTCATACCCTGAGGAAATCTTGTTCTCAATTTACATATCCAGAAAGCCTCTCTATGAACAAGAACTTTCTTCTGTTTCCACTCCTCAACGGTCCTTCAACCCACTTGGCGATTTATACATATTGTAAATGGTCATGTGATATGCAAGTGATTCTTTCTATGTAATTCATTTTTAGAATTTTAGACATTGGTTAATAATCATTAATTGAGCCAGTTTTAATATCTGTGACATATACAATAGCCATATTTTGATTGATTGATGGATAGGTTTTAAATCACTGTATCTTCACAGTTTGTTGTGCTACGATTAAGGGTGCTGTAACCTAAAACGCCTCAGCTTCTTACTTCTTACTTCTTCAAATGGAAATGAAATAAATTAAATTTTTATGGTGCTTTAAATCTGATTTTATTAGTTGGTTTTAAATAAATTTATCTGTATTACTACTTTTGTCAGTTTCAAGTTAGCATGAATTTGTGGTTTTTTTTTCTTTAACCCTTTTTCCCGACATGGGCGTATGATACGCCCTACGGGAAGTACTTCCGAAAAATGGGACGTATCCATACCCCTGGGATGCGCGGGCTGGGGGGCGAGCCCGCGCAAATCGCAACATGGGACCACGGAAAATTTCCGCTGGCCGCTGCCGATCCCCCCCGGCCGGGTGGTTTGGCCCGGGTAATTACCGTTTATTAAACCGCACCTGCCCGGCTGCGTAAAAAAACCGCAGGCGGGGAGGGGAGCCCCTTCCTCCCTGCTCCGCGGCGCCGCCTGTAGTGGGGCACGTCTCCTCTCTGATCCCTCGGGAAAGTAACGGCATTTCCGGGGTCATCTTGACGTCCCAGCCCGCAATGCATTGTGGGCATGGTGCGGTTGTCAGGCGACCAGTACAAGAATGATACGTGCACTGGTCTGCATTTAACAGCAATCTGATGATTGCGTTAAAGAAAAGTAAAAAAGGGAAAAATAAATGTCAAAAGTAAAAAAAAAATAAAAAAAAACCAAAAAAATAAAAAAAAACACTTACACCCCCCTTTTTTCCCCTTTACAAAGGGGCAATCCCCCAAAAAAAGACAAAAAAAATGACCCAAATTTTGGGGTATCGCCGCGGGTAACACCCACCGAAAATCGCATGTTTTTTAACCCTACGGTAAACGCCGTAAAAAAAAAAAAACAAAAAACATCCAGAATTGCGATTTTGACATCCGCAGCACATAAATGGAAAAAAAAAGGACAAAAATCATAAACGCCCAAAATTTTGTCCAATTTAAAATTTCAGTTCACCCCGCAAAAAAAAAGCCCATCACGCTCTTATACGGAAAAAATAAGAAAGTTATGGCTTCAGAAGACCGCATGCATAAAAATTATTTAACACAATAAAAACACTTTTTTTTTTTTTTAAAGTGCTTAAAAATTTAAAAAAATTAAAAAGGTATCGCCGTTCGTATCGACCCAGAGAGTAAAGCAAATGGTCAGGAACTGCACGTGAGCGCTGTTAAAAAAAAAAAAACATACTGGGTTTGAGTATTTTTCTTTCCCCTGCCTTCCAAAAAACGGATTTAAAATGATCAAAAATTTTGTCCCCCAAAAATTTTTCCAAAAAAAAACGTCAACTCTTCCCGCAAAAAACAAGCCCCTACACAGCTCCGTACACGAAAAATAAAAAAGTTATGGCTCTCAACATGGCATGCAAAATCGGGTTTTTCCTTTTTTAAAAAAAAAGTGTTTTTATTGGTTAAAAGCAGTAAAAAAATAAAAAAAAACAAATTTTGGGGACGCTGTAAACGTAAGACCTGCTGAGTATACTGTATTTTCATTTTACTGCCGGGGACCCTGTTAAAAAAATAAAATAAAAAACACTACCAGGAAAAGCTGTATTTTGTTCAAAAACCCCACAAAAACCCCTTAAAAAAAAAGGATCAAAGCCGGCTTTTGCCCCCCATAATGTACTAATTTAAAAAACGAACTCATCCCCCAAGAAACAAGCCCCGAACGGCTCCGAACAAAACTGAAAACTTATGGCTATCAGAACAGAACACTAAAAACCAATTTTTTTATAGACCTATTTCTATGTGTAAAAGTAATAAAACATAAAAAAATTATAAAATCTTACCATTGCAATTGTTCCACCCCCATGTAAAGATATCCGTCATTTTACCGCCGGGAACGCGTAAATTGAAACCCAAAAAACAATGGGGGGAATTGCTTTTCCCCCCCATTTTCAAGCCCCTGCAAAAAAAAAAAAAATTTTTAAAACCGGTTTTTTTCACCCCAAGAAATTTTTAGGGGGAACAAAAGGGTTTTTTGGGTTTTTTTCTTATTTTTTAAACCAGCCCCCCTTGTAAAAAAAATTTTTTTTTGGGGGAAAAAAATTTCACCCCTTTTAATTAAAAAATTTTGCATTTTTGGTTTTTTTTAAGGTTTTTTTTAAAAAAAAAAATTTTCCTTTACAAAAAATTTTTTTTTCATTTTAACCTAACGCTAAAAATTTTTTTTGACACACCGGGGGCGAAGCTCACTACACCCCCCGGATTTAAAACCTTAAGGGGTGTGTGTTTTCCCAAAATTTGGGGGGGGTTTTAGGGGCGTTTATTAAGTTTTGGAACTTAGGGGGTCCGCAAACTGAAATGGCCCCCAAAAAAATGGTAAAGAAAATGGGCTCCCGATCCCGTAGGGCTCCTCCATTTTTGGGGGTTGTGGTTTTTGCCCAAAAAGCACTAGGCCACATATGGGTATCTCTGAAAAGCAGAATTGGGGAAACAATATTAAGTTTTTATTTCCCGTCACATTTACCGTATTCTTGTGAACAATGTAAAAAATTGAAAATCGCAAAAAACAGAAATTTTTTAAAATTTCACTTCCATTTTTTTTTAATTCCTGTAAACACCTAATGGGTTTAAAAACTTCCCAAAGCGGTTTTGAATACTTTTTGGGTGTGTTTTTTAGATGAGGGCTTTATGGGGGTATTAAAATTTCGGCCAATCAAAAAACGTTAAACTGGACTGGTTCTCTAAAAAATGTTTAAATTTCAAATTTGTTGAAAATTTGAAAATTACTACTAAAATTTCTAAGCCCCCCAAAGCGTAAAAAAAAAAAAAACATTTTTAAAAAAATAAAGCCAAATACGCAAAATGGGAGATGCTAGTTTTAAACATTTTTGATGGGTAACTATCGTCTTTTCTGCAGAAATTTTTTGACATTTAAAATTGGTAAAAATTTTTTTAAAATTTTTTAGATTTTTTGATTTTTTTCACAAATAAACAAGCATTTTTTTGGCCAAAATTTTTTACTACTTAAAGCACATGTGTCACGAAAAACATCTCTGAATCACAGGATAGTTTAAAGTGTCAAAAATTATCTCACATAAAGTGACACATGACAGATTTCAAAAATAGGGCTCTGTCAGAGAGGCCAAAACTGGTTCCGGCGGTAAGGGGTTAATGGAAACGAAAAAAATCACTGCTCACGTAAAGGGGTTTTGCCACCATGTAATCTTAACGTGGGAACCTCCAAAATGGGTATTTAATAACTTTTCTAAATATATGTGATTACAAAAAGTGAAGACTCTGAGAGCTACAGCATTTCTAAATACCCCTTAGTTACCTGAAAGCTTCTACTAGACACGACCCAGGAGCTGACAGGCCACGCTTGCGTGAAACACTTCTTATCTGATGACAGGCAAAATGAATGAGCTTTTAAGGCACCGGGTAGAAAGTGCAGTCTATGAGGCTGTCTTGCTGTATTGAGAATCCACTGTTGTACTGTTTATGATTTCACTTAAGTTTTGAGACGCTCCCTTATTCCTCACTCCTTACTCACCCCCTGCCTCTCGGCCCTGCAGCCTTCATGACTCAGCGTGATTTGTTGACATTCTCCCTGTGCTGATAAGGAAGGTAAGAAACTTGCGTCCTGGCAAATCCCCTTTAAACTAACCCAATTCTAAAATCTAACTTTTAATGATAAATACCTTTAAAATATCAAAACTATACACCAACACACAACAGTGACAAGTAAAAAGTAAAGGGGTAAATAACAAAAATTAGTAAATCATCCTATACTCACCGCTATTATTAACCTAAAGATACAGGTGGGGTAATCATCCTGAAAAAGAGCGGCCCCACCTCTCGATGGCTAACCTTAGTTATTCACTGCACTAAATGTTATGTTGAAGCAGGGAACAACATGATATCCCTTTAACTCATCCAAACACATGATAGCATACTACACATGAGGCAGGAATCACAAGAATATAAACCTTACTGCCCTCATGTGTACTCATCCACTTCCCGACGCTTTTCTCCCTCAGTCAATCTACGAGAGTTCATCAGGGGAATATCTGGAGGACATCCATAGATATTGGATCTCAGTTGTTACACCGGTCTCTCTGGAGAAAGTTGTGTCTCACTTCCCTAGTGTTTTGGCTCTCTTTAAATAGCGGCACCTACTATAACACCGCCCACTATACCTATGAGTCGTTTGTAAATACGCCCCCTATATAGTTAAATGGCAGATGATAACGCCAATCGAAAGCAGATAAACGCCCACCAAGATGCCAACACACACTTCTTTTACAAAATGTTTTACCGCGCCTCCACAGATGTCACAAATCATTTGCTAATCTCTAAAATGTAGCAATAAATCTATTATGGCCTTACCACATATATACGTCCCTCTCACACAATCGCATCTGATAAAGCGCATGCGCATATGTACCGAGGTTTTCTCTGAAATGTGTATGACACCAGCACTTTGATATTTGTACACAATTTTTAACTATGTTAAGCGTCGTTCACATTACATTTTCAGTCTCCATCATTCACCTTTGAGAAAGGTTTCCTGACATATACTGAAGCAGAGCCATAGGAACCTTGAAGGCAAATGTTTTTATCTTTTGGACTATGTACAGTATGCTCTATTGCTTGATGGTATGCATTTTATGTTCCATTTTCTGAATGGTAGACCATACTTTTTGTTTTTGACACATAAAGCACATATGATTGGGAATTTGATCAAATGTAGTCCAAAAAAATATTATTTTGATCTATAGATTCCTACGATCCAGTTGAGTTATATGTTGAGATGCCATTTTTAAAATAACCCAATGAATACCACACACAAAGGTCAAAAAACGATAAGTGTCAGGGGCCTTATTTTTGTTTTAAAATTATCATTGGGGGTTGGTAAAGAAGCTCTAAGAAGTATAATGTAGTAACATTTAGCTGAAGTGTACTGCTGGGAAATGTTACAGCCGTCATAAAGTTGTGTATTGATAGTGGATAAGAGAAGCATTCACGGACACCTGAAATGACCTGTTCTTCTTTTTATAAGTTACTTTACAGTTTTTCAGCTCCTTTGTATTGTCTGATTTTTCTAGGCTACGTTCATTGGGCATTAAGTGGTTATCAGTCCATTTAATGAATGAGAAGGAGGCGAACTGCTAGCGCCCTGAGCTACAAGGCAAATTATTATCTAAGGCTGTCAGTCTATATATCACCGAGCGACCACTTGACTTAAAGCTGGATGACAAAGGAACATCCTTTTTCAAGGTTAATATTTGGAGTAATCACAACATATGTGATCACTACTGTACTTTTGGTATATTGCTTGCTCTTGGCTCATTATGTGCTAGTTTGTACACTCAGGCTCACACACACAAGTTATAGTGCTAAGAAGCTGTGTGACCATCCACGTGGAGGGGGTGTATTTTTTAGTTAATGTAATTGAACTGAGAGGAGTCGTTCAATACATCTAGCCATTATCGCCCTGAGCAGTGTGTGTTTTTATTGCAGTGTACCGAGGTTTTTTAATCAGTATTCTATGTGCATTGAATCTGTAGGCAGACACTGTCAAGAAAGTGGCTGAAATCTTTACTTCAGAAACTGTGGACTTGGCACTTCGCAAATCAGCGGCTGAACAGCTGGCAGTTATAGCGCAAGGTAAGATAAGCGAGATGTTTATTTTTATTCCTTATGTCACCTGAGAAGAATCAGATAGATTATCTCCACTCCGCACAGAAAGACGCCATCACAGGTTGCACCAAATCCATTACGTTACTTCTCGTAGGTTTGCCGGCATTAAAATCACTTTTGGAAAGTTAATTTAGATGGATTTTCTAAAACATATGATGAGTCTATATAAGTCGTGCACTTTCTAGAAAACAGGCTAGAACTGGCTTTTTTGTGGGACAAGTGACTCTCTTTTGCTGAAAACACATCATAAATGCAGATGTCAATGTCATAAGTTTTATTTTATTTCACCAATCTAAAAAAGGTCTGTTTGCTTGGATAATAATATAAAGTGCTCAGGGGCGTAGCTATAGGGGGTGCAGAGGTAGCAGTCACTACCGGCCCCTGCAGTCTAAATGCGGCCAAAAGCCCTCCGGCCAAATAAGGAGATACCAGCATTGTAACTGGCACATGGTATTTGAGGGGCCCATTTCACTTTTTGCACTAGAGCCCCAGAGTTTCAAGTTACGCCTCTGAAAGTGCTCAGTATACTCCACTGAAATTCCAGTAACCTCTAGTAAGTGAATGGCATGGTCTGTGCTTTGTGTCATACAGTTAGATGTAGGTTGCTGCTCCAGTACATTATTCTGTTTGTGTGTTGTAATCAAAGTTAAGTTTTCTTATCTTCTCTGATTTTTTTTGCTTTATTTAAAAACGGTACCTATTGGGATATGTTCACGTTGGGCGGATCTGCTGTGGATTAAAATGCACAGACTTTTTGGTGCAGATTTTTTGTGTGGGTACTGCTGTGGATTAAAGCAGATTTTTTCCCCATTGACTTCAATGGGAGAAGGTAATATTCGCACTACAATCTTCAGATTTTGTCTTAACCCACTGAAATAAATGGTGAAAAATCCGTAGTAAAATCCACAGTCATTCTGTGACACTGCAAGTGGTGCAGATATTAGGAATAAATATGAGGAAATATGAAAACATAAGATAACCAACAATTAGGGCACAGGTGTCAAACCCAAGGCCTGTGGGCCAAATCCAGCTCACCAACTCATTTTATGTTACATAGTTACATATAGTTACATAGTACGGTTGAAAAAAGACATGTTTCCATCAAGTTCAACCAAGGGTGGGTAAAATGTGGTTGAAGGGAGGGAGACATGGATTTTAAGCCCAGCCTCTCCACTGGTTAATGCCCTGAAACCCACAAGGCAAGAACCAATCTGCTTCAAGGAAGATTCCATCTCTGACTACAGAACCGCCACCAGCCAGGATCCAGAATTTTACATGGCTACGTACGCATTAAAGGGGTTTTGCCACGAAGTAAAATTGACGTGGGAAGCTTGCAAATTAAATAATAAACATTTTCACCATTCATCATTATTAAAAATTCTGTAGCGTTTTTGTTTTAGCTGCTCCTTTAGTGATCCATTGTTTACAGCTCGTCTCCAGGGGATACGTCCAGGGCTGAGAGCTCCTCAGTCCTGGTCGCACATGCTCAGACATCACCTCTCCTCTCAGGCAGGTACTGAGTGTTCAAACCCCAGGTGCTGTCATTCTACTCATGTCCTCTGTACTCCTTAGTAATTAGTCAAACAGTGAAAATAAATAAGAAAAAGAAACCTCAATCAGGTCTGTGCATTGATAAAGAGAAATAAAATCCACAGGTTTGGTGCCTGCAGGGATTTGAACCTAGGACCCTTGTGCTGTGAAGCAAAATATTTACCTCTGAGCTACACAGCACTTTGTGTAAGCATGCCTTTCTTTGACTAGAGAGAGGAAAGGCCTGGTGATGTCATCCTGCAGGATCACATGATATGTAATTCAAACAAATCACACACGCCCCCTTCTGAGCACACAGAGCTGAAGAGCTGGATGCAGGAGGGATAAAGTGAGATCGTGGCAAAACCCCTTTAATATTCTTTAGTTTCAGGCAGTTATCTAAGCCTTTCTTGAAACTCCCAACTGCTCCTGCTGTGACCAGCTTCTCAGGCGGCTATTCCACAGATTTACAGTTCTTACAGTGAAGAACGCTTTTCTTCTCTGGAGATTGAATCCTTTTTTCTCTAGCCGAAGGGAATGCCCCCTTGTCTTTTGAGGGGGCTTTACTTGAAATAAATTTTCCCCATACTTTTTGTAGGGACCATTTATATATTTATATAAATTAATCATGTCTCCCCGAAGCGTGGTCCAAGAGAGCTTATCATTGATACAGTGAGCAGAGATGGACAAGGTTCGGACACAAAAGGACCAGCCCTAAACTTTCCCTGGAGGATACAGCCAGTGCTTGGCAGAGGGGGTGACACATCTACGATTTGGAGCTCCAGCACCCACCTCCACACCGCTCTGTTCAACAGCTCTCAGTCAGTGGCACAACTCTGACCACTCTACCAAGGCACCTTAGCCACCCTACAAGGCCTTTCATTGGTCCTTTGAGGGAAAAATGAGTTTGACACCCCTGGATTACAGAATAATAATCCATTGTCACAATCGGTTTCCATGTTGGGGGATGAAAAATCACTCTGCTAGAAGCCTATAGTTTATGCAAGTACTGGTATTTATCTGTCAGAAGCAGAGTAGATGGAGACTCTCCTATTCTTTTACAAGCAATCAGTATAGGGCCTATCTCTTCTTCTGGGCTATTCTAGCACAAGATAGTGTGTAAGAACATTGCATTGGTTTTGGAAACTACATCTGAAACTTGGCTTTTTAGTCAAAGGGGCTCTGCTATCTGAATAACTTAAATACGAACCCCCACTAACCACATAACAAGGGTTATTCTGAAGAAATTGCGCTAATTTAAAAAATAATGGAGTGCTTTTATGAAAAGTATACTTGTTCTGCAAAAAATATGGCACATCTTTAAATGGTTAGTCTTTGTACAAAAATCGATTACCTATTTCTTGGATATGAAAGTAAAGAGGCCCTGAGGCTATTCCTGACATGGCTGTTTTAGTAAATACCCATATACTCTGTGAAATAACAATTCTAAAGCATCTGCTCTTATAACTCTGTTGTTCTGTTTCTCTGTTAGAAATGTATTACTGAATCAGTTACTAATTGGGGGTTTGTTTTTGCACAGTCTGACATTGTCCAATCAGTGCTGAGAGTCAGTGTGTGCAGGGGTACACTCCTTTAAAACTGGAATGGTAACACCCATCTAACAGATTCAGTGATACATTTCTAGAAGGAATAACAGAGGAACAGCACAACACAGAGTTATAAGAGAAGATCCTCCAGGATGGTAATTTCACAGGCAGGAAACACCAGTATTTACTAAAACATACTAGGATAGGTCACTTGTTCTCTTTAACATCAAATTATTTGGGACCCCTACTTACTGTGATCCTTGGCAATAGCTAGAACAAAGGTGCACCGATGATTTAAATGTTTATTCAGTGGTTGAACTTTCTATGGCTAACACCATCAGCAGCACTGTACTAGCACTAAAAAACAGTCAAAGGGAACATAGGAAATTATTGGAAAAGCATTAGTGTACGATTTTGATCAAAACTATAACGGCCCATCTGCCATGGCAGGATGACCTCAATACAGATGGGAACCTACTCTAATGTTACCTCTCTTGGTGTCTGTTCAGACCTCCACATTTCAGATAGACAAGATTCCAACTATAACCTGCTCTGATTTAAAAAGTCTGTGTGGATGGGCGGAGTGCAAAAAACAAAATGGGGGCCAGCCACTCTCCCATACAAACAGTCTAAAAATAAAGTTTAATCTGCACATCTCAAATGATTTTTTAGAAAAATGAGCAAAGGTGCGCGCTGGTGTGGCAGCAAAATGCAAACACAATCCAATATCAGCAGCACATTAGTAACACTAAAAAACAGACAAAGGGAACATCGGAATTTTATGGAAAAGCATTTTTGCTACTTTTAAATGCATAAAAACTTGAGGTTCTTAGTGTAGATTTTTGATCAAAACTGTAAAGGCCCATCTGACATGGCAACAAGACCTTGGTACAGATGGGAACCTACTCTGTTACCTCTCTTGATGTCTGTTCCTACTTCTACATTTCAGGGAGAGAAGATTCCAACTATAAACTGCTCTGATTTAGAACATCTTATTGCTAGCACATGTACTTGCACCATTTACTAATCTAGATTAACATAAAAAAGAAAAAAAATATTTTGTGTCCTTACCCCTCATGCATCATTTAATTTGACGTGAGAACATAGACTTACAAATTCTTCTCCTTTGTAACTGTACCCACACCTTCTCAGACTTTGTACACATGGCCAGTCTAGCATCTCATAATTGGTCATTACCCCAGTTCTTCACCAGTCTGATTTTTCATCATTTCTGATTTCTGCAAACATATATGGAAGAGTAATTTACAGTGAGCTACAGATAATAGTTTATAGGAAAATGAGAAAAATAAGATGGGAGTGTTGGGTTATACGGATTTCATCATTTCAGTTGGCTCTTTATTTACAGACATGATAATGCATGGAGCTATTAAGGAGCTGATGATTGTGGAAAAGATCCGTAACATATTACAAAAATGTGTGCATCAAAGTGGAACGGTAAGTACAACTACTGTGAAAGAATTGAGAGTCAACGGACCTGAGAATTAAGCCTGCACATGTGGACAAAATTATTGGTACCATTCCATTAAAGAGAGAATAAACCACAATGTTCATTGAAATAACTTGAAATTGGCAAAATGAATAGCCCTGTTCCAAATCTTATTGAAAATATGTGGTAGAAGCTGAAATAAGTCTGGATAAGGCATCCTTCACATGTAAGGCAGCGGGACCAGTTTGCACACAAGGAGTGGACTAAAACCTTTGCACAAGGGCCGAAGTGCGAAAACCATTTGTTTGCAATGATTGCTTCAAAAGGTTGTGCAGCAAAATATTAGGTTGAGAGTGCCGTAATTGTTGTCCAGGCCAGTTTCATCATTTTTTGGTTGAGACACAATTCAATAGCAATTCCTGATTTTTATTGGTTGATTTTCAGTAAATTTAAATATATTATTACTTTTGTCAATTTCAAGCAATATCAGTGGCCATTGTGGGTTTTTCTTTTTTTAACGGAAGGGTACCAACAATTTTGTCCACATGTATAGTTTAGTTTGCTGTAAAAGTTGTGACATTACTAGCTACAACCAAAAACTTGTTTACATATAACATTGTTTCCCTTCTCCATTATTATAATTTTTTATTTTTATTTTTAAAGTTCCTTCATTTCTAAGGCTGGGTTCACACTACGTTATTGCCTTCATATAAGGTATTTTTCAGGTTATTGGGGGAAAAAAGGTTCCCCAATTGACAGCGCGACTTAGCCCCATAGAGATGAATAGAGTATACACACTCCAACGTGGGCTACATTTGCTCTATTTGCTGCCGATATAGTCTACCACACTTTTGAGTCCTTCTGGGAAAGTGTATATCCACGGCATCTCCTCCACCTTCATCAGGTATAAAAGCGACCTAAAAACCCATCTCTTCAGGATTGCCTATAACCAATAATAGCCCCGCTGCCACTATGCTACCCCGCGAACATGTCTGCCCCTCACCTTCTGTCTCTTTCCTCCTCCTTGTAGATTGTAAGCCCTCGCGGCCAGGGTCCTCTCTCCCTCTGTACCAGTTGTAGGTCACTCATCGTCATCATTGCACTTGTTTGACATATGTTATGTATGTAACCCCATGAATGTACAGCGCCATGGAACCAATGGATCTTTAAAATAAATAATAATAATTGAAGCAAACTTAATCCACGTAGCAGTAGGTTTGCTCTAGCAACTTCTATAGGGCCGGTTTTGTCGCCATATCCATGGAGGGACCTTTTTTTTCTAAAGTCATTAACGTAGTATGAAACTAGCCTAATGTATTTCCGGGAAAGCTAGTTGGCAACCAGTGTGCCAGTACTTAACAGCTCCTGCAAAGTTTTCCCCAGCTTTTCTACATTTCTTGATGTCAAAGTAGCCTATTTATGCAATTAAAAATCCACCCTTCTCCCACACCGTATGGCAGCTTACTCTTCAAGTTATTAGCCAGTTTGTTACACCACTTTTATTGTAGAAAATATTTGATAGTACGGGAGAGTTGCCAGTAGCAGCTTGAGCTCTTCTATGACAACAGACAGTGAGTTTGTAACACTGCGCTGTATCATTATTCTTCATGTTGTGCCAACATATTACACAGTGCTGTACATTATGTGCTATTGCTTTCATCTATTGACATAATCACCTTGCACGCAGCGATGTTAAACGATCATTACTTTGAGAACCCTGTGTAGTGATAAAATAAGATGTTCATTGCCTGGAAGTAGAGAGTTGCCTCGGCCTACATAAGGATTTCCTGGCACTTATTGTTGTTTAGTTTCTTGTTGTATTTGGTTGACCGTTTCCTTTCTGTATGTGATTTGTTTCCAAACACATGTATTATTCTCAGTCTGTCTTTTTTTCTTTTAATAATTTGCAGGATTTTGAGGACATGGTTTTGCCGTGCCTTTCTTTACTACGAAAGATAGTGTATGTGGATCCCGTTTTGCGTTTGTCACTGGCACAGGATGCTGAGTTCATCTTAGTTGTGATTAGAGGTAAAATCACAGAAAAATGGGACATTATTTAATCAAAAACACAACCACAAGGCTATACTTATAGCTCCATTGCTGAAGTATAGACTGAACCCAGTAGGAGGCAATACAAGCCCCTGTGCTACTTGTGAAAAGATAAAACAGGTGCAGATAACTAATGAGCAGAAGCACACACACCCCTTCACTAGGGGAGCAACTGAATGGTGAAAAACTGCACATTAAGTAAGAACCTGTTTACACCAGTATGTGAAAAAGCCACAGTGTACTGCATAAGGAGACTGCACAAATGCAAAAATACCGATAATAAAACCACTCGCACACCGCCTATGTATAAGGGGTTGGTTGCTGGTATTACAATTGCATATAGATAAGGCGATACAAAGGGTGCCATTTATACAGATAAGTTTGGATTACCATGCTGGCTTACAACCTATGAAGCCTCTACTGTTCGATTGGGAAGGCTACTCAGTATTTTGTGTTTGACACATAAAAGGTTCTGTCACCATATGCTCCCCAGTATTTTAGGCAAAAAAATGACATACTGGAAAAATATCAAATATGAGGTGTTAGTTGATACAGTGGCCACTATATTTTCACAAGCTCGCAAACCGCGTCAAGGTTCTTTGTATCTTGTGAGTCCCTACATTAGCCGTTTCCCTACACTGGTAATTTACAGAAAAGTTGCAGAAAAATGGGACATTACTTAATAAACACAACCACAAGGCCATACTTACAGCACAATGGTTGGACTATAGACTGAACCCAGTAGGAGGCAACACAAGCCCCTTTGCCACCCTGTGCCCTTGTGATTATAGGTACAATTTACCAATTGCAAATATGAACTTTTTTATGTCGAGTAGCTATCTCCAATTTGTGGTCCTCTACCTTTCCCAAAAATAAAAACCTGGCAGTATATTTGCTTTGCGATGTCTAACAGTACCTTTAATGCCATTTGGGATACATGCGGCATTTCTTCAGGCAGAACAAAGATACAAGTGTACATATATGGTACATACTGTACCCTGTATACACAAACGCACACTATACATATCTGTACATACTGTACACAGAGATATGTACTTATGTGGCCTTAGCGGTAAATGGCATGGGAAGTTTGTCCCTCCAGTGAAATGTAGAATAATATGCTGTACTTAATGCTATACCAGGCATAAGCAAGGTACCACCATACTACACACACACACACACACACACACCACACACCACACACACACACACACACACACACACACACACACACAAAATGCTCAGCATAAATGAGTACACCGCCTCTAAAAAGTAAAGTTTTAACCAATATCTCACTTTACACAAACACAATTGCCAAAATTTTGACAAGACTAAGTTTCCCTAACAGCACTTATATAGCCCCACATAAGGACACTGTAGGCACCGTGCATTTCTGTTTCTACTCCTCACCTTTGTGGCGCCATACAGTTTTGAAGCCATCAGTTCAAAAAACGTTTATCTTGAGATTACTGGGACTCTATACTGTGGAGTGTTAATGTTTTTTAACTGATGAATTCCAAATATATTCGTTATATTTTAATGTGTCATCTTTTCTTTTCAGCTTCCCTATTATTACAGGATAACAATGTTTTACTGGGTGAAGCTGCTGCTGTGATGTGTCTTCTCATGTTTGATGAAGTATCGAGAATGGACAAATGGTAAGATAGACAAACTTATTGGGCCTCTATCAGAATCGTTTCTGATAAGTGTCCGTGTTGCAATCCGAGCTAAGCTTTTAATGAACTGATGTAGAATAACAACAATGTTCCTGAGAGTTACACACTCTATACTTAAATACAGGTCTAGTCTTAGGGGGTTTGCTTCCTGTGTGATCAATTTGACTCCACAAAATTGCTTGTTCATGTCCTATTCATCTTGCACCTGGATAACTGTAAGGCCCCGTTCACACGGCTTATTTACCGACGGATTGGCGCCGTATTCCGCGCCGGATTTGCGCTTCAATACGGCGACAATCCGTCGGAGTCATTACGGTAATCCACTGCTCTCATAGAGAACAGTGGATTCCGTCGCTCCTCCCCGCTCGGCAAATCCGCCGCGGGGGGAGAAAGTGACATGCACATTATTTACGGCGCGGACGCGCCGTTAACAATGCATTGTCTATGGGGCCAGGAGCGGTGCCCCCGCCGCACTCCGGCCCCGCCCCCGCCCCTTATTCACGGCGGATTTGTGCGCTCAATACGGCTCACAAATCCGTCGGGAATAAGCCGTGTGAACACGGCCTAACACTCTTTTCTGTGGCCTCCCATCTAGTACTCTTGCTCTCCTTCAATCCATCCTCAAATCTGCTACCCGGCTTATCCACCTCTTTCCTAGCTACTCTCCCCTCTGCCAATCCCTGCACTGCCTTCCCATTGTCCAGCGAATTCATTTCAATTTACAAAACCGTGACCTAAAAGGCTCTCCATAACTTCTCCCCTCCATACATCTCTGCCTTAATCTCTCGATACCTCCACTCACTCATTCTCTGCCCCTCAGAGGACCTTCTTCTCTGCTCTCTCTGTATCAGCGCTTCACACAACCGTCTCAAAGATTTCTCTCGTGCATCCCCCATATCTGGAACTCACTACCATAACACAGCGGACTCTTCTTCACCTCTACTAGTTTCAAAACAACCTGATAACTCATCTCTTCAGGATAGTCTACAATTTACAATAACCCTATTGCCATTCCACCATAATACACATCTCTCCGTTCCCCACCTTCTCTCTCCCCCTTCTTCATTGTAGATTGAAAACTCTCGCGGGCAGGGTCCTCTCTCCTTCTGTATCAGTGTTTTATTGTATTTGCCTTATATTATATACCTGAACCCCTTGGGTTGTACAGTGCCCTGGAATTAATGGCACTCAAAATAATAATTATTTATTTTTTTAGACCCACTATTAGTTGTAGGCCATGTAGATGTAACTTGATGGCCAGACTTTTTTCTAAGTTAGTGTTTGCTTGAAAGGTTTTTAAGATCAGCTCTTTCTTGTAAAGTTATGGTTACCTAGTCTTCAGCAGCTCTTCAGCTGCTGCATTGCAGATAACAATTGACTGCTTGAGCAAAGTTTTTTCTACAGATTATTGCTTGTTATAAGCAATTATTTTTTTCAGGTACGGACTATTCTTGCTGTCAGTGTCGGTCTATTTATCTTGATATTAACAAAAGGATATATCCATAGTTTATTCGACTTTGCATATACATTAGATTTGGATGTTTTCACACCTTCCCCATGAAATTCCCTTCGGTTCTTATTAAATGAGAACAAGGACGGAAACCTATGCCAATGTTTACACAATTTTATAGATGAGCTAAGTTATTCCTTGTCATAACATTAGTGAAGCGAAATCATTCACTAAGAATTCTTACCAATATGGACAAACCGACCAAACATCACGCAGAATGGACTAAAATGTACAAAGCATCTGCAGTAGCACCAAAACAAATGTGGTTTTGCAGCTTACACAGCATAATTCTGGTTATTTATATTTATATATATATATATATATATATATATATATATATATATTAATTTAATATATATATATATATATGTGAGTGGGGAACATTGGCTTAGATAAGATCGGGACTAGTCATTTATTACATTTATTATACGCTAGCCTTCAATAAGTATTTACTTATAGGGTATGATATACTCGAGACCTGAGCCTTGTATTGTTTTCATAGGTCGGAGAATGTACCTGCCTCTTTAGCTCCATTCAGCTTGCCTGTAGCTGTAGTTAGACGGTAAGTGACCGATCAACCTTTTTATTATGTATTTTAAATACGTATTATTTGCATTTTATGTGACTTAACATGGACTAACATGTATTGGTAGATTTTTATATGCTTTAGAGCAAACAAATCCTTTAAATATTTTTCTAAACTGGTTTTAGTCATAAAGTGGCCATATGCACTTAGCATTCTTCTGTCTTGTACTTTTTGCACATCAATGCAGTCTACCAAGTAAGCAATCATTTATCACTGTTGTCGAAGTTAAGTGTCTTGTAACTCAAATTGACTGGATAAAAGTAGACCTACAAAATTACATTACCATGTTAATTCGTCTGAATGAACGAATAAGTCTAGTGCTGGAGATAGTTCTTGTATTTGCAACAGATTTACTGTTTGAGCGTTTAGCATCTCTCACTCTCGCACCACCTTCTCCTCTCAACCTCTCTGTCGGTGTCCCTCTATTGTTCTCTATTCTTCTGTCAACTTGTAGCATCGCATGGCTTTCACTACCACTTGTATGTTGACAACACCCAACTCTACATCTGCTGCTCGCCAGGATCCCAAAATGTCTGTTGTCCATTTCCTCCTCCTTCTCCTCCCTTCTAAAACTAGGCGTGGAGAAAACAGAGTTCATCATCTTTTCACCTTCCCACTCTGCCCCCGTCTATCTATTATAGTCAGTGCCTATACACTATTACTGTCCACCAAGTCCGCTGCCTTGGGATGATCTTTGACTTACCTCTGCCTGAAAGATATTTCTCTAGTCCGCTCTTGCCTTGATGCAACAAAAATGTTAGTCAATGCCCTTGTCATCGCCTGCCTAGAATACTGCAATATCCTTCTCTGTTGCCTCCCATCTAGCACTCTGGCTCCCCTCCTAACCAATCTCAACTTTGCTTTCCGGCTGTTCCACCTCTTTCCTTGTTCCTCTTCTGCCAATCCCTTCATTGGCTACCTTTTGCCCAGAGAATTCAGTTTAACTAACCATGACATACAAGGCTCTTCGTAACCTCTTCCCTTCATAAATCTCTGCCTTAATCTCCAGATATCTCCCGCAATCCCTGCTACTCAAAAGACCTTCTTCTCATATTGGTTCCTCACACAACTGTCTCCAAGATTCCTCCCGTGCATCTCCCATACTTTGGAACTCACTAACACAACACATCTGAAAACCCACCTCTCAGGATCGCATGCAATAACCCTTCTGCCACCCCATAAATATGTCTGCCCCTCACCTCCTGTCTCTTTCCTCCTACCTAGTAGATTTTAAGCCTTTATGGGCAGGGTCTTCTCTTCCTTTGTACCAGTTGTAAGTCAATTAATGTTGCCATTGTACTTTGTCTTATGTTATGTATGTAAACCCCCTTCGAATGTACAGCGCCCTGAAATTGATGACGCCTTAAAATAAATAATAATCATACATACTGCTTCTAGTGTGAGCAGCCATCAGATAGATAGAAAAATATAATGAACTGATCTTTTTAACCCTAAAATTAATGCTGATCATAATGTTATTATTTCTTATTATTATTATTCTTTATTATTATTATTATTATTATTATATTATTATTATTATTATTATTATTATTTTACATTTTGTCAGTAAGGGCTCCTATTCTTGTCTTAGTGTGAAACTTTTTATTTTGCTTGAGAAGGGTTCACATTTATGTACAGGCAGCCTATGTTTGTGAAGAGACCCAAGAGTTGTCTTGTGATAATACCATGTAAAACATATCAAGAAAAGTTATATCACTAAAGGAATGTTGAAAAATTTACAAAGTAACAATAATGCAATTTTTGAAGTTAAATTAATTAACTAATTTGTCCTTAGAATCGTAAAAAAAAAAAATAAGTGGCAAAAGTGCTACTGTAAGCGCACAGCCTCATACAGCTGCACTGACCCTAAGTTATGACTGCTGCAATGTAGAGGGTTAGAAACAGAAAAAAATTCTCATGGTTCACCAGACCAATTTTATGTCCCTTTAAGCATACCTGTGGTTTCAGGTGACTTTTCACAGTAAGCTGTCTTGCAGTATGTCAGGCCATTATACAACTTGTATATGCCATTTATCAGTATTGCCCCCTTTCTTCCCCTCATAGGCTCTACCTGTAATTGTCCATTTTCCCGAAGGTCATCTCTCATTGGGTCTTCTACTTTGTACCTCACTCTTCTCTGTAGATGTTGATGGGAGTATGTAACCTGCCTGTTCCATTAGTGAATTGGTAATCTGTCTCTTTTCTCAAGATCGATTTTGCAGTGGACGGAGTGTAAGAGATTATTGCTGAAGGCAGGAATGGACAAAGAAAATGTTTGTTAGTGGAGAAAGAGGGGTTTCTCGTCAGTATCATTGGGAGACAGCTTGGGTATAGGCCCTCGGCCTAGGAGGCTGACACTAGGCGGAAACCAAACGTGTTGGCTCCATGTGGATGGACAAAATCCCTCCTACTGACGCACAGCTACTCAGCTTTAGCGTACTGTCCGTAGAGGGCAGGCGCTACTCTGCAGGTCTGCTGCATTTTATAAAAAATTTATTTCTCTTCCTTTTCAGGAGGTGATGGAGTTCTTCCTCGCCTGTCAGGGGTCATCATTGTGGTCGCCACTTTGACGGCTATCCCTCCTACCCCCCTCCGCCAATGGTGTCAGAAAGCCAGTTGTTTTCTGTTTCTCTTTTGCTGCCTCTGTGGATTTCGGAATCGAACTATGGTTTATCCTTTCTGCGATGGCGTTTGTACTAGCTGAAAAGCCTTGTGTCGGTAGGAGGGATATAGTCCATTCAAATGGAGCCAATAAGTTTGGTTTTCGCCTAGTGTCAGCCTCCTAGGGTGAGGGCCTATACTAAGGTGCTGTGTCCCCAATGAATGAGACAAAAAAGTATTTTACATGAAGTACAAAAATCCTAAATTTTCTGAAAACAAAAGTGTAACAATTTCTTATATTTGTCTTTATTCATTCATGAATTGTTTGCCCATTTAGGTTATTATATATAAAACCGTTCCATAATGGTGTGTTATCTGACTGATTTATAGCAATATACTATGGAGCATTTTATATTCCTGGCCTTTTACTGCAAATCGGTCACCAAATTATATTTATGGCGGTTTTAAATCAACCTACCAAAAACTCTAGGCTACCAAAATACCATATACATAAAGTGCACTTGCATATCGCCTAAAATGAAACTCCCATAAATCAAATACACTTTAAAGGGGTTGTCTCACTACATTGATTCAACCTGTCTTCTTGGTTTTATTTTGAATTCAGGGACGTGTTTACTGGCTTCTACTAGGCTGCAGTAGAAGCCAGGTCTGTAGCTATAGTAACCAGTGCTTGCAGCCTATCAAGAGAGATTGAACAGGTCTGTAGCTATAGCGACCTGAGGAGCTGGTGCAGCCCATACAAGAGGGGATATCAAGGAATAGGTAGGTCACTCTTAATGGCCATATATTGCAAAGTGACTTGTTTTTGCAAGATCTTTAACATGAAAAGCAATCCTTGTAGTGGGACAACCCCTTTAAGTAGTAATATACTACACAACAACTTTACTGTGGACATCACATATGAAAAGGTAAAAACATCAAAGACAGCACTGCACAAAAGAAAAAGGTGAAACGAGGTAAGAATCCAGTCATTGTATCTGTATTCAAAAAGTCCTAAAGCTGTGTCTGCCCCATTCTTAGTAAATCTATACATGCAATCTAGTGATAAGTGCCGTAAGTATGATGCAGACCATGGACATCTTGTCCCAACGTATGCACATGCTTCATCCAGGAGGAACTCAACTTAATTTTTACACTAGTTTGTAGACTATAAAGATCAGAAACTGTATAAACTTAGCATTATTGCATATGTATAAATTATGAAAAATGATGACACTTCCTGAGAATTGGCCAAGTTCTATGTTCTTTACTACTCCACGAGCTTGTGTCATTCTTTATCCAATGTTGATTTTAGATTTCACCTTCCTGTCTCTGTGAGTACCCACCATGCAGTAAGTCCATATACGATGACTTCTCCTTTGTGCTCTGAGTGGATCACCATGAAGCCAGTGTCTGATATGCTGCGTATAGCGTGGAATCTGTCGTGGAATCAAGGAATGGATAACTTTATGAAAAATCTCCAAAAAGAACCAGTCCATAGTGAAAAGTAAGTCGCTACATTTAGAAGAAAACTGCTAAGACATTTTCATTTTCAATTACTTTATTATGTTTGTCATATAGCTATATTTTTATAACTTTTGAGCATTTGCGTTTGGGTTGAGGAGGACATTGTTATTAAAATTAAAGGGTTCTGAATGTAGAATAAGGCATTTGGCTGTTTAAGCAAATACCTCCATTCTACAGTAAGAACTTCAAAATAATTGTAGGTGGCCATAGAGATCAAGAAAATTTAGTTGAGCCATCTCTGATTTAGTAGTCATTACTATATATGTAGCTTTTAACAGAAATCACTTGAAATTTTCCATGTGGATGAGTAAGGCTATGTTCACACGGCTTAAAATGGGACGTATTTCAGTCCGTAATTCAGTCTGTACTGCGCGAATTACGGGGTGAAATACGTCCCAGTCATTACGGTAATCCACAGTTCTCATAGAGAACTATGGATTACATCTCCTCTCCCCGCTCGGCGAATCTGCCGCGGGGGGAGATAAGTGACATGTCATGTACTCGCGGTGTATACGCGCTGCTAGTAATGATTGTCTATGGGCCGGCGAGGTGCCGGCCCCCGCCCCCGTCCACACGGCGTAATTGCGGGGCGTAATTACGCCCCGCAATTAAGCCTTGTAAACATAGCCTTAGTCAAATAAAAAATCAATAGCTTTACTTTAAGGCTATGTTCACACGGCTTATTTGAGGGTCGTGATTACGCCCCACAATTACGCCGAGTGGACAGGGGTGGGGCGGGAGCGGGGGGCCGGCACCTCGCTGGTCCATAGACTATCATTACTAGCGGCGCGTATACGCCGCTAGTAAATGACATGTCACTGATCTCCCCCCGCGGCAGATTCGCCGAGCGGGGAGAGGAGATGTAATCCATAGTTCTCTATGAGAACTGTGGATTACCGTAATGACTGGGACGTATTCAGCCCGTAATTCGCGGAGTACGTCGCAATTTACGGACTGAAATACGTCCCATTTTAAGCTGTGTGAACATGGCCTAACACTGCATTCACACTGGACGTTTTTTCCTTTGTCTTGCCTTCGTACAGCAACCTGGTATTTCTTGTTAATAGGTGGGAAGTTAGGAATAACATTTCAGACATGGCTTTAGTGGCATTTTGTGGTATTTTTATGCATTCTAGGGACTTTTTAAGACTCAGGGGCAAATGCAGACTTTTTAAAAGGTAGGATTTTATGAGCTTTGATTTCCATGGTGGAAATGTAATAATTAACACCCACCCCGTCCATTATGTAGACTTTCCAAAAACTTATGAAATCTTAGTAAACATTGCTATCACATAATCTTTCATTGCTGCTTGGTAAGGTGCAAGATGATAGCTCTTTCCGTCCACCCTCTGTAATTTATTGGGCTAACAGCATGCCCTTGTACTAGAAGCCTGTTATATTTTCATGTTTTGCTGTTTTGTGCACTCCTGCATGCAGTGCCATCTGCTGGTTCACAATGACACAAAAAAAAACCTGAACATACCATTATAGAGGTGCATCTCAGGCACTTATAGGATGTGCCATTAATCCATTTTGAAATAGAAGATACACAGAGCTCCATTGAAATTATAAACTGCTTCCTTTATTTAAACAAAGTGCATGGCAAAAACACGTAGCATCATATGCACGTGGTAAAACGTGCTAACGCGTTTCAGGTTAGTGAATCTTACTTATAACATGCAATAAGGTAAGTATTTTATATTTTCAACGGAGCTGCTTGAATCTTCAATTCTAAATTGGGCTTGCATTGCCTTCTCAGAGTGCGGCCCATCCTAGTATGGAAAAGGTGAGTTGGCTATCCCTGCTTTTCATGTCAGATATGCTATAAATGTCTGATAGATACAAGTCCAACCCCTCTGACATGTTCCTTTATCAATAATTAGTACCAGAAAGTCATCATTCAGCATGGAGAGTATGTCGCATGTATGTATTACTCTCCATTCTGTTCTGTGGAAGCTCCACACCTAAACAGATATGGAAACAGGGGCAGGAGAACAGGTAGGCAGAGGTAAGCGATTGCCAGACAGAAGGTGGCACAAGGAAGTATGGAACTGACTGAATTTTTTATAGGTTTGGGAGTTAAATGTCTTATTTGCCTAAGGACTTGTTCACACGGAGTCTTGGGGACCGCTCTGTCGGTCCCAAAGACGGATCTCAACAATTAGCAGTCAGTTTATCACTGCTCGCTATGCTGAACACGCAGCGGCGTTCACATGAGAGATCGCCGCTGCGTGTTTCAAAAGCGCCGCTCGGGTCCGTCTTGAAAAGGATTGCATGCTTTTGAAACACGCAGCGGCGATCTCTCATGTGAACGCTGCTGAGTGTTCAGCATAGCGAGCAGTGATAGTCACTGCTAATTGTTGAGATCTGTCTTGGGGTCCGCTCTGTTGGTCCCAAGACGGATCCTAAAAGCGCTTGTAACACGGAGTGAAAACTCTGTGTGAACAAGCCCTGAGGCATCAAAATACCTTGTCTCAGCTCTGTTTGGAACACCCTTTAGGGCACGTCCCCACTGTCAGGTTTTTCAGCTGGATTTTCAGACCGTTTTCGGTTTTGAAAGTTGTCTGTAAACCGACTGTCAAACTTTAACACATACATTAATGGAAAATCCGTACAGCAGTCCCCATTGAACACGTCCATTCTACCTCCCGGTTTTCGGGCGGAACATAAACATGTCGGCACAAAGGGGGGAGGGCTTGATCCGCAAACCGCAGACAAACGCTGTCCCCCTGCATGCCATGTACATAAGCGGCTGGGAATCATGCAGGGGTGATCTGTTTTTTGTCTATGTATACAGGTCATTGGTAACAGTGGTCGATTAGGCTTTTATATTGGGTCACTGTTATCAGCAGCCTATATATAGGGACAGCAGAAAATACAAAGATTATGGGCCACATGTATAAAAACTAAAACTCTCTTTGTTGCCCATTGTTACCAATCAGAGCGCCCCTTTAATTTCATATAGTGCTCTGGAACAATGAAAGGGTAGCTCTGCTTGCTATGAGCAAAAAAGAGATTTTAGACCTAGACAGTTTTCATATATGTGGCCCCTTGTGTTTTCTACTATCCTGTGCCCTAGTATTAAAATAAAATGAAAAAATAAGTAAATAAGAGTCTGCCTCAAAGAAGTTGCATACTTTTCTACACCCACAAGCAACAGCAACAAGGATCCTATCATTGCATACCGCAGAGAAATGTTTTGGGACACCTCTAGCTGCATATATAACTTTATAATCGGGGAAATCCGTATTGACCAGCTGCTTCCGTCGGCACCTTAGGAGGCTTTCAATGTGAGAGAATATTTTTCCTTGCATAGAGTAGCACTGGACAAAAAGGATTTGCTCAGCTTTATTTGGGACTAGGTCTTCTATAAAAGAGACTATTGCTTGAATTATATATATTCGGAAGACCCAAGGTTTCATTTAAGAAGTTATGAATCTCAATCCAATAAGTTTGTATCACCGGACCGTTCCACACCTTGTGCAGCAATGTTCCCTGTTCCTCTTCCCACCTAGTACATCTAGCCTGGGTAAGATAGGCTGCCATAAAATAGACCCTTTGTAGCCATTTCACCTGAATTAGCTGATCTCTGGCACTGGGGACTGTAGACCGCTAGGATGATTTTAATTCAAAAAGTGCATCATATCTCTGCCATTTTCCTAGAGAAAACGCAGTCGGGGAGATCTGGCAATTCATTATGGCCCTGTATATAGTGGAGACTGGATTTGGCAATTCAACCCTTCACAAATTCTAGACGTCTGCAGTCTATATTTATCTGCGTCGTACCTAACTTTGCTGCACAAGCATGCGGGAGCTGCAGATAACGACCCTCTTGGTAGATTAAACTGTTGTTGCAACTCTGAGAAGCTCAGAAATATACTGTCCTTATAGTTGCGTGAGGCATTTTATCTCATGGGAGGGCCAAAATTCATAATCTAGTGAATCCAGCAACTCAGGTAATTTTGATTATACCATACATGCAACAGTAGAAGACATGATTTAACTTTGTATCGGTGTCTCGTGCTCAGGCATTAATATGTTCCTGTCATGCTGATTGCACATACCCCATACATTCAATCACTACCTCAGCCAATTTTTAAAATTCAAAACTGAAACAGAGTCTTTGTACATGGCAATACAGCATCATCAAGCAATGTATGCACATTTGGCATCACTATACATGGGAAAGTCTTATGTTTGTCCCTCTCCCCCTCCCCCCCACCAAAAAAAGGAAATGTAATGAGATATATAAAAGAAAAAAATGTAAATATTTAGCCTTGCTTGAGGTGAATTTTTGTTCTGGGCATGGAAGTCCATAACACCTCTGGGTTTGAAAGGTACAATGGTGAATGTGTAGCACAGGATTTATCTTTGTAAATTAGATGTAGTCTAAATAGGTACACAATTCTTGATAGAGGCCAGAGCTGGACCCCTGCTTCCCTTCACACAGCTATAGCGTTACATGATAACATTCTATTTCTGTACAAAGGGCAAGCTTGCTCAATTGGGATTTGTAAGGGTTTTCATTTCTGGGTGGTGCATTGAGAGATGAGATGTATTAATTATGTTGCTTTTTTGTTTATGATCTGTTTTTGCCTTATTGGCCAATAATTGGTCTACCATATTTTTCGGGTTATAAGGCGTAATATTTTTTCCCCAAACTTTGAGGGAAAACAGGGGTGCGTCTTATGGGTGCGGCCGCCGGCTGTACTGGATGCTGCCGCTCTGAGCTATCTCAGGGCGGCAGGAGAGGAGCGATGCTATGGAAAGCCGGCGGTGGGGTTTAAAGGGTTGAATCCTGCCACAGGCTTCCGGCAGCATCGCTCCTCTCCTGCCGCCCTGAGATCGCTCAGTGCTCCATCCCTGTACTCAACACTTTAGCTGAATGGGGGACGGCGCTGAGCAGCGCTCCTCCGTCCGATCACCCACCTCCCCCCGCAATGTAATTGCAGGGGGCAATCAGTTGTCATGGCAGCAGGAAGCCTCATGCAGGCTTCCACAGCTGCCATGTACAGAGTATGTACACTTATTACACCCTGCCTAAGGCAGGGTGTAATAGGTAATGAATGAAAGTCCTATGTATAGCAGTACAACAGTACTGCTATATATAGGACAAGGAAGTGTGCTTCCTAGTGGTCAAGTACCCTAGGGGGACTAAGTATTAAAGTGAAAAAAAAAAAGTTAAAAGAAATTAAATCTTAAAAGTTCAAATCACCCCACTTCTGCCATGTTACTAATAAAAAAATAAAAAAGTTACACATATTTGGTATCGTCACGTCCGTAAAAGTCCACACTAAAAAAATAATACATCACTTATCCCGTACGCTGAACACCGTAGAAGAAAAAAATTCCAAATGCCGAAATTGTGTTTTTTTGTGTCATTTCAGATCCCAAAAAGATTGGAATAAAAAGTGATGAAAAAGTCACCTGTATCTCAAAGTGATACCAATAAAAACTACTGTTCAGCTCGCAGTTTTTTGCTTCAAATGTTTTTTTCCTATTTTCGTCTTATAGTCCGAAAAATACGGTATATACTTTTATCCATTTTTTTACGATACAGAATAGCACTCTATTTTGACTACCAAACGCAAAGGAAACCTGGTAGAAAAAAAACTGACGTAGAGCCTAACAATACACACTACATCACATACTGCATGTTTATTGTATAGTGTTCGCCTGCACTGTATGAAGCTGTTGTGTGGATAAGTACGAAGGCTACCTCTCCTATAAAAAGACGTGCTTCTATAGCTAGCTTATATTCCAGTGTTTAGCTTATTATTAGACAAACAGCAACTCATGTCGGCTAGATTTTTTATTGCTGTACCCTTGTGTCTAACATTTCAAACTGTGGCTGATTTTTATTTATTTTTTCCTTTCTCTCCCAAGTTTTTCAGATACATTAAAGTTATCCCCAGAAGAAGTCCTGACATTGAGGATGACACACTCAACTAGTGGACTGCAAGATTGCCTGAGTTATATCATTCAGGCTGTGTCTCATGGGGAAGTTCGTTCTGCTGTTGCTAGGATGAATTTTTATCTCCTAAATGACAGACTGGTTCTAAACTGCCTCACTGACTATAACATGTCTTCCTTGAAGTGTTTGCCTTGGCATACTGCATTAAGCAGGTGAGACTCACTGCACAATTTCTAATATCTGCTTGCTCTGCATTAAATATGCATACATACATGTGATGATTACCGTGGCTCGTGCAGGCAGCTTTTTACTTTTCACGCTGTTTATTTAGGCATTCACAAATCATAAATATTTCTTTTTGGAGTGATGTATTTAGTTGGAGATGTCTAATTTTTGCAATAAATCCTCTTGCTACAGTAAATAATGGTTATAATCCCCATGTATATAATGTGTACACTTGTCTAAAGCTAATACATATTGTTAATCATCACAGGGTAATAACATTGATTAACCTGTGATAGTAGCATCTGCCAAGGAGTGGGATATAAAAGGCAGCAAATGAACAGTCATTTCTCGCCAATAATTCATTGGGGGACACAGCACCATGGGTATAGGCCTTGCCTTCGGAGGCGGACACTAGGCGGATCAAACGTGTTAGCCCCGACTGCCTATATCCCTCCTGCTGACGCCAGGCTGATCAGTTTTCAGCCTAGTGTCTGTAGGAGGCAGACGCTGCTCTGCAGCTCTGCAGAGTTTGTTATTTTTCTTTCCTTTGCAGGAAGGTGATTGAGCACACGGCTCTCACCTGTTGGAAGGTGGTCGAGCACCCGGCTCTCACCTGGAGGAAGGTGATCGAGCCCCTGGCTCTCACCTGGAGGAAGGTGATCGAGCCCCTGGCTCTCACCTATCAGGGGGGCCGTCAACGCGTAGCTGTACCGTGACGCTGTCCCCCGTGAGGGCGTCAGGAACCCAGTCAAGTTCTTTAGCTGGCTGGTTTCCCCTCCCTGCCGCTCACCGTTCCCCACCTCCCGCCTCCGCGGCCTTTTATGGATTCCGGTAACCTCACCATTGTGTGTTATGGTACCGAAGGGTGATTGCGCGAGCCCGAAGACGTCGGATTGGTGAGTACCCCACCTCCTCCGTTTTGGGGGTGTTGGGGATTTCTTCCTTTTAAATACCTTTTCGGTGGCCGCAGGAATTCCGTTTTCCTGCGGCCTCCCAGTGTTGCCCTATTCCCAGGTATTGGGGGGCATCCCAGGGCAGGAGTACGTTCCCTCCCCTTGGCCAGTGCCGGCACCGGGCAGCGGACATGTTAGCCCGCTGCGGCAGCGTCCGCTTAAGGGTTTGGCCCCAGGGCGTTTTCTCTGCAGCGCTGAGGGTCCCAGTGATGGGGGGCATATTTCCCACCATACTATAGCTGCCCTAAGACAGCAGGACACTGGCGTTTGGGTACCGCGTCTTGTGGGTCTGGCGCTGGCTGCTGGGGGTGAGATGGGCCTCTCAGGGGCTGCAGGTACCACCTACCAGCTCCCGCGGCGTTTCGGTGCCGCTCCGGTGGTCGCACCGCGGCCGCGCGCGTTCAAATTTAGCCCCCGACTTCTGGAGGCCGCGCTCTCTCCCGGCCCTGAGCCACCCTGGGGGCGGCCCCAAGCGGGTCCGGGCCCCTCCCTGGATGGGGCAGGACCTCCAGCAGCCCGGGCCTGTGTTGGGGGCGGAGCCTAAACGCAGTTTTTGCGGCGTTCGGCGTCCTGGCTTCTCCTGACTGCTGAGGGAGACACAGCGTCTTGGGATGGTAAGTTAACCCCCTGTGGGCCATCCATCCCTGCCCCGCGCTTTGCAGCCATGTCCCTTTCAGGACTAAGTTTTTTTAAAGCGCCCGTGCCCAAAACGTGGCGACTTGCTTCGCCGGGGGCCCCTTTGGGCCACAGGAATTCTTGTTGGCTAGCCCCGGTGCACTCTGTGCCCTTTGCGCTGCTCCGCTCCCATCCACTGCGGGACCCATTGCCTCCTGTCGGGGGTCGGTGGTCCCATAATGGCCCAGGTCCCTCGCTCACTAGCAGTGGCCGCCCTGTACAGAGTACCCCAGGTTACGGCTTTGACCATAGGGCTCATGCCGTCGCTGCTCGCTGCCCAGCCTCCCAGGGTCCAGCGCCCGGCGCAGCCCGTACGGAGTGTTAGCGTAAGAGGGTTAAAGTTCTCTCTGCCTCGTGATCACCCGAGCTCTCTCCCCTCAGACGGTGGTCGGAGATAGAAGCTCCAGGCCTGGATACGGCTTCTTCAAGTGGGACTCCTCTGATTTTGACTCTGAGACGGGACAGAGATGATGAATGATGGCGGCAGCAGCGCCAGGCCTGGATACGGCCTCTGTTGGAGACTCCCCTGTCCCTGGCTTCGGCCAGAAAGGGTTGATGATGCGGGCAGCGGCGGCCCAAAAGCCCTTAGCTGGCTTTTGGGAACGGGTGGGGAAAGCTCCAGGCCTGAATACGGCTCCTTCTGGAGACTCCTCTGTCTCTGGCTTTGGGCCAGACAGGGTTGATGGTGTGGCAGCAGCGGTCCAGGCCCATAGCCGGGAAATCTCCGGGCCTGGATCCGGCCTCTGTTGGAGGCTCCCCTGTCTCTGGGCCAGACAGGGTTAAATAGGATGACAGCAGTGGTTCAAGCCCTTATCAGACTGTCAGAGCCCTTCATGTTAGGGGTAAGGATGTCTCAGCCTCCCAGAGGAGGTCTTCCTTAAGGCGGCAGACGACAGCGTTTGATGTTCCCTGCATGCCTGAAATTGAGAACTGGAAGTGGAAACACCCGTCAGGCGTTTGTTTCCTACCAGACAACGTAAGTCTCTTCGCCCTTTTCCCAGGGGATCCGGGGCGGAGTGGTCGGTGGTCCCATCAGGGGACCCCCCAGTCACCCGGCTCAAGTAGTCTATGGCCATCGCTGTCTCGACCCGGGGGGTCCTTGGTGACGGCACAGGACAGGCCCTCCTCACGGGTTGTTTAAGTCCCCCTTGGGGGGGGCCAGGGCAGCCCCGCGACCTGCGCTTGCTTCTCCGCAGTTCAGCTTGTATGGTCTGGCCGTAGCAGCTGCAGCAGCGGCTTTCGGCTGGAAGCTTCCACAGGGGGTTGTGGAATCCCGCTTCCCAGTTCTCAGAGGTTCTGGGGGCCCCAGTAAGTTCTCGCGGTGTCAACCCCCTTTTAGACTAAAGCATCGGCCAATGCAATGGCCGTTCGCCGTCCCCTGCAGCTAGATTTTTTGGCGGGGGTTGCAGCTGCCAAGGAATTATTGTTTGCGCTTCCGCTCGCCTGCGGTAAGCGGTTTTTCTGGGAGGCCACAAAGGGACGTGGTATGCTCCCCCTTCAGGGCCAGCCGGTGCAGCGGCATTCACGTGACCGTCTCTCAGAACGCGCAACTAGTGCTTGGGCTGAGGAGCCGGCCCCCACCCGAGATTCTTTTTTTGGAGTGGGGTCATTTCCTCCAGTTCCAGGAGATCTGGCAGGTTCAGTTCAGTGGTACCTGGTTTTGCTGGTCGCCACTTCAGGACTCACTTTGTTGGCTTCCCCAGCACGGTTGCAGCTGCCTCCGCGCCGCGCTCTGGCTCGGGCGTCGGTTTCCCTCTGGGAATCCGCACTCTCCTCCGGCGAGAGGGATTATGCGGCCTCCGAGTCTGGGGCGTTCTTTCAGGGATTTATTCAAATCCCTTTAGGGTTAGCATGAAGGGCAGCTCACTAGGGCCAATGTCGGTCCTTAAATTGCTCAACCAGTATGCGTTTGGGCCCGGGTTTCCACTGGAGTCGCTCTGGTCAGCGGGAGCCTCTCAGGAGCGCAGAGGTTTTTTTCAGCTGCTAGGACATCAGGTTTTTTTCTGTCCCCATGTCCCAGGTCTATCAACGGTCCCCGTGTGTTCACAGTAGGCTCTCGACATTGCTGCACCAATGGTTCCTTATTAGCTCTTGCCACCCTGATGACGATCCTTTACGGTCAGGGGGTTGGTCCCCCCCTCAAATGCGCCTGCCCGGGTCAGCGTCAGGGTTCCCTGAAGTTGCAGCGCGCTTTCGGCAGCATCCCAGTCTATTTTCCATCATTAGGGATGGAACGTCGAGGGATGTCTTATGCTAAATCAGGTTTCAGAGGGTTCTCTCCCGTCTGGAAGCTGCGGCACTTAATCGTGCCCCTATCTCTGTATCTCACCTGGCATATTCTTTAGTGTTGCATGCGAGGGTTTGGCAGCTTGAGGACTGCCTCCGAGGCGTGGTCCTTTGCGCAGCTCCTTTCCTCACTCCCTGCAGCGGGCAATCCTGCCTCAGTGACGCAGGTCTCCACTGTCCTTGGTCTCAGCAGTGCGCCTGCGACCCCAGGCTCATCACCACAGACACCAGCGTTTCGGGGTGGGGCCCCGCTCCCGGACGAAGCGGGGCTCTAGTCACCTGGGGAAGCCACTTGTCCGATATCTGTGCTGGAACCCCAAACGTTTTCCTTAAGCGCTCTCGCATTGGGTTCCCCTCTAATCCGGGGCACCCAGTTCGGGTTCGGTCCAACAACACCACGATTGTGGCATGTCTGAATTCTTCAGGGTGGTCTCAGAGGAGGAGCAGTTCTCTCTGATCACTGCGTGGGTTCTTCGCTGACAGAGCAGCGGTACCACCCTGGTCGACAACTCCCCTTCCAGGGGTGGAAAACCAGCTTGACCAATTATCTGGCGGAAGTGTTTCGCCTTCCTGGCCAGAAGTGAGGTACGCGAGATGCCGACATGGTGGCGTCTCGCCTCAATCCCTAGCGCCCGAGTTATATGGCCAGGAATCCCCTGGCGCGGACAGTGGACTTGCTGGTCCTGCCTTGGGACAGGTTGATCTGTCCCATCTTTTTTAACCCTGGGCCCTTCTTTCTCGAGAGCTCAATTGCCTCGAGTCCGAGAGGATACCAGCTCCACCTTAGGATTAGGGCCACAGGTCGGGGTACGCGGAACTCTGGCACGATTGGCAAATGGTTCCTGACTGTTTTTCTTTATACCCAGGCCTTCTGTCGCAGGGCCCTCTGCTCCAATCCACGGTACGGCGGTTGCAGTTTCCCAGTTTCACAGCAGGGCTGTTGCAACTGCAACCCTAGATAACCTGGGTCTGTTGCCCAGAAACTTTCACCCTTTGGCTCCAAGGGTGCCGTTTTTCCACAGTCAGGCAGTTGGGGCCGCCTGGTTGGTTCGGCTTCAGCCCCGGCTTTTGTTCTTCCTCTCGGCCACGGCTTTTGTACCAACTGATCAGCCTGGCGTCAGCAGGAGGGATATAGGCAGTCGGGGCAGGGCTAACATGTTTGATCCGCTTAGTGTCCGCCTCCGAAGGCAAGGCCTATACCCAAGGTGCTGTGTCCCCCAATGAATTGGACGAGAAAAGGATTTTACGGTAAGTACAAAAATCCCATTTTCATGAAGTTGATGAGTTGAAAGCAAGGAAATTGGGCAAGTGTAAGAATCTGAACAGCTGTGATGAGCGACAAATTGTGATGGCTAGCTTCTCTAAAATGGCAGGTCTTGTGGGAATATACCCAGCATTAATTAACTAGTGATGCAATAAAGTACAAGTGGTAAAATTGTGATAGGGTTATGGGCAGAAAAGGCTCATTTATGAGCATGGGGTGGGTAAAAGCTAGCCCATCTGGTCTGATACCACAGAGGACCAACCTTACATACATGACCTAAGAATAGTATGTCATGGCTCATTTGAGTATGCTAGTATATCTGGTTTGTTAATAGCTTTTTTAGGCTATGTTCACACGGCTTAAAATGGGATGTATTTCACCCCGTATTTTGCACCGTACTGCGCTAAATACGGGGTGATATACGTCCCATTTATTATGGTAATCCACAATTCTCATAGAGAACTATGGATTACGTCTCTTCTCCCCACTCAGACAATACGCCGTGCGGGGAGAGAAGTTACATGTCAATTTTTCACGGCGTATATTTGGCAAGAATAATGAATGTCTATTAGGCTGGCGGGCTGACGCCCCTCCCACCCCCCTCCTCATCCTCTCGAGCACACGGCGTAATTGCGGGCGAAATACGTCCCACAATTATTGCCGTGTGAACATAGCCTTACTGGGAAATGTTTGCAATTTAGCAGGTGTGAATACAGGCAAAAACAAAGTACTGCAGCGTATGTTGGCTCTATGTAAATAAAGATGATTATAATAATAATAAATATACACTACTCAAAAAAAAAGTTAGGGATATTTGACTTTTGGTTGAAATTTCCGGATTGACATGTTTACCAATGGCCTGACATGACACTTGGTTGCCTCTCACCTCCCTTAAACATGCCTGGAGTTGTGTGGCATTCATCATTCCGCAGGGCATTATTTACAATGAAGCAATCAGCAATGTGTGATGTGTGCCAAAGAACACCACTTCTTTGCCTTTCTGTGACTATTCCAGTCTCTCTGCATCTCTGTTACAACCTGCTGATTACACTCTGTGACACTCTAAGCTCAGTGGCCACTTCCCTCTGAGAGCATCCTGCTTGAACCCTCGCAATGGTGATGTCTTGGGGCGAGTTCACACAGGACAGGACAAATACCGGCTGGTTTGCCGGCCGGTATTTGTCCTGTTTTGCGCCCGTCCCCACGGCCGCGGGGGGGACGGCTTTTCTCCGCGATGAGCGGAGAAGAGCCCTCCCCCCTCCCATTGAGAAGCACACATTCCGTCCGGTTTCGGACGGAAGATTGTGCTTCTACAATGTTTTGCCGCCGGCAGCAAAACCGTCCGACGGCAAAACCCATGCAGTGGGGACTGCTGAACGGATTTTCCATAGAGCACAATTGTGCTAATTTTCGGACGGTTTTTCAGGCGGTCTGAAAAACCGCAAACCGGCTGAAAAACCGGCCGAAAAACTGTGCCGTGGGGACATGCCCTTAGTCTCATGATGTCAAAATATGAACAGCATGATGAATAGAACTGTTTAAATCCCAATTCAAATTTATCCTCTAAATTTATTGGGCGAATCAGGGATCAACCACCTGTTGAAAATTTTGCCATTTAGCTGCTGGTTAGAGATCAGCAAGTTGTGTATAAAGTACTGAACCATTGAACAGTTGGACATGTACATTGTAAAGTTAAGAGATGGTCTCATTTAATTCATTTCAAAGAGATTTCAAGAAATTTTATGTTGATCTCGAAATTTCAACAAAAGCCAAATATTCATCACTTTTTGTGAGTAATGTATATACTCTACCAGTCAAAAGTTTTAGAACACCTAAATTTTCCAGTTTTTATTGACATTTACAGTTTAATGTCTCAAATGTAGTTTTATCGGAAGTAAAAAAAAAAAGTTAAGATGAATAAAACTAAATTGTTCAACTAGTAAAATCTAGATTTTTGACTCTTTAAAGTAGCCCCCTCCAGCTGATAAAAACAGCTTTCCACACTTGAAGAATGCTTGCTACAACTGCAAGTATTGTTTTAAAAGTTCCCATAGATATGCTGCACTTCTAGGTTGTCTTGCCCACCCATCCAGTTCATTCCAAACAGGCTCAATGGGGTTTAAGTCTGAAGACTGTGCAGGCCATTCCATTCTTTGAAGCCATTCAGCTGCTTCTTGTTCTTCTGACATAATCTAGAAGTATGTTTTTTATGATCTTCGTTTTCTGTAATATGAACCCCTGACCAACCAGGTAGACACCAGAGGGTATTGAATGGCACATCAAAATGCTGTGATAGCCCTTTTGTCCACTCACTCTCTGCAAGTTGCCAACTCTGGATCCAGCAAAAGAGCCCAGGACCACCACACTTCTTCCTCCATGTTTGAAAGTTAACACATCCTCCTTTCACCTACTCGACGAGGTAGAAAAACCTTATGGGATGTACCAAAGATAAAAAAAACAATTTGATCCATCAGTCCTTCTTCCACTTTTAAGTAGTCCTCTGGATATTATGCTTGCCAAGTCAAGTATTTTTTTTATTTTACAATCAAAGCAGTGGCTTTTTTACGGATACTTGACCTGTTAAAGGGGTTCTCCGGGAAAAGAAGAAAACTAAGTAGATAAACTACATGTCATAATGAAAAAATTCCTAAAATTCCTAAATAACTTTAGTTAGAAAAGTCTGCTTGTTTTGTCTAGGGGATAATCATTATAAAAGAACAAAATGGCCGCCGACTCCTTCCTCAGCAGAAACCTGTCCTACAGGAAGTAGGACAGGCTCAGTGAGTTACTTCCTGGTTAGGCTGACATAACTGAGCTGAACTGACTTGTGGTAATAGGGACGGCTCTGCAGAATAGAAAGAAGACTGAGGGATGTACACACATACACATATACAGTATATCATGATTTTCCATAGCTTTTTGTACCCCTCTTCATGTGTGGAATACTTTTTCTCTGGGTCATTTCTCATTATTCCACATAACTTAATTTATGGACATCTATGGTTGATTTCTTTGCCTGTGGGGATAGGATTGGTTGTTACTGACATCTGGTGAGAATTTATAATATGTGTCTGTCTATATTTATGTCTAGATTTGTGTCTATAATTATGTGTAATATTGAGAAATTACCCAGGGAAAAAGCATTGAACACATGAATAAATATATGTGTATAAATGTTTGTGTGTGTGGATATATGATATATGTGTGTATATTTATTCTTGCTTGTATATAGGTCTTCTTGTATCTCATTTTAGTTTTCTTCTTTTATTTGTGTGCATTAGCATCCCAGTCGTAGCAGGTTTATGCCTGCACTCTATCGATCCATCTATCTTTATACGCTAACCAAAACAATATTTTCTTGCATTAACTACATTAATGCAGGCTTTAGTTTGCGGCTAAAGCTTATTTTGCCCTAAGCAGAGGAAAGGTTAATGTTTCTTTTTTCTTCCTCTGTAGGTTTTTGCTAGTTCAACCAGCATGTGCTGAAGATGAAAAGCTACTGGCAGATGTGATGAGTTTCCTAAACAAGATCCTGGGAGAACAGAGTAGAAGCTCAGACTCGCACGATCTCCAATGGATACTAGAGATGCTACTTAAACAAGTAAGAACAGTACCTTAGAGTATTGCAATTGCCACTTCTGACAGATGATACAGCATTAACATCCATGGCCAATAAAGATAATTTAGCTGTAAAGAGTATACATTTATTTTGTTCACCTGCCAATGGAATTCTGATGGGAGCACTGAATCTGTCTCACACAGTGCTCTGGGTCTCAATAAAACAGCAAATACTGCAGCAGGAGTGACATTGTATGAAAATCAGAAAACATTATTATTTGGTTGCTGGCTCACGGAGCCATTCATCCTGAGTATTCTTACTGATCTTTTTCTGACTTGCATTTATGGACTAATACAGGCCTGGGAAATTGGACTTTTAACATTGCTGCTTACGTTTTGTCTGTTTCTCATCTAAATATTACTGACTCATTGTCTGCTCCTCTTTCTAAAGGTTAAAGTCAGTTCAGTAATGCATTTTATTTCCATTTGTGGATACTTTCAGATTATATTTCTTTTATGAAGAAACTTGAGTGGCATTTAATTGAATACTGCTTTTATATTACCTTCCGGACATTGCAGTAAGATAGGAGTATGCTTTACTGCATGAGACATCTGCAGCATTATAACCACTGCAGGGCTCTTTTCTAAGGTTAGGGAAAAAACATTATGCTTTTTGTTTTTCAGATATTTTTTTCTCTTATAAACAATGCTACTTCTACCTCTTTGCTGTGTGTGGTATTGAAATTTTAGACCTATTCACTGGGGTAAACTAAATAGGGGTAAATGAAAAAATGACCTAGACAGATCTGCCGTTTCTGTGGGCCCGGAGCGCCGATGGTCTCTTCAAATGTATGTGCGTTCTACGGGTGCACATACACTTGAACGCTGCCGCGGAACAGAGAGCAAGAGCTCCCTGCCCTGCGGAGAACTCCAGTGGGTCGCAAGCAGGCTTGCGGTCCTCTGGAGTATCCAGCACAGGCAGCATGAGTATGTCATCACACTGCATGTACGGCATGAGGACGTCACACCGCCTATGCGGGAAGACCGGGAGCAGCGAGCAGCTTCAACAGGGGAACATGAAAGAGGTGAGTACTTTTAGTTTATTTTTAATTTTCCCTATAGAGCTAACATACTGGGAGACCTATTATATATTTACCATACTGGGGGACCTATTGTATATCAACCATACTGCGAGACCTATTATATATCTACGATCCTGGAGGACCTATTACTTGTATATCTACCATACTGGGGGACCTATTATATATCTACCATACTGGGGGACCTTTTACTTGTATATCTACCATACTGGGGGACCTATTATATATCTACCATACTGGGGGACCTTTTACTTGTATATATACCATACTGGGGGACCTATTCTAAGTAAACATACTGGGGGACCTAGTCTAAGTAAACATACTGGGGGACCTAGTCTAAGTAAACATACTGGGGGACCTATTATATAGTTACCATCCTGGGGGACCTATTACTTATACATCTACCATACTTGGGGACCTAATATATATCTACCATACCGGGGACTTATTACTTATACATTTACCATACTGGGGGGCCCTATATAATTACCAACTTAATAGGGGACCCTATATACCTAACAAATTATTGGGGGCCCTTCAAACCTACTGTTGCTGTGCTGACCTATATATCTACCTATTTTTTTATTTTTTTGGGGGGAGGGGGTCTCCTACTGAGGGAGCCTATATACCTACCTTTCTACTTTAGGGGACTTTACTAACTATGTGCTGTCTACATATACCTTTCTACCTGTCTATATACCTGTCTACATACTATGGGGACCTATATATCTACTCCCTAAGAGTACCTGTATACCTCCCTACTAATGGGACTTTTATACCGACCAAGGGCCTATATTCCTACCTACTGAGGAGACCTATATACCTACCTACTGGGAGAGGGTCTATATACCTACCTATTGGGGGCCTATAAAGGAACAATTGGTGACTCCCCGTCCACCACAGCAAGCACCTGGCTTTCCTATCCTAGGAAAGCGGGTTGCTGTAGGGATGGGGTGTCACCATGCTTTCCTGTATAAACCCCTATTAGGAAGGGAGATATATAAATCCCCAGTAGGTAGGTATATATGTGCTGGAAAGTGAGGATTCTAAAATGTTTGTGTGGTAAATTCTGCAGAGGCGAGTCGTGGCCGGGAGAAGTTATCACAGAGGTCTGGGCCAGATTGACAAAAAAAAGGAAAGTGAACGACTCCAGTCAGGGGAAACGTCTCCTGAGAGTCATTAAATGTAACTGCACTGTAATCACTTATATGTTTACAGAGCACCTACAAACAACTAGTATCTACCACTATCTGGTCACTCTATGGCAATGGTACATGTCTGGAGAGCCTATGTACACTGGTTATCTACCATTATATGGTGACTGTATGGCGGTAATATATGGCGGTAGAGCGCCTGTGTACAACTGCTAGTCACATGCGGTGGTCGCATTTGGTAATGGTCTGGCAGTATTTTTTTGATCCTTAACTCTTTACCATCCTATGATGTATGAGTACGTCATAACGGCGGTAAGCGGCTTTGAAATGGGATCGCATCGCGATCCCTTTTCATAGCCGCCGGGTGTTAGTGACTAATCGCAACTAACAGCAGGCGGTTTCAGCGGTTTAACCCCTCAGACGCCCCAGCGGTTTATCCCCTCAGACGCTGTACATCCCACAGCTGCTGGAGGTTGCGTGGAGGAGGATCCGTAAAGCCAACATCACAATCGAGGTGGTCACACAGATCCTCAAGTCTGACCAGGGGTCAGAGTAATACTTGGAAGTATCAGTATCATTTCTAGCTATATCTTTGTCATTGTCTTGCTGGAAGTTCCCATCTGCTCCAGTGAAGACAATCCGTATGAGAATACGTGATCTGCAAGGATGGATTCATACCTAAATCAGTTGAGAGTGCCTTTCTTCTTGAAGAGTGGACCCAGAGAATGCCACCAACAGTTTCTCTCAGCAGTGGTTGATAGTGTTTGTTCTCTGTTTGTCACCTAACACCCAAACATCCACCCATAAGATAAAGCAGAAAATGTGACTCATTGGAGAAGGTAACCCTTTGCCAATCAGCAGAGGTCCAATTCCTATAGGACAGTGAAAATGTCAGCTTTTTCTGCAAATGCAACTTCATTAGCAGAGGTGCAGTGACCAACCATCTGCTTCTGCATCAGCTCTGTATGCAGTAAGTTTTGTGTACCTGTTTGTAGACACACATCTAGTAGCCCCCTGGTTCAATTTGGTGTTGATTTGCTCCATTGTAGCATGTCGGTATGTCATTTTGCATCTTCATAGTTGACATTCACCTCTCTGATCAGTGGCACGTGGTGCTCTGCAGTTTCCACATTGCTGGTTTGCAATGATACCATTTGTTCACTCATAATACACTCTCGGTACAGCAGCACGCCAAGAGTTCATGAACTGCAGTTTCAGAAATGCTCCCAACTAATAATCATCCCTTTTTGTATCTCTAATATATTACTCCTTTTATCCATTACTGTAACAAGGGATAAGTGTGCAGACAACCTACAGCATGCCAATTAATACCCAACTGGCCAGCTCCCGACACATGACTTCCTTCATGAGCTAAGTGCTGTCAACATCAAAAGTGGTCATACTATTGGAACTTGACTGTGTAGCGCATATAACAAGGGGAACACTTACGGTACTACTCCAATTTCACTACATACTTTATATTCAGGTATCCGATCTTGGGGACTGTGGAATTGGAGATGGTTAACTTTAAACTTCTATTATTCTGTTGTATACAGTATTTCCATATATCTTTTGTATAAATTAATTCACAGTTTTTAGTGCTTTTTTTCTCCCCTAAAACAGCAGTAAGAGATCAAAAATGAAGTGAAATAGTCTAAAAAAAAATGGGATTCTAGCAAGAAAACAAAGAGTGACTTTTAATGACTATATTTACTATTTTGTCATAGGCAAACTTAAACTATCAGTTCTCAATCTATTAAGCACTAAAACGTAACTTTTATTATGTATAACACTTAACCTCGATACTCACTATTTAAAAACCTGATATCTAAACTCTCAATTTGCCCCTTTCTAATTGTGAAGGAATACCTCCTTTTCTATTATCAAAGGAAATCACAAATTAAAATGTCATGTCTGACCTCCCCAACATGTTTCACCAGCTAACTAGCTTCATCAGGGGATAGAGGTCCGGTGTGATTTCTTACCTCTTTCTACTGTGTTACCCGCTGCAGAGGGTCTCACAAGGAAACCTTATATGTTTCATGCCCATCAGATTAGGGATGACTGCCCAAGTAAGATGTTTTGGATTCCTTTTTGGAGTTAGCAAATCACTGTATATATAGGGTTTCCCTGCTAATAGGTGGTGTTCCACCAGACTTGATAATAGAAAAGGAGGTATTCCTTCAGAATTAGAAAGGGACAAATTGAGAGGTTAGAAATCAGGTTTTTAAATAGTGTGTATCGAGGTTAAGTGTAATAAAAGTAAAGTTTTAGTGCTTTATAGATTGAGAACTGATAGAGTTTAAGTTTGCCTATGGCAAAATAGTAAATATAATCAAAAATGAAGTGTGCCCAATATTAAAGGTGTATGTAAATGGCTCGAATCAATTATTTAAAAGGTTCCCCCCCCCCCCTTTAAAGACTATTTTATAGTCTTCATATTCAATGTATCTACATGAACAGTTGCGTATCTCTGTACCATAATCTTACCATCTTATACTTATCTGGAGATATAGCCTATATAAAATCTCAGAACTGAATTCGCAATTCTGCTGGCATCCCCAAATTTCTGAGCATGGAGATTTTAATTCTCCGGTTTTAAAAGGAATGCATCTGTTTTTGTACACTATGAACAACTAGAGCTGTACTACTAAGAGCTAAAACTACACAGAATAAAAATTGAAAAAAAAATAAAATAAATTCAGGCATACTGAAAAAATACAAGTGACTCAAAGTATCTGGTGTATTCAGGAGGGGAGCACTCCCACCTACCTTCACTCCTCAAAGCATTGATTGATGAGCTATTTTGTATGTACATATACACAGCTGCCTGTCAGTCACTGCTCTGATGAAGAGTGGCCTGCTCCCTTCAAGAAAACACTAAAATAGACAAAAATGTTCAGAATCTCCAAACAATGTGAAGGAAATAGTGTGCATTCCTATGACTGCAATGCATTGCAAACACACAGAAACATATCAGCAGCACTCTGCAGATGCCAAAAGACAAACATTAAATATGCAAACTATGTCAAAATACATTATTACTAGTATATAATGAAAATTGTTAGTGTACATTTTGCTAAAATTGTGAGGACCCATTCACCAACTGCACGGTGACCTCAATTCTGTGGGGTCCTACTCTAAACAATCTCACCTCTCTCAGTGTCTTTTCAGGCCTTCATACTTTTCAAGGCATGAGGGTAATCGCTTTACTCTGTTCGGCTTAAAGATGGCCTGACTAGATTGGTGCTGTGCAGGGCTAAAATAAAGGCAGTCACTACCACATACATATAATCCAAAAAAGACTGAAGTGGTCAGCACCTCCAACAAGGTGGAACAAATGACATAGGTGCACACTTACATTGCTGCAACACAATGCAAACACTCAGAAGCAAATCTCAGCATTGGTGAATGGGCTCTCACAATTTGATCAAAATGTGCACAAAGCGCCTCAGATTTTCATACTAGATGTAGCAGCAATGAACTTTGAAATAGTTAATATATTTAGGATTTATCTGTCTGTTTGCGTCAATGGGATACTGCTGGTTAGCTTATGTGTGTTTTCAAGAAAATGCTAATCCCATACCTCTAAGAATACGTTCACACAGCATATATGCAAGGTGTATTTTGGCGTGTAATTGCGCCAATATGCCAGCAACAAATGTGGTAAAAAGAATTCGGACATTCCAGACGACGGTGATTTTACGATTATATTTCTCAGTGCCTGATGTACATCCGTAAAATAATTGACCTGTCACTTCTTTCTAGTGCTTTCAAACCGAGATATGGGAAGTTATACAAAAGAGAGAGCTGCCTCGCATTGAAAGTACGTGCTGACCAGCTTGTACATTCAACAGCGCTAAAAAAGGCATATTGTGGCGTGTACCTGTACCCGCCACAATACGCCGTTTGAACGCACCTCAAGTCCAATGTGTTTGTTATTGCTTCTGTTAACCAAACAGAGCAAATTTAATGTCATATTGTCTACTAGGAGTATAGATCTTTAGCTGCATTATGGCTTCAAATTCAGATGACGGATCCTGTAAAAAAAACGTTCTTTTCCTTTGATCATTTTTATTTGCTGGTTGTGGTTCTTTTTATTAAATTTTTCATACATACATACATACATAATTATATAGGCAGTGTTTTTTTCCTGAGAAGCTTACTTGCTCTATTAACAGGAATTTGTTGATATGCATTATAGCAGCCACAACGGTGACTGCTGAAAAGTGATGTCTTCAGAACAAGTGGTTAGTGTAGAAACTGAAAGATTTTTTTTTTTCATATACCCGTATATACTCGAGTATAAACCAAGTTTTTCAGCAATGCAATGGGCCGTGCGCCAGCAGGGACACTTCAGCTATATGTGACTCCTCAGGGAGCGCATATAGCTGAATGCCGAGTAAGCCGACAGCGTCCAGGCGCTGTCGGCGATCCCTTCACCTGTATGCGACTCCTCCGGAGCGCATTCAGGAGAAGATACCACTGCGGAGCAGAGAGAGAGAGCTCTCCCTTCTCTGCAGTGGACTCCGGACAGCCAAAGACTTACTGCTGTCCTGAGTTTCCTGCACAGGCAGCGTGTGTCATCATGCTGCGTGCGCGGCCTGATGACATCACCTTGCCTGTGCCTGAAGAGGGAGAGCGAGGGGGCAGCTGTGAGGAAGTACTGATCCCAGGGGAGTAATACCGTATTTTTTTTCTGTTTTATTTTTTACCTGCCTATGGGGCCATATACCTGCATTACCTGCCTTATATGGACCATATACCTGCCTATGGGGCCATATACCTGCCTATTTACCTATACTATGGGGCCATATACCTCCTACTACCTAACTATGGGGCCATATATGCCTATGGGAACATATACTGCCTATAACCGCTATGGGGCCATATACCTCCTATACCCTGCCTATGGGGACATATACCTGCCTTTTACATGCCTATGGGGCCATATACCTGCCTATTACCTGCCTATGGGTCCATATACCTGCCTATAGCCTAACTATGGGGCCATATACCTGCCTATGGGGCCATATACCTGCCTATTACCTAACTATGGGGCCATATACCTGCCTATTACCTAACTATGGGGGCCATATACCTGCCTATGGGAATCATATACCTACCTATAACCTGCCTATGGGGCCATATACCTGCCTATACCCTGCCTATGGGGACATATACCTGCCTTTTACATGCCTATGGGGCCATATACCTGCCTATTACCTTACTATGGGGCCATATACCTGCCTATTACCTAACTATGGGGGCCATATACCTGCCTATTACCTAACAATGGGGCCATATACCTACCTATTACCTAACTATGGGGCCATATATCTGCCTATGGGAATCATATACCTACCTATAACCTGCCTATGGGGCCATATACCTGCCTATACCCTGCCTATGGGTACATATACCTGCCTTTTAATGCCTAGGGCATATACCTGCCTATTACCTGCCTTTGGGGCAATATACCTGCCTATTCCCTAACTATGGGGCCATATACCTGCCTATAGTTGGCCAATTATACCTGCCTATGGCCATCTATACCTGCCTATGGGCACATATACCTGCCTATATTTTAATATGGGCCATATACCTGCCTATTATCTAATATGGGGCCATATATCTGCCTATGGGAATCATATACCTACCTATAACCTGCCTATGGGGTCATATACCTGCCTATACCCTGCCTATGGGGACATATACCTGCCTATGGGGCTATATACTTGCCTATACCCTGCCTATGGGGCTATATACCTGCCTATACCCTGCCTATGGGGACATATACCTGCCTATAATCTGCCAATGGTGACATATACTGCCTATCCAGGGCCTATAACCTCCTATGGGGACATATACCTGCCTAGGGGGACATAAACCTGCCTATGGGGGATATTAAAATGCTATACCTGCCTATGTAATTTTATTGGTATCCATATTTATTTTTGAAATTTACCAGTAGCCGCTGCATTTTCCACCCTAGGCTTATACTCAAGTCAATACGTTTTCCCAGCAAAAGTAGGTGCCTCGGGTCGGCTTATACTCGAGTATATACGGTAGTTATTTAAAATAATGTGCATTTTTAATAAGCAAAAGGGGTTGTCATGTGAAAAAAAATAAAAAATAAATTATATACCTACCAAAGTTAGACACTTTTTTAGTGTTCTGCATCAGCTTTTTGTTGGGAAGCTCAGTTGTTTTGTGTGTCCTTACACAAGAAAACTGCTGTGCGTCAAGCCCAAGAGATCAGCAGACCAAAGGAGTGTTGCTTTTGAGGGCAGTCTTTGAAGCCACACCCCATTTTGTTTTGGATTTCATGGCCACCTGGCACTCTTAGGGCATGTTCACACGGCTTATTTTGAAACAGTTTTCCACTCCCAAAACAGCCTCCAAAACACCCCCAGTTAATTTAATTGATTTCTATGTAAAACAGCGTTGTAGTTCACACACGACGAGGTTTTTACGCGCTTCTTTGGAAGCTGTTTTGGGCGCTGAAAAAGAAGTGTCATGTCAATTCTTGAAGCGTGTTTTAGGCGCGTTTCTTGGCGTGTTTTTTTACGCGTCTTTGGAGCGTTTTTCAGCACGCTTTTTTGCCTGGCTATTAATTTGTATGGGTGAAAACAATGTTGAAAACCTCATCCAAAAGCCCGTCCAAAAACGCATCAAGAAACGGGTCTAAAACCTCTTCTGAAGAAGCATGTTTCAAGCGAGGTTTTGATGCTTTTTTGGGAGCGGAAATGCTCCGAAAACCGCTTCAAAAGCAATCAGCCGTTTGGACAGACCCTAACAGTGCTAGGGGGAAGCTTCTGTATATTACACAATTTTTAAGGTTGTTTTTCAGGATTGTAATTTTCTTCGCTAGGTTTTGAACTCAGAAACTTTTGTATGAAAGGGAGAAGTATGCAGAGTAAGCCATAAGCCACACTGTGATCTCTGAGAGAGTAATTGGCATAATATATTATCATATGCTGATTAAAAGTTCTACCATATCCCTGTAGTAAGTAAGTTAATCTACACTTAACACTTGCATAGGAGTACAGCAAAACGGCAACTGAAAAAACTAAAGTTCATTGGATAGACAGGACGTGGATTTGCTCCATTAAATTAGGCTAATCTGTGTCCAAAAGTAAAATCCATAGCAAAAAGCTTTTGAACGTGAGGTAGGGAAAGGGGGTATGCACAAAGACTGAGCTTGAGAGGAAGGAAGATAGACAAAGCGCAGCACACTATCCTGGGGCTTATAAACAGGAAATGCTGCTGCTTGGCTACATAGAAGGGAGGGTGCATGCAACAAAAAATGTGCAAATTAATTAAAGCAGAGTAATTTGAAAAGGTTCTGTAAATGCATTGTTTTATGTACAGTATGTTACAGTGGTCCTGTATGGGGTATAGTTGACAGCTGAACTTGTATAGTAAAGTGGAAAGTTTAATTATACTTTTTTTTACATTACATTATTGTATACTATCTGATTTTTAAGGGACCACATCATTAGAAAACAATCTATTATTTAAGTGAACACTAACTTTTCTCCCTACCTCTGTCCTAACCATAGTATTAGTGCACACTCCCTGTTTCCTCCCCTATGTTGGAAGAACAAAGCTCTGCGCTGAAAAAAGCCACACCCTTATTGGTCTCCTGATCTCTTGTGATCAACACAGAGCTTTACCTGTTTCTCTTATCCACAGAATTACTGAGCTTCTTGTTATCAAACAGCTCATGTAGGACTGCAGGAAGCACTTTTTTTCTTTTAATTTTGCTTACTTGCAGATGAATACAAGATTTCTTACTGCTGCCATGTCAGACTTCCTGTATGCATCAAAAGCACAGTGCCTTTCAGCTAACCAGGGAGCAGGTTAGGCTATGTTCACACGGTGTAATTGCGGCGCGTACAGTACGGCCGCAATTACGGCGGGTGATTTGGGGGTCGCGCTGATCAGGGCGTACTCCCTTGGCGTGGGGGGGGAACGGCAGCCCGCTGGCCCCATTGACATGCATTGCTCGTGGTGCGTATTCGCCGCAAGTAATTGACATGTCAATTATCTCCCCGCGCGTACAATACGCTGGTATTGTACGAGCGCGGAGTGGAGGCAGAATCCATAGTTCTCTATGAGAACTATGGATTACCATACTTTCGTCACTCTTCTCGCTTGTATTAGAGCGAAATGCGCGCCGAAATTTGCCCGTGTGAACATACCCTTTTGTGACCTAACAGAGACTGTTGCATTAGGCAGAAATCCTGTAAGAAGCTGCAGGTAAGCAAAGTTACTGACATGACAGTTTACCTAAAAGCAATTTGTAATGAATAAAGGAAAAATAAAACTTTGTTTGACGTAGATCTGGTGATGTTCAACAAGCGAGTTGGGGAGTTGGAAGCAATTTTTAGATCTCAATCATCAGAAATATAATTAGCTAAAGCATTTTACGAAAGGAAAGAGCCGAGTCTTCTCTTTCCAACCTGACTCTTCTCCTTCAGCATTTTCTCAGTTATAACGAAGCAATAGCGGATGATAGATCGAACTAATGATGTATTGCTTACTAGCTAATGATGAATTCGTTGTAGCTTACAGCTCTGCAGCTGCAGGCATTTTAGAGATTTTGGCTGCTGAACTGATATTTTGGTTTAGGAAAAATAATTTGTTTAACATTATTGATGTTATTACATTGTTATAATAATGTGGAAAATGTAAGCATATGGGTTTCTCTTTTATCGTTACATCACGGGTTTGGTAATTTGCGGGAACATGTTGCAAATGACACCTTGTAATTCACTGTTCTGTGCTATTAATTTTATTTGCTTGTATAAAGACTACTCATGTCAATCACAACTTTCCATACATTACATAATACTCAGGCAAGACTATCACCAAGGCACTCAGTAACTTGTAATGTTTCTTTTTTAGAGTCCAAGTCCACTACTAGATCTAATCATCCAAAAAGAGCAAACGGCCAAGAAGGACTTGGATCATACACAAGCAGCTGTGAGGCAGCATCTGCAGAAAGAGCTGATGGTGTTTTTTAACACACTAATGCTCTGTTTAACTTCAGTTACTGATCGGTAAGTGCCAAGATGCATTTTAAATCCAGATTTTGAGAACGCTGGATTAGTCACAGGGCTTTAAGGACGTTTGACTTTTGTGTTGATTTATGAACCATTAAGATTGGAACATTTTCTTTGCTTACTTGTTTGTTTATCGCCAAGCAGTAAATTAAGAACTTTCCCTTTTATGTGTAAGTTTAGTGAACCTTGCATTTCTCTTTTTTTCCTTTTTGATAATTTGTTTATGCCAATTAGAAAGGCTTGAAAAGGGTCTGGAAGACATGGGCAAAAAAAAAAAAAAATCTTTTTTTCCAGCTTATACATTCTTATCAGTTTTTAATTTTGACTTTTTTTCTAAATAAAAAAAAAATGAAACATTCTTTTTCATAAGGGACTTGCATGTGCAGCTGATACAGAAAATATGCTGTTTATCAAAATTTTTCTGTACGATCTGACTAATTTCACATTTCTGTTTCCAGTATACGTTTTCTGGGAAATCTTGCTGATGTATACTGTACTTTTAACACACACTGCAAATGCAGCATGAAAGTGATTTTAGGTTTTATGCATGATTATATTAATCTGTAAAAGGGACAATAATGATGATCAGTGCACATATAGGAATAGTTGTGCATGTATTTCATTTTTGTGAATGAAAAGGGCCAATTGGGATATAAAAAGAGAAAAGAAACTGGTAACAGTGGTTAACATTGTTGACTTGCAGCGCTTGGGTCATGGCTTCAAATCCCACCAAGGACATCATCTTCAAGGCGTTTTTATGTTATCAACATGTTTGCGTGGGTTTCCTTCAGGTACACTGGTTTTACTCCACACTCCAAACACATAGTTTAATCTAGAATTTAGACTATGAGCCACAATGGGGACAGGGGCCAATATATGTAATGATAATCTCTGTACAGTGCTGTGGAATATCATCGAGCTATGGAACATTTTAATTAATTAACCAACCAGCTCTACTTAAAAATATATTGAAGTTCATTAGTAATAAAAATGTTCTCTCTGATTCAGGCATCTTATAGTAGAGGCATTGGCTAATCGCTTAAATTTTAATTTGTGCAGTTCACTCTATGTAAGGGCGCGCTCCCACGGCACAGGACAAATACCGGCCAGTATTTGTCCTGTTTTGCGCCCGTCCCCACGGCCGCGCCGGGGACAGCTTTTCGCTGCGATGAGCGGAGAAGAGCCCTCCCCCCTCCCATTGAGAAGCACAGATTCCGTCCGGTTTTCGGACGGAAGGTTGTGCTTGCTCAATGTTTTTTGAGCGGACCGGGTTTTCCATAGAGCACAATTGTGCTCATTTTCGGCCGGTTTTTCAGGCGGTCTGAAAAACCGCAAACCGGCTGAAAAACTGGCCGAAAACCCATGCCGTGGGGACATGCTCTAAGGGGGATTTTTACAAAATTGTTGCAGAACTGCAGAAGATATACACAAATACCCTTCATCATTTGTATCCAATGCCAAATAGTTTTTCTTACCACGATTATTACATTTTATAAAACATAAGTGACTTTATATAGAAACAGTTACACTGAGCAGCACTCTTTCATAGGTCGTATTCCATCTTGACAATCGTTTATATAGGAAACATGAGGGGTTTATACTACACAGAAAAGCAGGACATAATACCACTGGGTTTTCTGCCATGTTTATTCCTTCTTATTATTATCCTAATACAGCCTATTTGTCCATTGATGCCTCTAGCGATTTAGAGACCGTCAGTTGCTCAGCTGAGTCCTAAAGGATGCAGAGGTGATAGTAACGTGAAACTGTAGAGTTGGGGTTTTATAACTCCACAGGCTTTCATTATATGGACTTCCTGACTACATCACTACTTCCCTGGTCACTTGGATAAGACAGAAATGATCTCTTCAGCACCACACTCTGCCTGGAAGAACATACATTAGAAAAAGGAGGGTGGAACTGGGTGGGTAGGGTATGGGAGAGGTATATGAGAGATTTAATGTAATCCTGTAGAATATTACAACAAAACGTGCACTGGACTGGTTGTCAAACTAGAGATCACATGACCCAGTTAGCCATAATTAAAGGGTTTAGATGAAAGTTGCAGTCCATTACTGGTCTCAGCAGTCACTGCTTGCATATATTCTACCAAGCTACAGCAAAAGGATGAAGGCCCATTTAGTTGAGGGAATGTTACACGCATAATTATTACAGCAAAAGAAAGGATTTGTGGGTGTCATCTGCACATAGTCAGATATTATTTGGATTGCAAAGGAAGGTCTAGGTTACGGGCACTCAATTACTTTTGTAGAGGCCTGCTTACCCAGGTCTGCCATCAAATAAAGCCCTGAACTGAACATCCGCTCATTGCCAATGAGTACACAGATGCCAGTTACAGCTTTAGTAGGGGCATGAATGGAAATTATGCGGCCCCATAGAAACCCTTAGTATGGACCCCAGCCACCACAAACTTATTTTCTATAGAGTTAATGTTTACTGTAATTTTAAAACAAGTAGAGAAAAAAGTGTCAACACTGATGCACAGTGTGAGTGTTGTGACAGTGTCTTTCTTGGTGCATACCCTATTGCAAACCCCCAAATTTGAATAAAGCTAAAATGCTAGGATAGATTTTTTTTTTTAAATACCTGTTGTCCTCAATAAGACTTCAAAAACATGACGCTTGTTTAGAAAACAGGAGGAAGTTAATTTGTCAGTCTTAATGCAAAGTGCACTGGTACATGATGTGCCAAATTTATTACATTCCCATTAACAATAGCAGAGCCGTCTTTGTGTGCACAGACATATTAAGATGACTTGAGATTAGGTAACTCCTATTTACTGATGGAAAAGTTCTGTGAACTTAAAGGATGTGGACTGATTTATAAAATAAAGCACTTAAAGGCAGATGCACTGCTATGATATGTGTAGATATACTGAAATTCAGCTTCTAGGTGTTCTGTAACAGAGTGTTCTTTATAAAACTGCTAAATAAAAATATGGCAAGTGTCAAACAGTTGTAAGAGCAACATTGGAAATTAATAAAATATGAACTTTAAGCCACTTAAATGAGGAGGGCGGCACTTCTGGCCATTCTCCTAATTCATTTCTTTGGGAGTTCCAAATAAAGCTCAGCACACTGACTCGGCTATATCCGAAGCTCCCATAGAATCAAATGGAGAGGACGTACGCACGCACCGTCCTGCTTATTCTGTTTCATGGTCAGCTCTTAGCCAGCTATAAGCCGACCTCATTGTGGAAGTGGCTTTGTGGGAAAACCCCTTTAATCTATCAGAAGTCTACATTCCATCTGAGGTCTTCAAGGAGTAACGGACAACAACATAGGGTCAACATGATGGTGTTGGATAAAATTATGACCCAAGATCTGGTCATTATGTAGTCTCTTTGGGACCAGTGATTTTCGAGCTTTATCATAACAATTTGTATACAGTGTTAAATTTGGCACTAAACTCTTAGGGCGACATGTCCCAACATGCCAACGCCAGTTTTTTGTTCTATTTTGCGGCAAACCCACTTTTTACGCCATATTCTTGTTGTAAATGGACTGTCGTACACCAAAACTAGGCGCATTATATGGCGGGAACGACACTTTGTAATCTGCCTAAATATGGTGCACTGTGCGCCTCCGTTGCGAAATGCGCCTATTGAGGCGCCTTACATATGTTATGCGCCCCCATCGGGCAATGAGCCTCGATAGACGCATACCATATACTACCAATGATATGCTATGTGCCGAGTGTTGAGCAATGCGCCCTTTTTTGATGCAATGCCACCTTTTTTGATACAGTGCCCCCTTTTTTGATTCAATGCGCCCTATTTTGATACAATGCGCACTATTTTGATACAATGCGCCCTTTTTTGATACAATGCCCCCTTTTTTGATACAATGCCCCCTTTTTTGATACAATGCCCCCTTTTTTGATGCAATGCGCCCTTTTTTGATACAATGTGCCATTTTAGGCATATTAAGTAATCTATACAAGGTATACCTGACGCCAATTTTTTAGAAAGTATCGGACTTTCAGGCGCACTTTACACTGATTTAATGCGCCTAAAACTGGCATAGATACGCCACTTTTTGGACATGTCGCCCTTAGTATGCTAATATTTATTGTATTAGTATTCTACAGTTATTGCATAGCTGTAAACCAAAGTTAGAGTATGCAATTAGATTTATAATTGTTTTTCTTATTATTATATTTTGGTTTAATATTTTTATATCCGTGTTCAACATTGTCACTGTTTTTTTTTTTTTTTTGTAGACAGACCATCCCTTTTCGCATAAAACAGTTTTGAGCTTTGTGATGGTTACATTTTCTCTGCCCTGCTTTGTTCATATTTCAATATGCATTGCCAGTTTTCTATAAGAAGATAAAAGTAGAAAACTTTATTAGGAAAGAAATCCTAATTGTTGGTTATTATGCTGTAAAATAATTAATCCTCTTAACTTTAATAGTTGAATGCATGCTGCTAAGGAGTCTAAGACATATCTGGTTCTGCAGTGTAATATTGGCTAACAGCAAATCTAATGATAAAATGGTCTCATTCGGATGCTAGCTCTTCTCGTTTTCACTTCATTCTTAATAGGATTTTTCATGGTTGATATATTTTCTAATGGTAATTAACCTTTAATGAATGCTGTATCAAAAATTAAGTTCTATCTATCCACACAGAACCTAAGAGGTTCATTACAGTTCTTTCTTTTCTCTGCCTTCACTTAGAGAGCCTGGATATGTAAAGTAAAGTGTATCAGTCTCTATTGATGTCAATTGAAGTCCTGCTTTATTTTGGACTGTTTGTATTTGGAGGCTGCACACCCTGCACTTCCTCTTAGATGACCTAGAACATTTACAGCATCTCACAAAAAAAATGAGTTCACCCCTCTCATTTTTTTAAAGATTGTTTTATATCGTTTGATGGGACAACACTGAAGATATTAAACTTTGGTAGAATTTAAATTAAAGTAGCCAGTGTATAGTTTGTATAACAGTGTCAATTTGGTGTGCCCTTTTGAAGTCATGTGGAATTCATACATCAATGGATTAGAGCTATTTTGTGAGAACAAGTGGTAATGTTATGGCTGATCAGTATACGTGTGTGTATATGCTGATCAGCCATGATGTTAAAACCAATTGCTTAATATTATTTGGATTTTCATTGTGCTTCCAAAACAATTCTGACCTGTTATAGCAGAGCACACCACGAGACCAATAAAGTCATCCTGTGATACCTGGCACCACAAATTTAGCAGCTTGTCCTTTAAGACCTGTAAGTTATGAGTTGGGTCAACCACGGATCATACTTTTTTTTTTTTCTCCCTCAGCAATTCACACAAATACTTAATTGGATTGAGATATAAATAATGTGTCAGTCAACACCTTGACCTGTTTGTACGGTTTCTCAAACCATTACTGAACAATTTTGCAACAATATCCTGTTTAAAGATGTCGCTGCAATTAGGAAATACTTCTACCACGAATGTTGTACTTGGTATTGTATTGTTTAGGTAGTGGGTATATGTCAAAGTAATATCTCCATGACTGCCAGGACCCAGTAACACTCTGCAGAACATTGCCCAGAGCATCATTCTACTTTGAACAGCTTGCCTTTTTTTTTTTTAAAGTGCGTTCTGGTGCCATCTCTTTCACAAGTAAGCAATGCACACGCACCCAGCTCCTTACATATTGTACAATAAAATGAGTGATTTTTCTTGATGAGGACATCTTACTTCATTGCATTTTGGTTCAGTTCTAATGCTCACAAGCCCATTAGCATTTTCGGCAGTGGCTCGAAGTCCACAAAGGCACTCTTGACTTGTCTGTGAATATATAGCCCCACATGTAACAGTGTGCTGCTCTGTGGTTTGATATCTTTCTATTACTGTATACCTATAAAGAACATTTCCAGCAATTTTAGCACTCCTCTGAAATTTGATGAGCTAGCCTTCATCCCCACATGCATCAATGAACCTTGGATGCCCCTGACCCAGTCATCAGTTGATCACTTGTGAAAGATACAAACCATGGCCTGCCTGAAACACCCTACAAGTCCTGTCACTTTGGAGATGCAGTGATCTAGTCATCTAGCCATCATAACTTAATGCTTGATAAACTTGCTCACCTCTTTTTAACTTGCCTGTTTTACGTGCCTCGGATACATCAAAAACTGATTCACACTTTGACAAATGTTATTGACATAAGGTGATCAAAGTTTTTACTTCAGTGGCTGTAACATTCTCACACGTGTGTTTGTTTGTCTATTAATATACTTAGAGTTTAGACATAAGTTTAATAATAAAATAATCTTCAAGTAAAATAACAGTGTAGAACAAGCAGGTTAGGCCATGTTCACATGGCTTATTTGGGCACGTATTTCAGCCTGTAATTCGCGGCATACTGCGCGAATTACGGGCTGAAATCCGTCCCAGTCATTACGGTAATCCACAGTTCTTATAGAGAACTATGAATTACGTCTCCTCTCCTTGCTCGGCGAATCCGCCGCGGGGGGAGATAAGTGACATGTCAATTATTAGCGGCGTATATGCACCGCTAGTAATGATAGTCTATGGGCCGGCAAGGTGTTGGCCTCCCGCCCCGCCCAGGTCCACACGGCGTAATTACGCCCCGCAATTAAGCCGTGTGAGCATGGCCTTAAGAAGATTATACGATTCGGCGAGTGTGTCAGTCATCCCGTTTTCTCCCTTCATTGTTCCACCTCCATTTATTGCCGATATGGCTTCAAAATCTGGCATTTCATCAATGGGATCAGCCCATTAGTTACAGTTGTAAAGAATTTCAACCCCATATTGTGTATAGGGAGCTGGTTGCATATTGCACAATTACTGGAAGAATATATCAAAGTAAAAGTTCTTTTAAAAGGAATTTGCCATGTGGGTCCTCTCGCCGCGGACTGACCTTTTCTCTTCCTATGCACTGCACGAGGAAAAAAAGCCAATAATCAGATGTGGTGGGAGTTGGGGGGAGAGGAGTTAGCCTATAGCTCATAAAGAAGCCTGACTTGCAGCTTATAGTACTGGCATTGTGGTATAACTAATAAACTGTAAGCTGTACAAAACAACACCCTAGTCACTCATAAATAATACACAGCTGAAATCTCCATGTCTATCACTACATTGTGCTGCCCTCACTGAGAGCAGCATAACTGTGGTGACAGATTCCCTTCAAAACCTATAATACGATTACACTCTGCACGGCTTTTGTACAGAGTAAACTAACGTGTGACACCAATGTAATATATGCTTTATAACTGACATTACAATTTGGCGGCTGCTTTGTTTGCTGACAGTGAATTGTCTGGAATACAGGTCTCTATACATCATTAAACAGATGTGTTTCCATCTCATTGTATGAGCTTCATGTTAGCCTTGCATCAAGGTTTGGCTGTTAATAGAACAGTGAGATGACTGCTGGCTTAATGTACAAGTTTGAGATTGATGCCTGTTTGCTACAGTCGGGTTTTATATTCTTGATGTTATTTTAAGGCTGTTATGCTATAGATTTTCAGAAATGCAGCAATTGCAATTACTAGTCATTGACAGGCTGTCATTTGGATAAAAACATGAATTTATGGGGTCTTTCTTTTCTGTATGACTTTACTATATTTAAAAAAATTCTTTTGTGGTGTCATTTATCAATGGCACAGATACTTAGAGTCCCAGGAAAATATGGCAGAATGACACTCGGGGCGGGCCCAAATAATAAGTAAAAAGTTTGTGAAAAGCTTGAGCACAGCATCTCTCTTGTCATTATGTCTCATTATTTATTTGCTGACTAAAAACCCTTTCCGTACTCCATGGTTGGCCTTTTTAGTTCTATTTATTAGCACTATTTTTAAAAGGGTCTTAGGATAAAAATACCACTTTTGATAATATTTAGGAATAATCTGGTAAAGATGAATGCTTCCTTACAATGTATTGCCTAAAGTGCCATGTTCAATATTATGGGACTCGCTTCAAAAAAGGTCCAATGGGCCCACCATGTTTAGTTAAAGGGGTTTTGCCACGAAGTAAAATTGAATGGGAAGCTTGCAAATTAAATAAAAAAACTTTTCACCATTTATCGTTATTTAAAAATTTTGGACCGTTTTTGTTTTGCGCTCCCGTTGTGATCCAGGAATACAAGCCAGGGGGGAGCTCCCCCTTGGTCACAAATGTCAGACATCACCCCCCCTTCCGGGCAGCTACTGAGTGTTCAAACCCCAGGGGCGTCATTTACTCCCATTTCTGTGGGGTCCTTTTAATTATCAAACAGTGCAAATAAATATAAAAAAGAAATCAATGGGTTGTGCTTGATAAAGAGGGAAAAAAAACAACAGGTTTGGTTTCCTGAGGGATTTGAAACCCAGGGCCTTGTGTGTGAAGCAAAAAAATTTTTCACTGAGCTACAATGAAGTTACTTATTTTTCTACACATAAACAGACATTCTTTTTACTAAGGAGGGGGGAAAACCCGGGGATGTCATCCCGCTGGGGGCCATGATATGCAATTCAAACCCCAAAAAACCGCCTCCTGAGCAACAGAGCTGAAGAGCTGGATGAAGAAGGTATAAAAGGGAAAGTGGAAAACCCTTTAATCCTGGCACTCCTTACTAGTGTTGGGCGATTTTTATCGACAAAGTTTTAAATTGGCACGGTTTTTTTGTTGTCGAAATTTTTAGATATGCGATAAATTTTTGGTTAAAAACTGTGCCCTATTTTTATTAAGATGCGCCATTTTCGGCGCTTCTGTCATTTTGGGGGGCCAGCAAATCAGCTTACAGATAGAGCAGGGTGAGTGTGTTGCGACGTCATAAACTGGGATGTTTTATGGTTGCGATTGGCTGGAAAAATCACATGACCTCGTTTTACATTAAAACAGCCCTTCCTTTTTCATGATCAGTGTCTCTCGCGTCTCATTAGCATAGGACGTGCGCTTGCCTGTGTCCAAACAGCTCAGCGAAATTATTCTATTTCTTCACAGAGAAAGCTCTACTGTTAAGCTGTGTCCTTACAACTTAGTTAGATCAGAGATTGGAAGATTTTATGTAGTTAGGTGGAGAATTTTAAAGCAGCATCTACCACTGTAAAGTCACGGAGGGGAGCTGGGGGGGGGGGCCGCGGGCGAACACAGACAAGCTGTATAAAGAATACTGGATAAAGTACACCAAGACTTAGTGTAGACATTGCACTGCAATAGCTTTTTTTATTAACAGTTTTCTTTTGGGAAATATTTCCTGGATATTGGGAAGCCTGAACTTATATTAGGATACACATCTTTTCTAGTAACTGCAGGTCTCTTTGTTAGGTGCAAAAACTCCACTTTTATTATCAGTATACATTTCAGATAGATGTTCTTTTTCAATTTTTCCCATTCCAGCTTTGTTGATAAAAGCCACTTGCAGTTAAATTAGAATCCAGCAATTTTTTTAGTCAGCACAGGTTGATAGGTGCCATAAATACCTTTTATTATCAAATTACATTACAGATACGTGTTTTTTCACTTTGGGCACTACAGCTTTTTTTCATTGAGGCACCTTGCACTTAAATGTGAATACAGGCAATTTTGTAGTCACCACAGGGTGAATTGAAAGGTGCCAAAAATACCTTTTATTACCGAATTACATTACAGAAAAGTGTTTTTTTCACTTTGCCACTCAGTTGTTATGGGGCCACCTTGAAATTAAATTTGAATCCAGCAATTTTGTAGATCCCACAGGTGAATTGAAAAGGTGCCAAAAATACCTTTTATTATCCGAATACTTTTCAGATACGTGTTTTTTCACTTTGCCATCCATTTGTTGATTGAGGCACCTTGCATTAAAATTTGAATCAGCAAATTTGTGGGTACCACGGGTGAATTTTTGGGTTTGCCAAAAATCCCTTTTTATTATCCAAATACTTTTCAGATACGTGTTTTTTTCACTTTGGCGCACAGCTTTGTTATAGACACTTTGCATTAAATTTGAATACAGCAATTTTGAGTCACCCAGGGGGAATTGAAAGGTGCCAAATACCTTTTAATTCCGATTACTTTTTCAGAATTTGTTTTTTCATTTTTGGGCAGGCAAGCTTTGTTATAGATCTACTTTGCATTTAAAATTTTGAATCAGCAATTTTGTAGATTGAGGATTTGAAAATACTGGGGATTTGCCGTCTTTTTAATAAGAGACTTTCCAAAACTCTTCCATACCTTCTCAAAATTTTTATCTTTCTGAACATGGAGCGAAATTCAGGTGGTAAGCGAGCAAAGAGGGGGGTAGGACATGGAGGTAGGGGGTACGGAGGGGAAGGTGCTCCTTCCAGTGCTGGCGGACAACACGCATGCCAGCGGATCGTCAGTTGCAGGACCGTCAGGGCCTGTCATCACTGGGTCAGGGCCCTGTGAATCTCAGTAACGAACAGCGTCGCCAATCTGTCCTTCAGTGGTTTAATGCAACCTGCACCCAGCAGTTTTTACCTCCTCGTCCTCCCAGTCACGGCCACAAATGTCGTCATCAGCATCATCAGCATCCGTCCAACATGAAGCAGCCCAAATGTCAACTCGTGTACCCACCACTGTGGATAATCAATTTTCTGAAGACCTCTTTGATGATAAAAATGTGGTTGGGGTCAGAAGGCATGTTAAAAGATCAAGAGGCCAAAGAGGATGATTTTCCTGCTCTGACGCCCAATTGCAGATGCCTTCAGAGGAGGAGAAGGAAGCCCTCCAATCGGCAAAAAATCCCGGCCGGTCGGCTACGCCTAGCAGTTCCTGTTGCTTGTAGCCCGCAGCTCCTGGATGCAGAATGTTAGGGACACGGAAAGTCACCCGTGTTGTTGATGATGATGACGGGCATTGCGGATCCAATGTGTTCTTTTCAGCAGAATTTGCTTGCGAGCACTTCAACAGTGGACGAGGAGGAAGACGATGGGGTAATGTCAGTAGGGTTCTGCCTCAAAAAGGGGGAGGGCGGTCCGCAGAAGTCCGCTGATATGATTCCGCCACCCACGGTCAGCGCAAACCCCGTCTCGCTTATCCCCGTCAAAAAGGTCCAAAGAAGCCGGGGCCCTTCTTTGAGAAACCCTTGATTCACCAGCGATGTCATATCCCGCTTTCCCATAAACGCATAAGTAGAGGCAAAAAACCTTAGGGGGTTAACCCCACCAAAATGTCTAGTCACATCAGCGAATGCATGAGTTAAAAGGGAGGAAAAATTGGACAAAAAAGGCCGCCGACGCCAGGCCCTCAAAACCACTGCCCCAAACCCCTTTCTCCCCCCTCCCCCCCTCCGCACCACCCAAGCGTTCCTCAGCTCCCCTTGTCTCTCAGAGTCATGATCAGGGATCAGCCTCCGCTTCGCCCAACGTCGCCCGAGTACCACCAGCACCCCCGAAAAACCCTTAACCCTTTCCCCCCGCCAGTTTGACGACCTGCACGCCGTACAGGGGCCCCCAGTTTAGCAGCCAGTTCTGTTTCCCAGGTTTGGGGAGAAAGAAAACACTTTAACCCAAAACGTCCAAAGCCAAAAGCCTGATTGTCGGCTTTTGCCAGTTTTCCCTTTGGGAAATTGTTGCCTTTCATCTGGTGGAACAGATGGGTTTCCCGCCCTCAGGCCCCTTGCCTGCCCCCAATACAGATGCGAGCGGCATTTCTTTGCCAAAAAAAACCCGTCCCGCCGGGCCCAGGTGTCATCTAAAATTTCAAGCGCTTTTTGTCTCAATTGTGGCCGGAAAAAAAGTCCTTTTTGCCCCACCGACACATGGACTAGAAAGCACGGCCAAGGCCCCTATTCTCTGTGACAGCTCACGGGGTGAGTGGGTGGATGTCCTGGGGGGGCGGTGGCTTCAGGCTCGGGCACGCTCTTAAAAAACCGCAGGGATGGTGCAGGGTTTTTTCCCCCCCAAGGTCCTTGGGGGCATCAGTCCCCAAAGAGAAAAACCGGGCCCGTGTTGAATTAAATCTGTTTTGGGGGGGGACCGTTCCAAAAACGGTCAGGAGTGTGGAAGGCTCCCGCAAGGGCCCAGCGCTGGGTGGTGCAAGACCTTGTGCCAGGAAAGGTGGTTGCAATAACGGCGAAATTGCTGGCCCCCCTTTTAAGATCGGTAGGCTGGAGCACATCCCTTTTCCTGGAATGTCATGAACCTTGTCGTCCAGGGAAATTTCTAAAGAGTACCCCGGGGTTTGGGCTGCTTGCGGGAAAAGGCTGAAGTCTAAGTTCGCACTTCCGCTGTTTTGACCCTGTTGTCCCCCTGGCTGCGTTGCAGCGTCAGTCGGCCTCCCGTCAAACCGTTCATTGTTGAGTGGGAAAAGCTGGAATTCCACCCTCCCCATGCTCCAGCGATTGTGGCAGCAGCGCAATGCCTTTTGCAGTAGAAGTGACAATGGCCTGAAAGCAGCGGTGGGACCCCGGGGGGGTGTTGAGCCCGAGAGTGGAGCAGGTGGGGAAAAAGCTCTGCACCTCCTTTCCCGTTTTGAAGAAGCCACCAAAATGGTAGTGCGGACGATGCCTTGTGCATGGCTTGTGGGATTTGTTCTGGAACGATCGTTGGACACTCTGAAACAAAGGGCCCGCCAGCGACGGAGGAGGAGACGGACACTGATGCGGACACGGAGCCTTTCTCTCCGTCAAATCCACAAGGCCCGACAGTTTCACAATTTCATCGGTCTTCATTAGGCAGTGGTTCGGGGTCCAGGGGTGCATCATCTCAGGCAAGTCAGGGCTGTGTTGAAGCTGTGCCGGAGGAAGCGGAGGAGGAGGTTTTCCTAGACACCGTCGTTACCGACGTCCCTGCCTTGGAAAGAGGTTGGCGCGAATTTGAGGCGGAGGAGGAAGATGAGGAAGATCAGTTTGCTAGTGCCCCTCGACCCAGAGGCTTGGGAAATCAGGCTCCATCTCTCACATGAGTGCTTGGATGCTCCTTTTCCCTCCAACATGTTCCTCGCATTAAGGCCAATAAATGAACAACAGTTACTGGGTGGCCACCCCCCTGGATCTCCGGTACAAAACAAAACTCAGCACTTTCCTTCCACCCCCAAATAGAGAGTAAAATGCAGGAAATGGAGACCTTGCTGATTGATCAACTGGAGACATCTGTTGCGTCTGCTTCACTTTCCCCCAAATGTCACGGTGGAACAACATCAGCGACGTGACAGCAGTAGAGCGCCAAAGAAAGCCGTAGCGGCAGCAGCAGGCAAGGTGGCAGAAGCCTAATGGGTCACCTCTGGCAATCTTTATTTACCACCACACCAACGCATGCAATGCAGGCCACACATCCAACACACAGAGACCAGCTTAAGATAAATGGTGCACGACTTTCTGCGTCTCAACACCGAGTTTTTGTATTTTGTTCCGGACCAAATAGACTTCTGGTATCCAAAATGGAACGAATGACCAAAGCTCGGTCGCCACGCCATAGAGGTGTTGTCCTGCTCAGCAGCCAAGCGTCATATCTGAGCGGACCTTCAGCACAGCTGGAGGAGTCATTACAGAAAAAACGCACCGGCTTTCCCAGATAATGTGGATCGTTTGACTTTTCATCAAGATGAATCAGGAGGGGATCTCTGATGATGTTGTGGCCCAAATTGCCGAGGGTCACCGATTAGTTGCCGGTTACTTCACATTCCTCTTAAAAACAGAAAATGGTCCTCTTGAAAACTTTTTTTTAAAAATGATCATTTCTTACTGCAATTTTTATTCTCTTTTCCCAACAGTTCATTTTGCAAGGTTTCATGACAACACTGTATTCCATTTACTCACTTGATCTTTAGAAGTTTTCGCATTGTCAATGGTTTTGAGGTCATGTTGCTGTGAGATACAGCTATAATTATGGTCCTTTGAAACAGAAAATGTGGCTTCTAAGTGGCATTTCTCCCTCACAATTTTTAATAGTGGCCTGAGAAGTCATATTTATAATTTTTGGGTAAATGCTGCTTGGGAAATGCAGCAATACTACAGGTCCTATTATAAAAAAATGTTGTTTTCTAACAGACATTGTTCTTCACAATTGTCCAAAGTGCTCAAGGTCATCTTTGAATTTTTGGGGCATTTGCTGTGACATGCGCTATACTACGGCCCTATTATAAAAAAATGTTTTTCAAACGACATTTGTCTTCTCAATTGTCCAAAATGGCTCAAGGGCGCTTTGAATTTTTGGGGGCATTTTGCTGTGACATGCAGCTATACTACAGGTCCTATTATAAAAAAAATGTTGTTTTCTAACAGCCATTTGTTCTTCACAATGTCCAAAGTGGCTCAAGGGTCATGCTTTAAATTTTTTTGGGGGGCATTTTGCGGGTGACATGCAGCTATACTACAGGTCCTATTATAAAAAAAATGTTGTTTCTAACAAAACTTTTGTTCTTCACAATTGTCCAAAGGGGCTCAAGGGTCATGCTTTGAATTTATGGGGGCATTTTGCTGTGACATGCAGCTATACTACAGGTCCTATTATAAAAAAAATGTTGTTTCTAACAGACATTTGTTCTTCACAATTTTTCAAGAGTGGCTCAAAGGTGATGGTGCTGTCAAAAAACAGGAATAGGTAGTACACTGTTAATGGACACATGTTGCAAAATGACTTGTTTTTGCAAGAGCTTGAACAGAGCTATCAATTCCTGTATTGAGACAAACCCATTTAATCCCAATTAAAAAAGAGAAACAAAGACATGGGGGATTCCATCCTTTTTTTAAAATGTGTTTTCTAGAATTAAACTACAAAAAAAAACTGCATGTACAAAATAGCTGGGTAAAAAATTCCTCTGAATTGTACAAGGGAGGGTACAGGAAAAATTGACCAGATGAGGTTATTCAGAGGACATCGAGTATGGAGCACGGACAGAGAACAAGGTACAGAGGGACAATTTCCTCCAGCACGGTTTAGTAAAATGAGGAAAAAAATACCAAGAAAAGGGCACCTAGGTGGAACAGGAGCGTTAACCACCAGTATTTCCAAGTGAAGCTCAATTTGTCCGCACTCATACGGAGGGGGAGCGCTCCCAGGAAAAGGGACAGTTATGTCCTGTGAAACTAAAATGGTGGTTGAAAGACTCCTTTTTCCGGCACTTTTTAATCTGGGGGTCAGACAGGTTTAATGGTCATACTGCGGTCCAGGACAGGTATAGTCAATGTCCAGTTCAACTAAAATGGTGGTTGAAAGACTCCTTTTCGGCACTTTTTAATCTGGGCTCATGCAGGTTGGGGCTCATGCTGTGGCCCAGGACAGGTATAGTCAATGTCCAGTAAAACTAAAATGGTGGTTCAAATACTCCTTTTTCGGGCACTTTTTAAATCTGGGGTCATGCAGGTTTGGGGCCCATGCTGCGTTCCAGGACAGGGATATTCAATGTCCAGTTAAAGTAAGATGATGGTTCAAATCATACTGCCTTCTGGCACTTTTTAATTTGTGGGTGATTTCGGTTAAGGGTCATGCTGTGTGCAAGACAGGGATAGTGAATGGTCTGTGATTTTTTTCTGTGGCTTTTATAACCCAAGTGTGTTGCCTAAGATGGGAGCAGGTATCCATTTGACTGTTGTGGATGTTAATTCCAGTTCTCCAGCCCCGTTTTGGGTGTAAGATGGGAAAGGGGTTGTTGCTCTCCAATAGACTTTAATGGTCATCGATCATAATCTACCATCGACCATCGAATATCTTGTCGATGATGGTTGACTATCGACCATCGACCGATGTCGATGGCCAACGTAATCGCTCAACACTACTCCTTACTGCTAAATAGAATACAGTGTAAAGCTCATTTTGTAGCCATGTGCAAATCCAGTATCTGGCTGAAATTGCGAATTAAAGCATAACAAAAATCATCTTGTAATACTTGTAATACGGTCTCAAGTAAAAAAAGACTGAAATCAGTCATTCGCACACCAAATACTGTAAGTAAATAGCAACTTTGAAATGACACACATATTCTTAAAGCCTGTGACATCTTGTGATATGCCTGTTTTAGGGAATTCTTGTGTTTTCTGGTAAATTAAAATTCTGAAGCATCTTCCCTTTTAATCTCTGTGTTGTGTGTTTCTCTGTTATTCCTTTGGGAATTGTGTTATTGAGCTGTCAGTGGGTGTTCCCAATTAAACCCCCCTTTTAACGCATTTGTCGTATCATAGGGAAATGTGGGTGGGGGTTCCCGCAAATTGCCGTTTGGTACGTCAAGGGATCTTGGCGCCACAGGCGGAGCGCCCCAAGATGCGGATGGAACCAGGGGTATACAGTATTACCGCTGGCTCTGCCGCATCCCCACGCCGGATGTAGCTCCGGCCGCGGGGGTTTAAAACCCCCCGATGTCGCGACATGAGCTGCGGGCGGCGGGGAGTGGTCTGTGCCCCACAATCCCGGCCAGTAACGGCGTTTTCAGGCCCGGTACTTTTTTCTCCTACCGACAGCCCGATGCTGAATGAGAGCTCCGGGTTTTTTGGTGATGTCCGATGCCCACAATGCATTTGTTGGGCAGCTAAAAACGGGGAAGTTGTCATGGAGGACCGCATGTTCCTATTGCATGAACGATTGAGATCGTTCATCCCATTCCCCCCCTGGGGAAAAGTTAAAAAAAGGGTGAAAAAAGGAAAAAAAAATGTAAAAAATTTAAAACAAACACAAAAAAAAATAAAAAACCCCCGTACATCCCCTTTTCCCCTTTAAAAAACCCAATCGCCCAAAAAAAGACAAAAATAAAAAAAGTACCCATATTTGGTATCGCGGTGCGTAACAACCACCTATAAATTGTCATGTTAATTAACCCGTAGGGAAGCGAAAAAAAACCCCCCCAAAAACAGTCACAAATTGCGATTTTTGTTACCCTGCAGCACAAAAATGGAGTAAAAAGTCATCAAAAAAATTACCCAAATAAAATGATGGCAAAAAGTCATTTCATCCGCAAAAAAAAAAGTCTTTCACAGCTCTGTATACGGAAAAAATTAAAAAAGTTCTGGCTATTAAAAGATAGCGATGCAAAAATTTTGTTTTAACTTAAAAACATTTTTTTTCAAAAAAATTGTGCTTTCAAATAAAAAAATAATAAATTGGATATCACCCTAATCGTCTCAACCCACGTAAAAAACTTGCAGGATATGCACGGTGAACCTAAAAAATAAAAAAAAAAAAACACTGCTAGGATTGCAGTATTTTCTTTACCCGCCTTCCAAAAAAAGGATTTAAAAGGATCATAAGTTTGTCCCCCCAAAAAAAAGTTCAATAAAAACGTAACTATCCCGCAAAAAAAAATGTCCCTATACAGCTCCATAAAAAAAAAAATAAAAAAAAATTATGGCTCTCAACTGCGATGATGCAAAAAAAAATAGTTTTCCTTTTAAAAAAAATGTTTATTTAATGTGTAAAAGCATAAAAAAATTAAAAAAATATACAAATGTGGGGGACGTGTAAACGTATCAAACCCGTGGTAAAAAAAAGCATGTATTTATACCCACGTGACCGCTGTAAAAAAAAAAAAATAAAAAAAAACTACCCGGTTTTTCTGTATTTTGTACAAAAAGCTCACAAAAAAACCCTTTAATAAAAAGTGATCAAAGCATAAATGGCCCCCCGTAATGGTACTACAAAAACATCAACTCATCTCGTAAAAAAACACCCCACAAGCAGCCCCATATGCAAAAAATTAAAAAAGCTATGGCTGTGAAAGGACAACAAAAAAAACCAACTTTTTAAAAAAAAAACTCGCTTCTGTTGTGTAAAAGTAATAAAACAAAAAAAAAAATATATAAATTTTATCTTTTAAAATTCTACTCCCCCCCCCCCCCCCATGAAAAGTTAGCCCGTCATTTACCCCGTAGGCGAATATGTAAAAAAGAAGAAAAAAACAATGGGGGAAAGTCGTTTTCCCCCTCTTTTTCCATGGCCCAAATGCAAAAAAAAAAAAACACGGAAAACACCTGTGAAAACCCCAAAAAGCAAAATACACCTTGGGTGAGTTTCCCGAGGGGTGTTGAACCCAAAAATGGGGAAAACTTCTGGAAGGGTTTTCCCTGTTCTAGTATTTTGGGGGGCTTTGCAGATGCGACATGGCCCCCAATTTCTGTGCGCCAAAGAAAATAGCGCTCCCCCCTTGTCCCCCCCTCCCATGCGCCCAAACACATTTAACCCACTGTAGGGTATTGACGAACTTGAAAAGAAATTGGTTAAAAATTTTTGGGGGGCTTTTTTTTCCCCAAATTCCTTTAAAAATTAAATTTTCAGCTAAAAATTGGATTTTTGTAAAAAAATATTTTTTTTTTATTTTCAGGCCCAACCCTAAAAATTTGGAAAACACTGTGGGTCAATATACTTTCACCCCTGGATATTTCCTTAAGGGTGTATTTTTTAATATGGGGTTTTTTTAGGGGTATTTATTGAGTTTTGGAAATTAGGTGTCCGCAAAAATTGAAGTGGCCCCTAAATAAAATCTAATGAAAAGAGCCCCCGAGTCCAGTAGGTGTCCCCCTTTTGGGGTTGTGGTTGAGCCAAATAATGCACTAGGGCCAAAAATGGGATATCTTGTAAACGGCAGAATTGGGGAATAATATTAAGTTGCCTTTCCTGATCCCATTTACCGTTATTCTTGTCAATAATGTATAAAATTGAAACTCAGCAAAATAAAAAAAGTGGAAATTTTGAAATTTCACCTTCCACTTTGCTTTAATTCCTGTGAAAAAACCTAATGTGGTAAATAAACTTCCTGAATGCGGTTTTGAATACTGTAAAGGGTCTAGTTTCTTAGATGAGGTCATTTTTGGGGGTATTTAACATAAGGTCAATCAAAGTTCACGTTAGACTGAATGGTCCCTAAAAAATGTATATTGCAAATTTTCTTGGAAAATTACTACTAATTTATTAAAGCACCCTTATTTTCGTATAACAAATAAAAAAAAAAAAGACATTTAAAAAAGTGATTGCCAAACTACAGCAGACAATATGTAGATGCTGGTTTATAAACTATTTTGAGAGGATAACTAATCTGTCTTACCATGCAGAAATTTTTGAAAGTTTGAAATTGGGTTAAATTTTTCACTTTTTTAACGGTTAATTTGATATTTTTACACAAAATAAAACAAGCATTTTTGAGATCCAACATTTCTTATATCTTAAAGGCAAATGTGTCTCTTGAGATAAAAAAAAATCTCTGAATACATGGATAGGTTAAAGTGTCAAAATGTTATTCTCATATAAAGTGATACATGACAGATTTAAAAAATGGGGCTCTTTCAGAGAGGCCAAAACTGGCTCCGGCGGTAAGGGGTTAAGTGTGTGTCCCTCATCAGTCTGATGTTGTCCAATCCATGCTGATAGATGGTGTGTACAGGGACACACCCTTTAACAATAGGAATGGTAACACCCAACTGACTGATTTACATCTCTAGGAGGAATAACAGGAACAGTACAACACAGGGATAGAAGTGAAGTTGCTTCAGATTTGTCACTTCACAATAAGTATTTACTTAAACAGACATATCAGTATAAAGGTGTTAATCACTTGGTCAGAAAACACTTTTGATCACACATGTGTTGCATACGCCAAACTTGAAAAAGCCAGCAACTTCTAATAAAGTTTATCATAAAGTCCTCTTTGTATTAATGCAACATATTTAAAAACTGCATCCAAGAATCAACAGTGGCCAAAAATACAAGCTAGTGCTTACACTTTTCGAATGGCAACACCGGTAACATGGGGACCACATCTGCAGGTTTTTTACAGTATACTTGGTCATCAGAAGTTGCTGGCTTTTTCCAGTTTTCAGATTTATTAAGTCGGTTGAACACAGACCATGTGAAGAAGTAATTAGCTGGCATGACCACTTCTGGGGGACAGCGTTCCCTCTGAATGCAGTCTTCTATGCTATGGCAGAGAAAAGTTAAAGAAATTGACCAATTGGAATTCCTCCCACCTCCTCCCAGCCCAACCCCTTCTGTGACCAGCTGTAATCTGTGCAGAGTATAACGGCAAGTGTTTAATTTTCTTGCAATGCCTCCGCACGGAAAATGAAACATTTACACCCCACAGTCAAGTTAATGCATGGTCCTGTAGATCATCATCATCATCTCAACCTTTCTAAGCCAACCCTCAAGGAAGCAATCGGTCAAATGTCAACATAATTATACTAACATTGTTAAGTAAAATATTGTCATTGTGCCACTTTAAAACTCTTTCATACATGTGTCTCCTTCACACATAGCAGGTGCTAGCTACTTACAACGGTTGGCAGCAGCCAGAATTGGAAATAATATAACCACTTAGATGCTGCACTCAATAGTAACTTTGAAATATAAGCAGTTACACAAGGTAGTGGGGACCTTTGTCATCTGATCAGTCCCTTGCAACAATGTTTCAGGGTGCCGAGCAGGTCTACCATCTTTTTCTACTGTTATACCTAATATACCTTTAATTTCTCATTGTATATTATCATGCCTGTTCAATATGTATTGTAGGCTTAAATGCAACTAGGGTTATAGTTTTTTTTTATATCATACCATTTTATTTCCCAGGAAGTGTTTGGCTCTTGCTGATTCCTTCAGGACACAGCTTTCCTTACAGTTGATCCACTGTTTAAAAGTGTCAGATGCTCCTCAATTTTATGGACTTCCATCTTTGGCCAGAACGCTGAAAGGAATGGTTCATGTGACATCCATGCCTGGTTGGAGCTCCCATTCTCCATTAACTGAACCAATGACGATCTGCGTGAAGGCATTGACAAGTCTTCTTGAGGTATGACAGTATGAGTGGTTTGACTTGAAAACAAAATCTTCACTCCTAACTATACCACAGACATTAACTGGTGTTAGTGAATTAGTGTGACTGCATAATAACATCCATTTGGGAAGATAAAACATTAATAGTACAGCTGGACAACTTTTTTGTGAATTTCTTGTTATTGTTTTCATTGTTACATAGTTAACATGGTTGAAAGGAGACAATTTTCTATCTAGTTCAACCAAGGGCAAGGAAAATGTGGATGGGTATAGGGAATGTTTAAACCCAAAAGGCAAGAAGCAATCTGCCCAAAAGGAATATTTTCTGATCCCAAAATTGCCATCAGACTAGTCTAGACATTTTATACAGCTACATAAATATTAATATTTGGTAGTTATCTAAGCCTTTCTTGAAGCCCTCTTCTGTTCTTGCTGTGACCAGCTCCTGGGGCGGCTATTAAACAGATTCACACTTCTTATGGTAAAGAAGGCTTTTTTCCTCTGGACATTGAATCTTTTTGTTCCCTTGTCTTTTGAGGGGGTTTTCACCATACTTTTTATAGGGACCATTTATATACTTATGTAAATAAGTCATGTCTTCCCGGAGCCGTCTTTTCTCGAGACTAAATAAGTTTAATTCTTTTAACCTTTCCAAATTACTAAGATGCTCTATTCCTCTTATTAGTTTGGTTGCTCGTCTTTGTACTCTCTCTAGCTCCATTACTTTCTTTCTATAATCACATGGCAACCACCCCGGGTTTTTCTTTTTAGAATTCTAGAAAACTGTGTAAGAATTGGAAAAAATATATTAGCACGATTTCCTTGCTATTATAATAGCCACTATTCTGTTTAATATAAATGCATTGGTGGCATCCTGGCTCAGAAGCAGACAAAAGCAAAACAGAAGACTGGCAGAGCGGGAGGACAACCCCCCAAAAAAGAATAATAGACAACCTAAGTGGACAAGCCTTTTGAATTGACCTAGCAAAGCTGGTCTACTGGATGGTGTTGTACCTAACAAATATTCCATATAAATATTTTGTTTGTTGTAAAATGAGGCATAGCTACAGAGTTCCTTTATTATTAGGGATATTCCCACTTCATTGATTTAATTTTAACCCCTTAAGCTCTCCAAAGCGTATGGGATAAATTATGTTATATTTTAATAGATAGGACTTTTTCGGACGCGGTGATACCAAATATGTGTAACTTTTTTATTATTTTATTTTTTTATTTGTAAAATGGCAAAGGGGGGGGTGCTTTGAATGTTTAATTTTCTTTATTTTTTTTAAACTTAAACATTTATTTTTTTTTACTTTCACTTTGAGTACCCCTAGGGTGCTTCACCGCTAATAGGGGACTCGATAATTTATACAGCCTAATGTATTGTATAGGCAATGCATTAGGGTGAACCGATATGGTGGTTTTACTACTTTCTGTCTGGGGCAGGAAGTAGTGAAACAGAAAACATGGTGGCGATGGAAGCCTTCACAAGGCTTCCAGCTGCTGTGTTAGCCGATCGGGTGCCCGCAATTTCACCGTGGGCGCCCCAATCAAAGGGAAGGCTTACCTCAAATCCAGCCAAATGCAGTCAAACTGATTGGTTAGCGTTTCATAATACAGATGGACAATGACCCAAAACACAAAGCCAAAGCAACCCAGGAGTTTATAAAAGCGAATAAGTGGAATATTCTTAAATGGCCAAGTCAGTCACCTGATCTCAAAACAATTGAAGCTGCATTTCACTTGTTAAAGACTAAAAACATCAGACAGAAAGGCCCATAAACAAACAAGAACTGAAAACTGCTGCAGAAAAGGCCTGGCAGAGCATTAAAACGGAGGAAACCCAACTTCAGGGGCTTCTTAGGACTTGGCACCTGTCCACATGGCCAAATGTACAAATACCTGGTTTATTAACCACACTATCACTGTGCTTGATTGGCCAGCAAACTCGCAAGACCTTAACCCCATAGAGAATCTATGGGGTATTGTCAAGAAGAAGATGAAACACCAGACCCAACAATGCAGATGAGCTGAAAGATGCTATCAAAGCAACCTGGGCTTCCATAACACCTCTGCAGTTCCACTGGCTGATCGCCTCAATGCCACGCCACATTAATGTAGTCATTCATGCAAAAGGGGCCCCGAGCAAGTACTGAGTGCATTTACTGTACATACCTTTCATTTGACCAACATTTCTGTGTTCTAAAAATTTTTACAGTTGGTCTTTTATTATAATCTAATTTTCTGAGATAATGACTTTTGGGTTTTCCTTGGCTGTAAGCCATCATCACTTGCATAAATACATAAATACTTGCAAAAGTTCACTCTGTTTGTAATGACTGTATAGTATAGGAGTTTCACTTTTTGAATTGAATTACTGAAAAAAAAATACTTTTGGCTGATATTCTAATTTATTGAGAAGGACCTGTACACTACTCACAAAAAGTTAGGGATGTTTGACTTTTGGTAGAAATTTCAGGATGAAAATAACATTTATTGATTATTTAAAAAAATAAATAAATAAATGAGACAGTCTCTTAACTTGAGAATGCACATGTCCAACTGTTCAGTGTTTTATTAGTTTTTGCACAACTTTCTGATCTCTGAAAAGGAGTTTAATGGCAAAACTCACAACAGGTGTTTGATTCGCTCAATAAATTTAGTGGATAGATTTGAATTGGGATTTAAACCGTGATTTAAACATCATGCTGTTCACATTTTGACATCATAGGACAAAGACAACAGCTTACAAATGATCAACAGTACCTTGCCATTGCGAGGCTCCAAGCAGGATGCTCTCAGACGGAAGTGACCACTGATCTTAGAGTGTCAGTGTCATCAGCAGGTTGCAGCAGAGATAAAGAGAGACTGGAAGAGTCACAGAAAGGAAACAAAATTGATGGTCTTTGGCTCCATCACACACTGATGGCTTTTTCTTTGTACAATAATGCCCTATGCAACCGGATGATGAATGCCACACAACTCCAAGCATTTTTAAGGGAAGTGAGAGGCACCCAAGTGTCACATCAGACCATTTGTAACCATTTACATCAGCGTGGTCTGTTTTCTAGATTACCGATATCATCCGATTCCGTGGGACACTGTTTACAGTGAAGCGGTCACTAGTGTGTGATGTAATCAAAGGACGTCCACTTCTTCGTCTTTCTGTGACTCTTCCAGTCTCTCTGTATCTCTGTTGCAACCTGCTACTAACACTCTAAGCTCAGTGGTCACTTTTGTCTGAGAGCATACTGCTTGAATTAAGCCTTACAATGGTGTGGTACTGTTAATCAATTGTAAGGGGTGGTCTTAGTCTCATGATGTCAAAATGTGAATAGCATGATGACGAGGAATGATTAAATCCCAATTCAAATTGATCCTCTAAATTTATTGGGAAATTCAGGGATCAAACGCCTGTAGTGATTATTGCCATTAAGCTCCTTGTTCAGGATCAGCAAGTTGTGCAAAAAGTGCTGAAAACATTGAACAGTTGCACATGTGTTTTCTAAAATTAAGAAATGGTCTCATTTAGTTCATTTGAAAAATTTCTTCAAAAATGTAACGTTCATCCTGAAATTTCAGCCAAAAGCTTTTTTTTAACTTTACGCAAGTAGTATATATAGCAGTTTTATTTTTATTTATTGCTTTTGCTGGAATTTTCCTTTAACAGCTATGAAGGGTTCACATTGGTTGGAGTTATATTTAACAAGCTACCAGCTAGCTCTTGAATGTGTCACAGGCTGTTTATTGGCCATCATACAAAATACCCTCTAGCGATAAGTCTCCTTTAAGCATACAGTTAGCTTTATTAACGTCAACTACTATTTAAATAATTATGTTCCAACTAAGTAGTACTTAACATTATAACCCAAGAAGGTACAATGAGTATTCTAAGTGATGCATAGTTTAAAGAGATATTGTGCCATTTTTTTTTATACTGTGATAAATTCTAAAAGTCAAGCTACCATGAAATTGTTTTCCTCTGTTATCAGATCATCTCATCTTTTTATGTCGAATGGGGAGGAAATGCTCTTTCCTATATGGGAAAAGGTGTCACAAAGAGCACAGTATTGTGCTTGCTTCACTTGTCCCATGAGATGACAGCTGAAGCCAGGAACACGGTAAGAGAACAGAATTGCATTCTTTTGGACATGGAATGTGTGGTAAGAATTAAATCTGTAAAGCATGAGGAACCTAAAGATGAATTTTCCTTTTTGCCCTCTTTCGTTGAGATATGTATGGTGTGTGCCTTGCTGCAGCACTTTCTCCCTTCTTGCGTTCTATTGACATGGCTTCAATGCCAAAATGAGTTATTTCTTTAAACTTTGGCTATTAGGCTAACCGCACAATTAAACAAATGGAGAATATATATTTATATTTTTTCTGAAAAAGTTGTTTGTTGACAACAATGGTTCAGTGGCTTGGTTTACTAAAATATATTCATCCTTTAAAATCTCTTTTCTACCTATCTGATTGTGTGCAGATGGCTGTTTGAAACTGTATCTCCTTTGAGGCACTGATGCAAAATACCAATTAATTCCTCCTTATGGCGTACTTTTGCTTTTTTAATGTTGTACAGCTTTGTTTTGTTCCTTATTTTCTTGGATTTGCTCTATGTTTTCCAGTAAATATTGTCTAGGCAGCCACATTTAGAAAATATATTTTGACATAATGCATCCTTATTCGGTCATTAAAAGTTCAGTAGTCCAGTAAGTATTGCTGAATATTCATAGAAGCGATGCTTTTTATGCCTGTTGTAGTAGAATGCAGACATTGTTAGTCATGAGTCTGAAATTTCCATTATCTGCCAAAAACGTATGAAGGGTGATGGCATTTGGAGGAGTCCGTAATCTCTGACGGTCACTGATTTTAAGAACAGAATACTCAACACCTATAACACTGCTCAGAAATCTCCATTTCTCAAAGGAAATCTATACATATTCTTCCCTTGTTAGCCGATTTAATTTTCTGACTGTAGATTTTTTAATTCCATTTTCTGTAGATGATTATGTAGGCAGCTCTTTTGTCTAAACTGCTTTTAACAGTATTTAGAGAGATCCTTTTCTGCAACTAAATGGGCATAGGAGTCTGTAAACAGAAGCAGACTCATTTGGCGACATGTACAGTACAGACCAAAAGTTTTCTGTATTTTCATTGCTATAAAAATTGTAGATTCACACTGAAGGCATCAAAACTATGAATTAGCACATGTGGAATTATATACTTAACAAAAAAGTGTGAAACAACTGAAAATATGTCTTATATTCTAGGTTCTTCAAAGTAGCCACCTTTTGCTTGGATTACTGCTTTGCACGCTCTTGGCATTCTCTTGATGAGCTTCAAGAGGTAGTCGCCTAAAACGGTTTTCACTTCACATGTGTGCCCTGTCAGGTTTAATAAGTGGGATTTCTTGCCTTATAAATGGGGTTTGGAACAACAGTTGTGTTGTTCAGAATTCCGGGGGATACACAGCTGATAGTACAAAAGAATGGAATCTTAGAATTTATATTATTTCAAGAAAATAGAAGCTAAGTAAAGAAAAACGAATGGCCATCATTACTTTAAGAAATGATGGTCAGTCAGTCCGAAAAATTGGGGAAACTTTAAAGTGTCCCCAACTGCAGTGGCAAAAACCATCAAGCACTACAAAGAAACTGGCTCACATGAGGAGCGCCCCAGGAAAGGAAGATCAAGAGTCACCTCTGCTGCGGAGGATAAGTTCATCCAAGTCACCAGCCTCAGAAATCACAGGTTAACAGCAGCTCAGATTAAAGACCAGGTCAATGCCACACAGAGTTCTAGCAGCAGACACATCTCTACAACAACTGTTAAGAGGAGACTGTGTGCAGCAGGCCTTCATGGTAAAAAAGCTGCTAGGAAACCACTGCTAAGGACAGGCAACAAGCAGAAGGGACTTGTTTGGGCTGAAGAGCACAAGGAATGGACATTAGACCAGTGGAAATCTGTGCTTTGGTCTGATGAGTCCAAATTTGAGATCTTTGGTTCAATCACTGTGTCTTTGTGCGATGCAGAAAAGGTGAACGAATGGACTCTATATGCCTGGTTCCCACCGTGAAGCATGGAGGAGATGGTGTGAGGGTGCTTTGCTGGTGACACTGTTGGGGATTTATTCAAAATTGAAGGAATACTGAACCAGAATGGTTACCACAGCATCTTGCAGCGGCATGCTATTCCATCCGGCTTGCGTTTAGTTGGACCATCATTTATTTTTCAACAGGACAATGACCCCAAACACACCTCCAGACTGTGTAAGGGCTATTTGACCAAGAAGGAGAGTGATGGGGTGCTATGCTAGATGACCTGGCCTCCACAGTCACCAGACCTGAACCCAATCGAGATGGTTTGGGGTGAGCTGGACCGCAGAGTGAAGTGCTAAGCATCTCTGGGAACTCCTTCAAGACTGTTGGAAGACCATTTCAGGTGACTACCTCTTGAAGCTCATCAAGAGAATGCCAAGAGTGTGCAAAGCAGTAATCAAAGCAAAAGGTGGCTACTTTGAAGAACCTAGAATATAAGACATATTTTAAGTTGTTTCACCCTTTTTTGTTAAGTACAGTATATAATTCCACATGTGTTAATTCATAGTTTTGATGGCTTCAGTGCGAATCTACAATTTTTATAGTCATGAAAATACAGAAAACTGTTGGAATAAGAAGGTTTGTCCAAACTTTTGGTCTATGTTGTATGTACAGTGCTTCGCCAGTATTCTGGTGTCCTTTCAGCCCAAAAACTATTGCAGCCCTGTTCTCTAGATGTATGAGCAGACGCACTCCAAAATTAGGGACATTTTGCGGCCAAGATGTGGAGGCAGTCTGGAAGCGTGTCGTGCCACAACCGTATAATTCTACACTGGAGGACTGTAAAACTAGGTGCATTACTGCTGAAAAAGCCAGACCAAGTTAAAGGTGGTTTACCTGAGCCTGAGTTGTCGGTATGGAACTCGAATCTGCCAAATCTATGACCCGCAGTAGAACAGGTTCATACATTCTGGCACATTCTATACTGCTTTAAAGCTATTTAGAACTCTTTGTGCCTTGATTATACATGTCACCCATTGATTTCTCTAGGAGAATTTTCTAGGCATGCTCTACAACTTAGTATTCAGTCGCTATGCAAGGAGGGGAGAAGAGGATCTGTGACATCTCCTTTTGAGAATGGTGGATTCTGTGTTATCTATAAATATTGGTGTTATCTTTTAGTGTAATCCTGCCTCTGCTGGTAATGAGGAGACTGAATTTTTTTTTCTACAGAGCAGGAAGTGTTAGACTATTAGGTCTAATGTCCAGAAACTGCAGGATTTTATTTATATATAGCAACATGAAAAAATGTAAAAACACAACCAAAATAGCTTAAAAAATATGTTTAACATAAAAGCAATAGGTCATTTTCTGAAAACATATTCCCTTTAAATGGAACCTATCACACTGATCATGCTACATGAGGTCAGCAGTATGTTTTAGAGCAGGAGAAGCTCAGCAAATTTATATATAGAAATGATTTAGCATAACCTAATAATTTAAATATCTGCTTAAGGAGTCCAGTAGGCGGTCTTATAAGTGGTTGGCAGCTATCTCTCTATGCACAATCATACATGGAAGGCAGTCAATCACTGATAAGACAACCCACTGGACTCTTTAACCTGGGGCAAGCAGAAATTAAAATAAATAAGTTCTGCTCTTTTGATATCCCTCCCACCCCTCTAAAAAAGGAAAGAGGGGTGGGAGGGATATCTCTACTCAATCTACTCAGCCACTTCTGCTGCCTGTTAATCAGATGCCCTTTTCATGTGACAGGTTTCCTTTAACATCAGATATACTTGTTATAATTGATTTCAATGGCTCTTTGCCTGGAATTTCAGGTTTTTAGTGACAGAAGTTAAACATGGGGTGAATTCAGAGTACCAATATGATCATGTTACACATATCTATGATTGTTATTGCAAAACTCCAATTTGAATGTGATTTGGTTGCCAAATTAGGAAAGCATGTTGAAAGACCAGCGCTCAGAGAAGCAAACTGTCAGGAACAAGTGATGTGTCTATCATAAAATGACTTCTTTCTTTATCGTCAGCAATGTCCCAGCTGTTAAAGATATTTTTTTTACACAACCAATGAATTTATATGTCACCAGCAGTCACAAGTCGCAAACAGAAGTGCAGATAAGGTATCTCAGCAAAACATCTTCCATTGACCATTTACTGATGAGGATCTCCTGACTAACAGAACATCGATTTGCAAACATAACAAAATATTCAAAGTCAAACTTTGGATGTCAACACATTCCTCGAGACCTATATGCCCAGTACACGACATACCAGTAGATGACATACCATAAGCACTTCTCCTACAATGAAATATAATGAAGATCATTGTAAATGGAACTCCCTTTTTTAAATGGTTCTCTACCTAAATCTTATTTTATGAACATATTGCTAATTGAGTAGTAGATGATGGATTAAGGTATGTTTTTTCTTGCGATCAACTATCAATATTAAAATGCAGAAAATCCAACCAATATCACTTCTGCTGATCAACTGGCTACAAGGGCTGCAGTACTTCAGTTAATGTTACACCCCATTTAATTGTTTAGTAGTGGCTGTGCCTAATAATGCAGCTCAGTCACATTCACTTGTTAGACTATGAGTGTTCTAGTCTAAAATGTAAAAACAAGAGCGCCGTGCTAGTACAGTCGTTTTCACGAAGTACACGGTGCTCCCGTCCTAAACATGGACATTGATCGAGAGGTATGTGAACAGACATATACGAAAACTGCACATGTGTTTTTTTCTGTCTGGTCAAATGCACCACCATATTTAGGTCATGAGCATCAAGTGGTCCACAGGGATGACTGTACTATCAGAGGGACTTCATGCCTGATAATATAGGAATAAAGAAATCCGTGCAGATTTTTTACCTAAATCTTTATTAAGCTTGGAATTGTTGAGAATAAAGCAGTGAGTTAGTTGCTGTCACATAAAACACTCCTGGATTCCTATAAGACTGGGATTTGCTCTATTTTAGCCTCATCCAACATTCAGACACTGAGGGCAATTTGTAAAGTGCACATTTTTGCACAAGTCTCATTTACGCAATGGTTTTCAACGTTTAAGCTGTTTTACCCTGAGCTTGCCATTTTCTAAAAAAAAAAGAAAAAGGGGGCTGCACTTAGTTTAAAAAGGGACATGGGCTCACACAGCCCAACACATTTAAGGGGACATGTATGAACGGGGCTGCGGCAGAAGTCTGGTGTAATTTCAGGCCGACATCAAGAGCAGCCCCATTCGCATTACTGAAATCAGGCGCATTACAGAGCACAAGCGGCACTTTGTAATGCACCTGATTTCGGGGGCGTGCGGGAGGCGGGGCGCACCTTAACCGTACGAAGCTATAAATCTATAGCTTCGTACGGCAATTCTAGGTGCGTTACTGCTGGAACAGGTAAACCCTTTACAAAAGGGTACACCCGAGCCAGAGAGGTCGGGTTAGCGCTAGAATGCTCCTGATTTATGACCCGCTGTAGACCAGGTGAATAAAACAAGTGCATTCTAGGCTATTATAATGCGCATGAATTTTGCCGTTTAAATGCCAAATTTCATACATGTGGCCCGTACTGTCTACAGGGTAGACAGAGATCCAGAATTCTGGCTGGCTGGGTGAGAGGTTCTTGAAGTAGAGTTTGTAGCATTACAACAGTTGCTGGAAAAGCAAACTAATAAAAGACAAAGGTACCAAGTGTAGAGATAATCAAAATACATGTACTCTACTAAATTATATGTGCATAATCCATTTATTTGTTTGATTGAAATGACTGTATGTAATTTGTGTTGGACCACTTTTGTTATCTGTTTTACAGGACTGGGTGCATCTCTGGTCTTTACCCTATGATCACGGTAGTGAAGAGCAAGTCCTGCCGAGGCTGGGCTTAGAGTGGTTGATCCCCTTGTGGGTAGACAGAGATCCAGAGGTTAGTGCAAATTGGAACCTTGGGAATAAGCGCTGTTAGAATTCTTGACCTTGTGGATGTTTATGTATTCAGTGTAATAAAGTATGGTAGTGTGATGTAGATTAGGTGCCTAACAATGAATAATTTATACTTCTTATTTGCCGGCTGTCTGCCATTATTGAAATAGATTATTTTTTTTTATTTTCTGCTTCTTGAGTTCTTTTGTGTTCTCCTTATTAAAGCCTGTATTGAATGAGGCCAATAATTAACTTTAAATCCAGTGTTTAAAAGTGAATTATAAGACATTTCAGCTTTACATAGCTATGTAGCATTTTATCTGATTGCATTCACTGAAAGAAAAGGTGTATCCCACTAACAGTAAAAATCACCTTTTTTTTAACATTTATTAAAAATGAATAAAAAACAAAAGTAAACTTACCCTACACTATCCCTAACCAAAAAATCGAACGATAAACAGATGCCCTAACTATAACAGGGCAAGCACCCCAATAAGGGCAACCCCACTCACGTACCCCTTTTGAAAAGAATCCCTATTATTACCTCAAAAAATGTGAGAATAAATAGCTAAGAGTAAATACATTCTCTTGTAGAAAGTATAGATAATATGCTGACAGATAATTGATTATTTTTTTTTCTGCTGATGTTAAAGGGGTTTTGCCACGATCTCATTTCATACCTCCTGCATCCAGCTCTTCAGCTGTTTGCTCAGAAGGGGGCGTGTGTGATTTGTTTGAATTGCATATCATGTGACCTTGCAGGATGATATCACCAGGCCTTTCCTCTGTTTAGTCAAAGAAAGGTCTGTTTATGTGTAAAGCTGTAAGTAGCTACATTGTAGCTCAGAGGTAAAGTTTTTGTCTCCAGGCACAAGGGTCCTCCCTGCAGGAACCAAACCTGTGGATTTTATTTCTCTTTATCAATGCACAGACCTGATTAAGGTTTCTTTTTTTTATTTTATTTGCACGGTTTGATTAATTACTAAGGAGTGCAGAGGACTGGAGAACAATGACAGCACCTGGGGTTTGAACACTCAGTAGCTTCCTGAGAGGAGAGGTGATGTCTGAGCATGTGCGACCAGGACTGAGAAGCTCTCAGCCCTGGTCGTTTCCCCTGGAGACGAGCTGTAAACAATGGATCACTAAAGGAGCAGCTAAGACAAAAACGGTCCAGAATTTTTAATAATGATGAATGATGAAAATGTTTATTATTTAATTTACAAACTTCCCACGTCAATTTTACTTTGTGGCAAAACTCCTTTAACATAGGTTGTTTAAGCATTAATTTCCCAGACAATATAACATTTCCGACGCATTTCTCCTATAATACAAAAGGTTCAAGAGGTAAAATCAAAGAGGGACAATGAATAATTTCGGAGTATATCAAATGATATGCCTTAAATAATTAACAGATGTGCTAAATCATGGTCACATGATAAATAGAAAGATATGCAATATGTGCCGCAAAACAGAGGGCACATATTAAATATATGCTATTTGTGAGACATTATACATACTCACGATACCAAATGATAACAGCAGTGGACATGAGTCTTTGATAAAGATGCCTAGATGATACAGGTAATGCGGCATGAAGATTAATAGATACCGCATAGGGTAAGTGTACTTCAGTGAGTTTTCTTAATTTTTAATAAATACCAAATAAAGGTGACTTTTTATTGTTAGTGGGATACACCTATCCTTGCAGTGAATTCTGTTAATTTTAGTGTAAAAATGCCCTTCATTATTTAGGTTTCCAATCCTTTAATCAAAATTGGCTCTGTGAGTATTTTATCAGATTGCAAAGATTAAGGACTACAAATGTACAATATATTTAACATGTAAAGAGTGGATTTTATTTTCCACTTTCAAATGATGGGAAATAAAACTGATCGAATACAATAATAGCCTTGTGCATGGATTCCATTATGTAGGTAGCACTGGCCTTACTATGTCTTGTATAAAATAGTTAGTGGTAATATATTTAAGCGCATTACATTCAGCGTGTTATCTGCAGTTGTGCTGCTCTGTTTTTAAATAAATGATGTGATTGGCCTCTGATGTGTGCGCTTTTCTTCTCTGCAATGCTCCAGGGAGCAGTCCGTACAGAATATCGAATGTATCTTTAATTTACTTGGTAATTAAATTTCATTGACTTGTTTCTGACCTGTCATGGTAGGATCAGCTACAGTGAACATCTGCTTTTCAATTTCTTGGTATTAAATAGTTTAATAAACTTAAAGGTATCATCAGTGCAGTTTAAAGGTTTTGAAGAAAAACAATATAAAGCATTAATGGAGTTTAAGATTACTAGTTGCCGTGTAGGAGTATTGTTGATTTCACTCACTAGTGTATTGTCATGAATGGAAATGCTCTAGCTGGCTGTGATAGTGATCAACAGGGAAGAGGGGGTTCTCCATTTTTTGGACTGTTCAAGTATCTGTTGGACTACAGACTACTACTTGTGTTTGTAAACAGACAATGGACTACTACTGGTATCTGTAAGTGGACTACAGACTACTACTTCCAACTGTTAACAGACTATGGACTACTACTTGTATCTGCTATCACACTATGTACTACTATTTGTATCTATTAACACACTATGGACTACTATTTGAATCTGTTAACAGACTGCAGATTTATTGTATCTGTTAGCAGACTACAGACTACTACTTGTAACTTAATAAACTATGGACTATTACTTGTATCTGTTTGCAGACAACGGACTACTACATGTTACTGTAAGCAGACAACGGACTACTACTTGTATTCGTTAGCAGACTGCAGACTACTACTTGTATTTGTTGGCAGACTACGGACTACTTCTGGTATCTATTAGCAGACTACAGCCTGCTACTGGTATCTGTTAGCAGACTACGGACTACTACTTGTAACTGTTAGCAGACGACGGACTACTATTTGTACCTGTTAGCAGACTACGGACTACTACTTGTACCTGTTAGCAGACTACGGACAACTACTTGTACCTGTTAGCAGACTACGGACTACTACTTGTACCTGTTGCAGACTAGGACTACTACTTGTACCTGTTGGCAGACTACGGACTACTACTTGTACCTGTTGGCAGACAACGGACTACTACTTGTACCTGTTGGCAGACTACGGACAACTACTTATACCTGTTAGCAGACTACGGACTACTACTTGTACCTGTTAGCAGACTACGGTCTACTACTTGTACCTGTTGGCAGACTACGGACTACTACTTGTACCTGTTGGCAGACTACGGACTACTACTTGTACCTGTTGGCAGACTACGGACTACTACTTGTACCTGTTGGCAGACTACGGACTACTACTTGTACCTGTTGGCAGACTACGGACTACTACTTGTACCTGTTGGCAGACTACGGACTACTACTTGTACCTGTTGGCAGACTACGGACTACTACTTGTACCATGTTGGCAGACTACGGAACTACTACTTGTACCTGTTGGCAGACTACGGACTACTACTTGTACCTGTTGGCAGACTACGGACTACTACTTGTACTGTTGGCAACAAGCTACTACTTGTACCTTTGCAGACTACGACAACTACTGTACCTGTTGGCAGACTACGGACTACTACTTGTACTGTGCAGACACGGACTACTACTTGTACCTGTTGGCAGACTACGGACTACTACTTGTACCTGTTGGCAGACTACGGACTACTACTTGTACCTGTTGCAGACACGGACTACTACTTGACTGTTGGCAGACTACGGACTACTACTTGTACCTGTTGGCAGACTACGGACTACTACTTGTACCTGTTGGCAGACTACGGACTACTACTTGTACCTGTTGGCAGACAACGGACAACTACTTGTACCTGTTAGCAGATGGCAGATACAGAGAATTGTTTATTTCACTCACTAGGGTATTGTCGTGAGTGGAAATGCTCTAGCTGGCTGTGATAGTGATCAGCAGGGAAGATATGATTCTCCATTTCTTGGGCTGTTCAAGTATCTGTTGGTCTATGCTGGACTACCACTTGTTACTGTTGGCAGACGGCAAACTACTTTAAAGCTATCTCACCTACCGCTAACTTTGTTGTTGGTACCAAGGTGCACCATGACATCTGGATTCTCACCATCCCCACCCAGAAATCTGTCACCCTGATCCGCAATATGTCGAACTCGGGCCCTAATAAGACAACATACTGTTCGACGATCCCAGTATTTGTGACAGATTGCCATGTCAGTTCCCCTAATAATAGAGTTCCCAACTACCAGCATCTGTCTAGTCTGCCCTGCACTCCTGTTTCCCACCTTACTGGAGAACACAGGGGAAATATCTGTACTTACATTCCCCTCATTCTCCAATTAGGCAAATTTGTTGGGGTGTACCAGAGCAGGACCAGCCTCCCTGACACTCTTCCCTCTACCCTGCATTCTGATTGCTAAGCTAGCTGTCTTATATCCCTGCACTGGCATTTCCCTGCCTTATTTTTCTGCATATGTATTTACAGTATGTCTTAAATATCAGTATCTCAACTGCTACAATAATTACTGTGGTTCTTCAGTTGGGTTAAATTGTTGGATATTATGGGACCAGAGTAGTACTTGAAAGTCTTGGTCATGCTTGTCCAAACAATATTGGACATTTCTATGGAGGAATAAAGTATATTGAAGACTTTTTCACCATCCCTAGATGCTGTTCTCTGTTTTTTATGACGATTGGTATTTTTGGATCCCACAGATTTGGGAACTGTGCATTCCTTCTTTTCCAATAACGAAGACTATTTATTAGGGCTGTTTGACTTCATTTGTAGTTTGTACATTTCTAGACATGTGACATGTTGCATTATCTTGCTGGAGGATCCCATTCGTCCCAGGGAAGACAGTCGGCTGAGATTACTTTGCAGATGAGTGAGTGAGCCAAGGGAAACATTACGCAGACCGTAATGCTGCCACCACCAGCTTGTGATCTTCCAGCAATAGTTGCTGGGTGTGTGTTCTCTGATGTTTCTAGCCTTACACGCCAGCATCTATCTGTTCTATGAAGCAGAAAATGCGACTCATAGGAGAAGGCAACCCTTTGCCAATCAGTGGAGGTTCAATTCCAATATTTCCTCGAAAATCAAAGCCTTTTCTGCCAATGGAATGTTGTTACCAAATCTCGCATCATTGACACATGATGTTCCTCATCACTTATTCGCAATGGTGCCATTCGTCTGTTTTAGCCACAGCAGCATATATACATTCACATATATATTAAAATAGGAAAATGCAGGAATGAACTAAATACATAGAGGGCTCATTGCTGTGTTCTATTTTAATTTGAGTCCAAAGGGCATTATTTACCTTTAATTTAGGTCCTTCAGGTTTCTGCCATGGTGGTGCTGCATTATTGTTTCCGTCATTTCTGATGGAACATGTTACTGAGGTTCCGAATGGATTCTCCGATGCATATGTAAACCAAGCCCTAGGCAGCAAAAGTGCTTAAAACACTTCTGTGTACACAAGATGTATCCATTAAATAAATTGAATATGACCTTTTTGAATTCTTAGTGGTGCTCTGGTCTTCTCAGCCAATGCATGTCATTGGCATACAATTGCTTTTTTATTGCTATTTTAAGGCCGTCATTTGAACTATTAAAGGTATGTACACAGAAATATCTTGAGGAATGTTGCATGAGACCATGAAAATCATGTTGTTCATTGAAATGCGTTAGAGTTTTGAGTTTATTGAGGCATTATCTTTGGTGCATATAACAAAGGAACATTTTACGTGTTTATAACTATCTGTCAAATTGTAAAACTTCTCATTATGATATTGTTATGAAGCGGTAACAATCTATCTTTAAATATGTGGATATTAGATCTCCTATGTGAAGATTTGTATTCTATCTATCTAACTATCTATATGTGTGTGTATACCATATATATTGTCTCACAAAAGTGAGTACACCCTTTTGTTTTTGTAAATATTGCATTATATCTTTTCATGGGATGACACTTTGATAAAATGTAAAATAGTAAGTGTACAACTTGTATAACAGTGTAAATTTGGTGTGACTTCATAATAGCTCAACACACAGCCATCAAAGTCTAAACTGCTGGCACCCCTAAGTGAAAATGGACAAATTGTGCTCAAAGTATCAATATTTTTTGTGGCCACCATTTTTTTCCAAGCACTGCTTTAACTCTCTTGGGCATGGAGTTCACTAGAGCTTCATAGGTTGCAGCCACTGGAATCCTCTTCCACTCCTCCTTGATGAATTACATCATGGAACTAGTGAATGTTAGACCTTGCACTCCTCCACCTTCCATTTGAGAATGCCCCACAGATTCTCAATAGGGTTTAGGATTGGAGACATGCTTGGCCAGTCCAGCACCTTTACCCTCATTTTCTTTAGCAAGGCAGTGATTGAGGTGTATTTGGGGTCATTATCATTTTGGAATACTGCCCTGTGGCTCAAGTTTCTTATGAGAGAGGATCATGCTCTGCTTCAGTATGTCACAGTGCTTGTTGACATTCCTGATTCCCATTGCTCCCCACAGCCGGCAGCAATCATGCAGCCCCAAACCTTGACACTTCCGCAATCATGCTTTACTATAGGCAAGACACACTTGTCTTTGTATTCCTTACCTGGCTACTGTCACATAGGGTTGACACCACTAAACCAAATAAGTCAATCTTGGTCTCATCAGACTACAGGACATGGTTTCAGTAATCCAAGTCCTTAGTCTGCTGGTGTTCAGCAAACTGTTTGCAGGCCTTCTTGTGCATCATCTTTAGAAGAGACTTCCATCTAGGACGACGCAGTCCAGTTTGAAGCAGTGTGCGGCGTATGGTGTGAGCACTGACAGGCTGTCTGCCCATCCATTTAACCTCTTCAGCAATGCTGGTAGCGCTCATGCGTCTATTTTGAAAAGTGAATCTCTGTATATGACTCTGAGCAGGTGCACTCAACTTTGGTCAACCACGTTGAAGCCTGTTCTAAGTGGAACCGGTCTTGTTAAATGACTATATGGTCTTAGCCATCGTGCTGCAGCTCAGTGTCATGGTATTGGCAATCTTCTTCTAGCCTAGGCCATCTTTAAGTAGAGCACCAATTCTCAGAAAATTCTGAAAGCGATAACACCAAATGTAATACACCTTCTCCCCATTTACACCTGAGACCTCTTTACACTAACAAGTCACATGATACCATGGAGAGAAAATGGCAAATTGGGCACTATTTGTCCATTTTCACTTGGAGGTGTTCTCACTTTTGTTGCCAGTGGTTTAGAAATTAATGGCTGTATGTTGAATTATTTTGAGGGCAAACCGAATTTACATTGTTATACAAGTTTTACACTGATTACTTTACATTGTATCAAAGTGTCATATCTTCAATGTTGTCCCATGAAAAGAAATAATATAGTATTTACAAAAATGTGAGAGTTGTACTCACTCTTGTGAAATAGTGTATATATTATAATTATTTTATTTTTTTAATCTAGGTGAGGTTTACGAGCCTGGCTATTGGATCAGCGTTGACATCCTTTAAAGAAGGCTGTGTTATCTTATCTGACAGCTGTCAGAACATTTCTGGAGGCTTATGGGGAACAGTGCTAAGTATCTTTGTTGACCAGTATGAATGTAGCATGGTGCGCAGAGAGGTGAGTCATCCTGTCACCTACTTACTATTTTTTTTTTTTTTTTTTTTAATAAATAGCTTCAACTCATGAAATTTTCATGTTTACCAGGACAAATATACCAAGACGCTTTAGCACTAATATAGTATATAGAGAGTTGTAATGTTGTGAATGTCCAGTTTTTATAGTAGAAAGGAAAGTTTGGAGTCCGCTCGCCTCAGGCAGACAAATGTCCATTCTGTATCCATTGCCTTGATTGGGTGCATATTTATTAACTCTGTAGACTGCTGAATGTGAGACATCCAAAAATGTAGGTTCTAGCACCTTTAAAATATACAAAATAAAATATACAAAAGCTTCATTCAAGATACACTCCATCAACCGACATTAATGGTTTTTTGAATAAAGCTTTTGTATATTTTAAAGGTGCTAGAACCTACATTTTTGGATGTCTGGTTTATATTGATCAGTTAATCCCTGTATTTGAATTTTTCTGCCACGGATCTCGACGTCCATCCACATCGATTCCACAGCATTATCCACTTGTGTTGCTGGTGAATGTTGCTGTGAGTTCACTGCATTGAATCCATGAAATGTGTGTTGAAAATCTGCAACAAATCCACGTAATGGATCTGCTGCGGTTTCGGAAATCAGCAGCCAGCTCAACTTCTTATCTGATTTTATCAGTTACCTATGGATAATGTTTTTTTTTTAAACCTGATCCTTATGTATTGTGCTATAGTTTCTTGCAGCAAATCCAAAATGTCTGAACCCACTTTTTGCTATCTTTGACTGTATCACAGATTCTGTCAAAAAGGTAGAAAACAATATTTGGCTGTACACATCCAAAAACTTTTTTGAAAAAAATTAGCCTAGGTGCACACTGGTGTGGCAGCAATATACATACACATTCCAATATCAGTAGCACACTATCAACTAAAGACACTCGGAACCTAGGAATTTTTAAAAAAACATTTCTGCTATTTAGAATACATGAAATTTTTTTGAGGTTCTTAGTTCACATTTTTGATTAAAACCGCTTAAGCCCACCTCCCAATCTTCAAGGGGACCTCAGATTCTGTCAAAAAGACATAAGAAGAAATGCAGCAGGTTGTGTTTTTTTTCTGGTGAAATGACCAACGGGATCCGTCATGCAACGGATGAAGAATCGCTGTTAAGCTATGTCTACACTGCAGTGGACAAAAAAACGACCTAAAAACGAATTACTAAAAACGTTCATGAAACTAAGTTTTCTGTCCACTGCCTGTCAAAAGCAGCTGAAAAAACATCCGTTTTTTGGCGCGTTTTTCGTTTTTTTGGAGCGTTTTTTGGAGCGTATTTTCTCTGCTTTTTAATGTATGCACAAATTAAGCCATTGGATTGTTAAACTACACCCTACAGGTGGAGTTAACATGCTAAGTAGTCACTTCCTTTAGATCACTGTAGCCATTTTGAGCACATTGACCTTTGTGTGCTGCTGCGTGCTGCTACTTTATTAGATAAAAACAAAAACAAGAGGGGGCGCACAATAGTGAAGACTGTAGGATAGAAGAAGCAGGTAAAAAATCGGTAAATATGCTTACCTTATGAGGTTGCGCTCCTATTATAGAGGCACAACTCTCATATGCGTTTGCGGGGCTTTGTGTTACTGTAGCCCTTAACACGGCGGCCGCTGGTCTCGTATACTCCGGGGTTCAGCTGAACGCCGGGTAGATCTGGATACAGGAATAAAAAAATGGCGAGCCTGGCGCACGTGGAATTTTGAAGCAAGCCAAAGATACTGACTTATTTAAAAAGTGTCTTTAATTCTTAAAAGATGCAGGGGTGATTGACCCTCACAACATTAAAAACCAAAAACAGAGAACCCAACGCGTTTCTTGCCGTATACCGGCACTTTCTCAAGGGTAATTACAAGAATATCGTAACCTAGATATTTAACCCCTTCACGACCCTGGCCGTATGAGTACGTCCCAGGGCCGCTCAGGGGCTTAACAGGGGGATCGCGCCGCGACCCCCCGCACAGCCGCCGGGTGTTAGCGGCATAGCGCCGCTAACACCCGGCAGCAACAGCGCCGGCGGGTGGCTCCGCCCGCTGGCGCTGTTTTACCCATCAGACACTGCGGCAAAGATGGGCGCGGCGTCTGAATTAACGCCGATCGGTGGCGCGCACCGATCGGTGCGGCGATCGGCATCAGCGCAGCTATGCTGCGCCGATCCAATCACCGGGCATTGGGGTGGGGAGCCTTGTGAAGGCTCCCGTCACTTACCCTGGCCGGTTTGCCCCACTTCCGTCCGCAGACAGTAAGTGGGGAAACCGCCATCTTTGTACACCCTAAATGCATTGCCTATGCAATGCATTAGGTTGTTTTTAACAATTGCACCCCCTAGTGGTCAAGCACCATAGGGGGACTAAATGTTACAGTAAAAAAAAAAATTAAATAAAGTTTTAAAGTACAAAAAAAAAAAGTATTAAAAGTTCAAATCACCCCCCTTTCCCCATTTTACAAATAAAATCATTAAAATAATAAAAAAGTTACACATATTTGGTATCGCCGTGTCCGAAAAAGTCCGATCTATAAAAATATAACATCATTTATCCCGTACGCTGAACACCGTAAAAGAAAAAAAATTCCAAACGCCAAAATTGCGTTTTTGGGTAATTTTACATCACTCAAAAAATGGAATAAAAATGATCAAAAAAGTCGCATGCATTCCAAACTGCTAGCGATAAAAAGTACACTTCAGCCCGCAAAAAATGCCCCCTCACTGACGTCCGTAGCTGTTAGTACAAAAAAGTTATTGGTCGCACAAAATGGCGCCGTGGCGCAAATTTCAAAAATAGAAAATGTTTGGAATTTTTTTTACGGTACCAAAACATAAAGAAAACCCTACATGTTTGGTATTGCCGGATGCGTATCAACCGGTAGAATACAGAAAACACATGATGTTTACCAAAGATTGAACGCCATGAAAGCAAATCACCCCAGAAAAAATGGCGAAAATACCTTTTTTTTTTCACAATTTGTCCCATTTGGGAAATTTTTTTTGCGGTTTCCCATATAATCTATAGTATAGTGAAATAACACCATTAGAAAGTACATCTTGTCCCGCAAATAAAAGCCCTCATGTGTCTATGTAGGTGGAAAAAATAAAAAAGTTATGGCTTTCAGAAGGCGAGGAGGGAAAAACGAACGTGTCACAAAAAAAAAAAACCCGGGTCCTGAAGGGATTAAATAGAGTGATGTATATATATTGGTTAACGGGAACGTCAATCAACTAATTAGAGGAGCTTGACTCGTTAGCTAAGGTGTCAATCAGACTCATCTCTGACAGGCTTCAAAGTGAGGAAGATCGTTCGTGTCAGTGTATCATTGGATGGATGGTACATCAATCAAACTTGCCGGTGCTGGTATTTCCCAACCATATGGTTCGGGCTGGAAACACGTACTAGAAGTATATGATATGCAACTTCAAAACATACAATATTACAATACATATGATCATACTTTAAGATTATAAAAAATAAAAAATAAAACTGTTGTTCCAATAAAAATGTTGTGTCTTTTTGTTTTAATAATGCGGGGATATATAATTTATGTTCGCTATATAAAATGAAATAGGGTAAAATACTTTCTATTTAGTTAGTCTTAAGGGCGAAGAGTTCTTAGGATCGGCGACGAGTGCTATAGTATTTAAATTAAGGCGCTGTGAAGACAGTGCTTGACTGTATGTTTCAACCAATCAGAATGGAGGCGGGTATTATAAACTGACCAATCGCTAGGGGAGCTACTGTCTATGAGAAAACTAATGGAGAAATGTAGGGGGCGTTTTGCTGAGGTCTATTGTGAAAGCTATGCTAAGCCAATCAGAAACAGGCGGGTGGTATGAACTGACCAATAAATAGAGGAGCTACTGTCTATGGGAAAACTAATGAAAAATTTGGGTGGGGGGGTAATAGCAAGGGTTTTAAAGGGGGTGGGGTTTTTTAAAATTAAAACCAATCAAAAACCCGGGCCCGGGTTTTGTATAACTAAACCAATAGTGGGGGAGCTACTGTCTATTGAGAAAAATCATAGAGAATTGAAAAAAAGGCGCATTGCAAAGGTCTAATGTGTGATTTTTGGGGTGACCCCAATAGGAAAAAGGCCGGGTGTTAAAACGGGCCCAATAGTAAAGAAAACCCTCTTGTTTTTTGGGAATTAAATTTGGGTTTTAGTTTTTGTGGGCGTGGCTTATTTACGGGCCCGTTTTTTGGGGAACAACTGGGGAAGGAACGGAAAAACCTTTTTTTAATTTTTGGGTTTTGAGAAATCCCTTGTGTAAATATGTGAAAGTGAAACTCAAAAGGGTTAAATTTATTTAAATTTTCAATTTTCAAAATTTTTTTTGGGTTTGAAATTTTATGTCACCCGGGGTTGAAACCTCCCCGCTTAAAGTATGTTTGGCAGGACAACTTTGTCCACTTCAGGGGTAAGACTAAATTTGGCCAAAGACCCTTTGTGAAAAAAAAAAAAAGGGCGACTTAAAAAAACAAAGCGAAACCCCTTTTCCTGAAAATTTTAGAACCCCAACAAAAAATTTAAATTTTTTAAAAAATAACCCCTGTTGGACTTAAACCCGGGGCCTAACCCAAAATAATAAAATTTCAGACGCTGAAAAGCTTGAAATGTTCTGGATGTACAGAAAAAAGGACACTGAAACCCTTTACAGGTCTTAATAAGAAAAGGCTGAACTTATTCGCTAAAGAAAAAACCTCTATACTAAATTTTATTCGTTTTGGATATTTACCCTTTTTTTTGAGTTTCACTTTCACATATTTACACAAGGGATTTCTCAAACCAGCAATTAAATATGGTTCTCCGTTCACTACCCCATTGTAAAAAACACGGGCTGTAGTAAGCCACGCCCACAAAAACTAAAACCCATTCTAATTCCCATAGACAAGAGCTCATCTAAAAAAAGGGGCCCAGTTCATAACCCCCAACCTTTTCCCTTTTGGGGTTTTAAAAACAGCTCCCCACTTTTAACTTAGCAATGCCCCTTTTTTTTTACAATTCCTTTTTAAATTTTTCTCTTTTGACTTTGCTCACCCAAGCTTTTTGGTCGTTCATAAAACCCTTTCCCGGTTTTAATTTTGGGTTTCAATATAGCTCTCAAAACAAAACCCTTTTAAAGTTTATGCGCCCCTTTAAATTCTTGTTTTAGTTTTCCCATAGACGGAAAGTTTCCTTTTACTTTTGGTCAGTTTTTTTCCACCCCCCTGTTTCGATTGGTTTTAAAGCATAGCTTTTACCCCTAGAACTCACAAACGCCCCCCTACATTTTTCCATTATTTTTCCATAGAAAAGTGGGCCCCCCCTACGTTTGGGGTCAGTTTATAAATACCCCCCTTTCCTTTCTGTTTGGTTTTAAAAAACTTACAGAAATGAAACTGTTTTTCACGGGCCCCTTTAAAATTTAAATACTATAGCACTCGTCCCCGGGACCCTTAAAGAATTTCTTCGCCCTTAAGACTAACTAAATAGAAAGTATTTTACCCTCTTTCATTTTATAAAGGAACAAAAATTATATTTTCCCCGCATTTTTTAAAAACAAAAAGACACAAAATTTTTATTGGAACAACAGTTTTATTTTTTATTTTTTATCAATCTTAAAGTATGATCATATGTATTGTAACAATGTCTGTATTGTAATATTGTATGCTGCATGTCTTGAAGTTGCGTATCACATACTTCTAGTAAGTGTTTCCAGCCCGAACTATATGGTTGGGAAATACCAGCACCGGCAAGCTTGATTGATGTACCATGCATCCAATGATACATTGACACGAACGATCTTCCTCACTTTGAAGCCTGTCAGAGATGAGTCTGATTGACACCTTAGCTAACGAGTCAAGCTCCTCTAATTAGTTGATTGACGTTCCCGTTATCCAATATACATACATCACTCTATTTAAATATCTAGGTTACGATATTCTTGTAATTACCCTTGAGAAAGTGCCGGTATACGGCAAGAAACACGTTGGGTTCTCTGTTTTTGGTTTTTAATGTTGTGAGGGTCAATCACCCCTGCATCTTTGAAGAATTAAAGACACTTTTTAAATAAGTCAGTATCTTTGGCTTGCTTCAAAATTCCACGTGCACCGGGCTCGCCATTTTTTTATTCCTGTATCTATTACTTTATTAAATTTTGCACCAGATTCTTGCACCAAAATCCACAAAAACCCACATTATCTTTGCATACAGGAAGATAACTGTATTAGCGTCAAAATCTGTAAAGAAAATGATTTTAGCGCCAAAATCCCCAAAAACGCATTATTGCGGCAAATTCCGTAAAAAAAAAAAAAATTTTAGTGTCAGAAGCGAGATCAGTTTATTAGCTGCAAAATTTTTAAAGATACGGATTTTAGCCCCAAAAGCCATAAAAAAACGGATTCTGGCGCCGAAATCCGTAAAAAATTTATTTATTTGCGTCAAAAGCTAGATCACTTTATTAGCGCCAAAATCTGCAAAGATACGTATTTTAGCCCAAAAAGCCATAAAAAATGGATTCTGGCACCAAAATCTGTAAAAAAAAACGTATTTTTGGGCGTCAGAAGCGAGATCACTTTATTAGCTCCAAAATCTGTAAAAAAAAAATTATTTTAGTGCCAAAAAACGTAAAAAAAGGATTCTTGCGCCAAAATCCGTAAAAAAAACGTATTTTTGGCGTCAGAAGCAGAGATACTTATTAACGCCAAAATCTGTAAAAAAAAAATTATTTTAGTGCCAAAAAAACGTAAAAAAATTCTTGCAAAAACGTAAAAAGTATTTTTGGCGGTCAGAAGCAGATAACGTTTATTAGCGGCAAAATATGTTTAGAAAAGGATTTTAGCAACAAAATCTGTAAAAAAACAGATTCTGATGCCAAAATCTGTAAAATTTTTATTTTTAGCGAAAAAAATATGAATTGCGCAAAAATCGTTAGCGACCAAAGCATGATCATTTTATTATAAAAGGTACAAAAAAGGACTCATCAGACACTTGTATGCAAATTTGATAATGAATAACCTTTCTTACACCCACTATAGGTGGGACTTGGGTCTCCTGGGAGGGTTTTCATTGAAAAATCGCAGCAAAAAACGGCGTGAAAACGCGCCAAAAAATGCGGCAAAAGACGTCCGGCGCTTTCCATAGACTCCTGTAGTAATTTTTCAGCCCGGCTCTGGCGTATTTTAGAGCATGTTGCAAAATACGACCAGTAAAACAAACGAGCAGAAAAAAGAAGCTCAGTGTAGACAGCAGGAGGGTTTTACAATAGAAGTCTATGGGAGATGTTTACAGTCGTTTTTACCAGCGTTTTTAGAAAACAAAAACCGCTGAAAAAACGGACGTTTTTCTGTGCAGTGTAGACATTAGCCTTATTTTTCATCTTCTGTTTCTATGAGGGAGATGAAATACTTTTGCAGCTGTTCATATGTCAGAGGTGCCTCCTGGCCTGAAGATTTTTTGTACAGGCATATTACAAAGGGTTGACAATTTGTGTTGAGACAAACAGAGCTACTTTATAAATTCCAGTCTATGTTGACTGCAGTTTTCAACATATTCTAGGTCTATCAATCAAGCACCAATCCTACCTAGAAGGTTGGATGAGCCATGAATATTGTTGGTTTCAAGGTCATCTATTAAGAGCTTGTGAGCTCTTGGCGATTCCATTTTGTTAGGCAGCTTTCCTGCCAATAAGTTGACACAAAGTATTCTAGAGCTGGGGTCCTAATGCACAGAGCTTCCCAGAGCTGAGCTATAATCTGTAGCCAGACTTGGCTGCAGTTAAATTACCATGCAGCTGATTATAGGCACGCTAGGTACAGACTTCACTACAGGCTTTCCTTTATTAATTGCCTTCCAAAGTGAGCTGGCGAGTGCCCATTTTTTTTAAGCTTGTTACAAGCTGCTATTAAATATTTAGATACAGACCAGCTTTTTTTATTTTATATTTTTTTTATAAATGGGACAGAATTTTTTTCCATTTTAATACAGAAATCTTTTACTTAAAACATTAAAATAAATATTACTGGAATGATTACAACATTATTCTCACTCCTTTAACTGTACTTGCAAGCAATTTTAGCAAGATGGCACTATTGAGATCTTCTTACTTGTTTTCAGGCTGCATTTATTCTGCAGAATCTGCTTGTTATCCAGATGTCAGAAAATGCAGAAGATTCTAAAGAATCAACTTTTCAGGTTAGTAGCATTTTATGTCTATGGCGTCCCTGAATCTGTTTCACAGCTCCTTTCTGAAAGGAAGAAAAATACTAACTGTTGGCTTCACTTACTGCTATCACGCATACACGGGTAGAAAGAAAGCCGCAAAATTGCTATTTTGCTTTTCTCTAAAAGCGTTGTAAAATGATTTAACTCACTAATGTAACTCACTAATTAAGTTTATAACTTTAAAAGGGTTGTCCGGGGAACGAAGAGACAGCCTGGTAATGATGCTAAGCTTGTGGAACAGTATGAAATTATGCATAAGGACAGACTCAAAAAAATGTGTAAGAATTCATCCTCTAGGAACTTCCTTTGGTCCTTTAAGAAGAAACTCTTCATCTGTATCCCAAAAATACACAACAATGCATTTTATACCTTCAGTTTGCCAAGAAGATAAATTGTGTCCAAGATGGAAATTTTGTACAAGTTTCCATATGTAGAAGACAATTCTGATATAGCAGACCTCATGAAAATAATTTAATTACTAGCAAAATACATTTATAAACAGAAGGCGACATGTCCGAAAATTGGCGTCGCCGCAGCAGTTTTTAGACGCATTTAAAGTGCGGCTGAAAGTACGATCCTCTCAAAAATCTGGTGTCTAGTAGACCTTACATAGTAACCTTAATGTGCTTAAAAAGGCGCAGTGTGCAATTGAGGCGTATAGCGTATCATTGCTAGTGTATGTAATGCGCCTATCATTGCGTTACGGAGGCGCATAACGTATCATCACTTGTGTATGTAATGCACCTCGATAGGCGCATTGCGTTATGGAGGCGCACAGCGTATCATTGCTGCTATATTTAATGCGCCTTTTTAGGCGCTTTACAAAATGTCATGCCCCGGGTGTAATGCGCCTAATTTTGGTATATTACAGTCCATTTATATCGAGAATATGGCGTCAAACTTTTTTTGCCGCAATATACACCTAAATTATGCCGCATTCATGTTGGGACATGTCCTCCAGGATGCTTAGAAAAAAATAGCAGAAAAGGGAGGCAGGTAGAAAAATCCACCCATCTATCATATTCGTGAAACCTTTCTCTCTTGTAGATTTAGTTGAGACAATTTTTTTTCTTCTGGAGACAAATTCCATTGAAGTGATTATGGTAAATGCTCACAACGCCAATGGTGCAACATACACTAAGCTTAAAATTCTATTGTTGAAAAAAAATAAACCTCTGTTTCTGATCGGGAGATCTTTCTTGAACACATCCCCCAACCACCACTATAAAAAATCTTAAAATCACCATCGGAACCTCCATCCAATACCTGTATAGTTTTGGGCATTTCCAAAGTAGGCAAACAAGTCCTGTGAAAGGTAATAGACATTTTAAGCATTTATAAACCATTATATAAATAACATACAGTATCTTATTCACTATTTTTATAAATATTGTATCTTTTCATGGGACAACAATGAAGATATGATACTTTGATACAATGGAAAGTAGTCAGTGTACAGCCCGTATAAGGCTATGTTCACACGGCTTAAAATGGGACGTACTTCAGTCCGTAATTACGTGCCGTACTGCGTGAATTACAGCTGGAATACGTCCCAGTCATTACGGTAATCCACAGTTCTCATAGAGAACTATGGATTACGTCTCCTCTCCCTGCTCGCACAATCCGCCGAGGGGGGAGATAAGTGACATGTGAATTACAAGCGGCGTATACGCGCCGCTGGTAATGAAAGTCTATGGGCCGGCGAGGTGCCGACCTCCCGCCCCGCCCCCGTCCACACGGCATAATTGTGGGGCGTAATAACGCCCCGCAAATAAGCCGTGTGAACATAGCCTAACAGTGCAAATTTGGTGTTCACTCAAAATGGCCAATTTGATGCAGTGTGTGGCATATGGTCTACCAGCCTCCCAACCCTGTCACCACTTATGTGGTCATCTATTTTAAAAAGGACAATCTCTGGATATGACCCTGAGCACATGCAGTCAGCTTCTTTGGTCAAGCATGGTGAGGCCTGTTCTGAGTGGAATCTGTCTTGTTAAACAACTGTATGGTCTTGGCCACCATGCTGCAGCTCAGTTTCAGGGTGTTGGCAATCTTCTTATAGCCCAGGCCATCCTTATGTAGAGCAGCAATTCTTTTTTTTTATCCTCAGCTAGTTCTTTGCCACGAGGTGTCATGCTGAACTACCAGTCGCCAGTGTAAGAGCGATAACACCAAATTGAACACAATAGTTCCTTATTCACACCTGATACCTTGTAACACTAACGAGTCACATGACACCAGGGAGGAAAAATGGCAATTTGGCTTCAGTTTGTCCATTTCCACTTAGGGGTGTACTCACTTTTGTTGCCAGGGGTTTAGACATTTATGACTGTGCGTTGAGTTATTTTGAGGACATAGCAAATTTACACTTATACTGTACAAGCTGTACACTGACTACTTTACATTGTAGCAAAGTGTCATATCCTAAGGGCTTGTCCTCACGGCAAAGGTTTTCAGTCTTTTACGGATGGTTTTCGGATTTGAAAACAGTCTGTAAAGCGACTGTCAACGTTTTACATTGATTTTAGTAGAAAATCCTTGCAGTGTGGATGGTTTTTCACACCACCGGTGTTCCTGAAAACTTAGAACGTGTTCATTCTTCCGCCCAGTTTTCGGGCAGAACATGAAAATGTGGGTACGAGAGACGACGACTTGAATCTGTAAACCGTGGACAAAAGCCATCCCCTTGCGTACCAAAAAAAAAACCAAAATACCGGTTGGAAAATCCGACTGGTATTTGGTCTTTGCTGTGGGAACGCACCCTTAGTATTGTCCCATGAAAAGATATAATGTAATGTTTACAAAAAATGTGAGGGATGTACTCACTTTTGGGAGATGCTGTGTGTGAAGAGACAAACATAATCTATGAGCTACATTTAGTGATAAAAGTGTAGTACCAGTGTAAGCATTATCAGTTTATTAAAGATTCACCCAAATCCTTAAACAGTTACTCACTTATACAAGTAATTGGTGACTATCTTATAAAAGATATTCTTGAGTTTTTTTCAACAGGACACATAACTCTCAGACATAATGTGAAAACCTGGAAAAGTGCTTTTTTCTTTGCAATATGTCATATGAATATTTTCCCATTTTCAGACAAATGCTGAATGTTAATATTATTTTACTTAATCAAAAAAAGGGGAGGTATAAATGTAAATGAAGTTATGTACTCCTCTATTTTTCAACAAAAGCCTTTGATTTTTTTATGTAGTTTGCATACTATTGACAATTTCTAGATACAGATTAGCTCCATTTATGGGCGTACACTGTGTATTGGTTCTCGCATGGAAAACATTAATAAGTGGCATGTCACTTTTCTCCAAATTTAAAAGTTTGTGTTTATTTTATTTTTTTAAAAAACACTGAAAGGGGATTTATCGCTTCATCAGTTCATCTGTTTTCTTGTATTTTCATTTTCTCAGTTCCTCAAATCCAGGGGCGTTTCTTCCTCTCACAGCTGGGTGTTTCTTAACTGAAGGGGGATGACACCATCCCCCCCTTCACTGTTCGTGCTGGCTCCTGAGTCAGTGTGTTTGTTTGAGATCAGTGGGAGGGGATAGCACCTCCCTGCTCTTCCCCCACCTCTCTGTCTGTATTCCATTTCACATGTCACTGTGTCCTTCCTCTACATATGCAGTCTTATTTTGTAAGAGCTGTTTGTTTACATATAACAGCCCTGCATTCAGTCTAGACAGTCTTCTATGAACTCAGAGCACTGATCTCTTCTCCTCTCACAGCTGGAGGTTTGTTACAGTTGAATCCAGTACAGATAGTCCTCGATGAACACATTCAAAACAGCCAAGATATGTCCTCTCACAGCTGGGGGTTTGTTGCAGTTGTATCCAGTCTTATATGAACTCATCCAGAGCAGCGCATATCGGTCTCCTTTCTATGTTTACATGCAGCAGCATTAGGCACCAAGCACAATTTTACTGTTTTCTGATTGTAGAAGCAGCTGCAGTGTTACTGTGCAGCTTCTGGCTGTGCAGAGTTTAATGCTGCCGGACCCTTATTCTGAGAGGGAGAGGCAGGAATGCACGTTCCCGTGAATACGACTGGGGGCCAGACAGAATGTAAGTTAGTAGAGCCGTCAGCCAATGAAATGAAAGGAGGTGGAATCTGTCCCACACTGGGGAACTGTGTTTACACAAAACAAAGGTAAGGGAGACAGTGAAAACAAGACAGCTTTGCAAATGACATCTAATTGCAAAGTTGCTTGTTTTCACTGTCCCCTTATTCTGAAGACCATTTAATGTAATGTGAAAACCCCTTTAAGTACAAATAAGCATATATATAGTAAAATATTATTCACTATAAGCGGTTTCCTTTATTATACATCTGTACTCCAGTCTGCCTTGATTCAGGGTATCCTCTCTATGAACCCTTAATAGTACACTTTCAACATCAAACAATATTCAAGGCTTATATTTTCTTTACTTCACTTTTTTTCTCTTCAAGCAGGTACAAACTTCATTTTTACACAATTATAAGCTTTAGAGCAATGTGGGAACTGCTGCATATGTTTTCCATAGAGCACCATTGTGCTCATTTTCGTCCAGTTTTTCAGGCAGTCTGCAAAACTGCAAACCGGCTGAAAAAACGGCCAAAAATTCGTGCAGTGGGGACATGCCCTTAGCAAACTTCCTAAATTCTGACTCAATACTTTGATACAGTTTTTAACTTGGGATGACTTTATAGTGTTTTCTACTACATGAGACCCTCAAAGTCCATTCAGAACTGAATTGGTCTAAAAGAAAATGTTATATTGTTATCTCCTGTTTGCTAGTTTATGTTGTATCATTATTAATTTCAGAAGAGGAGATGTAAAAAATTTTGTATACTGCAAATTTTTCCCAAATTTTAGAATTTACCACCAACAAAAGTGCAGCGTGTAAAAAATCTTGGAGCCACTTAAATAAGTAAAAGTATTGCAAAGTTATTACCACTAAAAGTGAGACATGTCAGATTTGAAATATTAACCTTCATAATGGATTCCAAAAAAAGGCAGAAATGTAGCACCTGTACATTTTAATGAATTAAAGCCAGATGCTGATGATTTTTTTTTAAAATCAGTTTTATTCCATTTTTTATTATACATTATTATGAAGGCACATTTCTTGCCTGAAATACTTCTTACCAGCATTACAGCCAGGACTGTGGAGTCGGTAAGCCAAGGCTGAGACTCCTCAATTACTCTGACTCCAACTCCTGACTCCCTCATACATGGCGCATGTATAAGTGATAACTTTACTGTAGTAAAATGGTAACATCAGTCCTTTTAACACCTTATGATACAATAATTAAAGGGGTGTTATCATTTGAGTTGCTCATGCTGTTCAGCTAATTTTCTCAGATTGAGTTTGAAATACAGGGGCGTGTCTCTCCTGTCAGCAGGCGTGTCTCTCCTCCCAGGAGGCGTGTCTCCCCTCACTGAAGAACTGTGACATCATCATTTTGTTTAAAGCAGGGGATGCAGAAGGTTGTCTGGATATAACAGCTCTGTAGCCTCCTGCCTGCTTATGTCTGCAGCCTTGAGGCTCCAAACTCCAGCAAGCACCTGTCATATGTCTTAGTTTACACACAACTGAAAGCCAGCAGCTGTTACTTCTAGTGGTGTTCATCCAAATTGTACTGACAACAGGCAGAGATCTTTACTCAACTACAAATGTCAGCTCAAGTAAAGATCTCTGCTTCCTGTCAGTGACATGTGAGTGAAAACGATGGGAGGAGAAGCAAATCAGCTTTCAGAGAAGGCCCTGCTCAGCTTGTAACTAACTTGGGCTGGTGGTGCAGAGGTAGAACAGTGATAGACTATTGCTTTTACAACAAAGGGGTTTGGAGTTCTAGTCCCTCACAGGGTATATTTTTTTCCCCCCTAAATTCTACACATATGTAGAGAGACCTAAAATATATATGTTAATCTCTATAATGATATATATATACATACAGGGCTCCCCTATATCATGTCTCATCCCCCAGAATATATGCATTGTATCACGTATGTTGGAAGTGCTTGGTGTGACTGCAAGGATGGGACACTATATAGGGGAGCTTTGTGTGTGTATATGAATAAAATTATAGATGTCTACACATATATTTTCATATCTTTACATATGTGTACAAATTTTAAAAAAAAACTATGGGGCTTGAACTCCTAACCTCTGTCTTGCAGAACTGATCAGCTAAGCACTGCTCTATACAAGCAGCTTATGCAGACACAGTGTTGAATCCTTATGTTATACACTACAGGTGATGACGTCATAAGGAGGCAGGGCTTGCATTCGATCTGAGGAACAGAACGCCTTCTTTTCCAAGTAGCAGCTTAAGGACTGGATCTGTGAGGAGGTTAATCAACCTCTTGGCAAAAGCCCCTTAAACAGCCAGTAATTGCCCAGAACATTGACCCTAAAGCTGGGAGATGTACATAGAGCCAGCAGACTTTGGTTTCACTATCGATTTTAACAGCTCAGAGGGGAGTAAACACAGAGTGTGCAAGCAGCCAATCACAGCGCAGGGGGCGTGGCCGGGGCGTTTCCTGTCTAGGGGCGTATCCCAACAGGCTGAATGAAATGTCAGCCAGCCAATCACAGTGCAGGGGGCGTGTCTAGGGTGTGAGAATCGACCAGGGGGCGTTCTGACCAGCAACAGCAGAAATAAAAGACAGTTTTACAGAGAAGCTCATATCTGCTAAACCAAGTGACAGAGGTAATGCAACCCAATTACAAAAGTGCTTATTTTTACTGTCCCCATAATCTGAGACATGATCTTTGTAACGATAAAACCCCTTTAAGCTATTTAGGTAGAACATACACTGAAAAGCAAAATGGTAACAATGACTTGCAAGTATTTAGCATCTGCTTAGTTCTGCAGATTCTTGTCATGTAACTGCATTGTTACTGTTTTGCTCCTAAAAATCAAAATGTTAATTTTTATTATTTTGTTAGTATTTGGTAAATCCACCTTTGGCTTTCAATACTGCCTGAATCCTTCTGGGATCTGGATCAGATTCAAGCATGTCTTGACCAAAATCTGATCCCTGGTCTCTTGTACACGTTCCCGGTGTTGGTGCAGACTGTACTTGGGTACGAATAGAGCTTTTTCTTCAACTTTACCCACAAGTATTTGATTTGATTGAGATCTGGGGGGCTGTGGACGCCAATACAGCAACTCTACTTCATTGTCATTGAACCATTTCTTCTCCAACCTTGATGCATTCTTCAGGTTGTTGTTCTGCTGGAACACTCTGTCATCCTTTTCATACCCATAGTACTCAAGTGTATGAAGTAATTCATCTTGAAGGATACTCACATGTATCTCAGCACTGAGATCACCATCAATCCTGGTCAAGTATCCATCAACTTTGGCTGTGAAACAACCCCATATCATCAGGCTTCCTCCACCGAACTTGAAAGTTTCTTAAATTTCTCGATCCATTTGCCCCTTTTCCCTTGACTCTTCCAAACCCATTTGCCCTCATCAGAGCCTGGTCTATTGACTTTTATCTCATCGCTCTAAATCATGCATTTCCAATCTTCCATTTTTCGTACTTTTTTGCAAACTCAAGCCAACACTTCTTATGATGAGATTGAAGTCGAGGCTTCTTCACCTTTTTTTCGGGCCATCATTCCAGACCTGTGTAATACCCATTGCTTGGTGCTTGCATGGACTTCTGTGGTCTCACTCTTACGAAGCATATGAGCCACCTCCACTGCCGTGTCTCCAGTGGACTCCTTTCTACCTTTATTTTTAATTCTTTTTATTTTCAAGAGTATTAAATTGTTGGGCAGTTAAAGTCAATAGCCAACTATTTGGCCACCAGAAATCTAAAGCCTACAATGTTTTTTTTTAAATGTTATCTTTTAAGTCAACCAAGCAGAATAAAAACAGTGGTGTAGATTTATGATTCCAAATGCCTTGCTTCACATATGTTATGTGCTCTAGATACTTTTGTTCTGGGCTCAAGAAGGGAGCATGGTTTAGCAGCAAACTGGACGTGACATTGTGGAAAGTGACATGGCTTGATAAGTAACAGTGTGCACTGAAGTTTTAGTGCTAATTATTGGCCTCAGCTAATAGGTGGTATAAAGTTAGACAAGTAGTACCAAAGGTATCATAAATAGACTAGGCCATAAATGGATGCACAACAATTAATGAAAGCCTTTCATGTTGTATATCTGAGAGACTGACATGATGGTGAAAGTAAATCTGAGCTTTGTGATAAGTAGGAATTTGAAGCACAGCTTCTGAGTAAAATTTAGATGAAATCCCGATAGAATTCCTAAAAGAAAAATTGAAAGTCCTATTGAAACCACCCACATAGTAATTGACAGCTTGCTCCGTACACACACAAATACAAGGAAAGCTGTTAATCAGTGTATGCTAGGTAGTTTAATCAGGACTTTCACTTTCTCTTAAAGAGTCATGTCAGGATTTTCTCTGCTTTTCACTCAGAAATCCTGGTCCAAATCATAAAAACCTGTAAGTTACGGAACTTTGCTTCTATTCCTTTATCATATGCTTCTCTGACAGTTTTTCTTTAACAGGGTTTTCTCACCATGCAGTTTTACAGAGCCACAGCCAGCTTCAGACTCATACTTCCAGTTCAAGTTGTAGGTGGGTCTATATCCGTTACTGACACATTAGCTCTGCTGTTCCTTGCTATTCCTGTTACATGACTACAGGAGATTTATAAAGTGTAATATACAAGGCTACAAAGCTCTAATGAGTGAAAACTTCTCACTTAGGGCCACATGTATGAAAACTGTCTAAGTCTAAAATTCACTTTGTTGCCCATAACAGCCAATCAGAGCGCCCCTTTCATTTCATATAGTGCTCTGGAAAAAATGAAAGAGGCGCTCTGATTGGTTGCTATGGGCAGCAAAGGGAGTTTTAGACCTAGACAGTTTTAATACATGTGGCCCTTAGTAAACAAACTCCTTTGCTGGAGAGAAGACTTTGCTGGGCATGACTCACCATGGATAGGTCAACAGACTGATGACAGCTTGGCGCAATGAGAGATAAGAGAGGAGCAGGTAGAGGTGGTCGGTAACCAGAAAGACTTGTTTACTTTAAGAGAAAATAAAATATTTTTATCTCCTGATCTAAGCAAAATCAAAAAAGCAATATTTTCGGTAATAGTCTTCATTTACCGTTACCTACATGTTGACCCATTCCCAACATAAGATGTAAACTTAAGTGGTGTAGGGGTTAACACAAATAGGTGTGAGTTTACGTCCTGATGATCGGGCGAACTTTAAAACAGAGTTCGCACGATTGCTGCAGGAAAATAGCTGAACATTACAGCTGACATCCTGTAGCATCAGCCCTAAGCGGAGATTACAAAAAAGTGAAAAAAATAAAATAAAACGCAAACAAAAAATTAAATAAAAACACGTACACCACACTTTTCCCCTTTACTAGCGCCAACTAACCCCAAAAAGATAAAAAATAAATAAAGGGAAGTTCCTAAACCACTGCCCAAATCATGCGGTTTTCGGAAAACATTTTTTTTCTTTTTTTCAAACCCCAAAACCCAAAAATCACCCCTTCCACTACCCCCCGGGTAAAATGGCCCTTAATTGGGGGTCCGACCCCCTTTCAGAGGGGTACTCCCGGGCTGTCCCTCCCCCCGCCCCTCTTAAATTTCTCTCAAAAATTTCCCCCTCATTCTTTCACCTTGAAACGTGACCCCCCTTTTTCCCAATGGAATTCATTTGGGGGGGCCCCTCAAGAAATCAAATTTTCAGCATTTGCAGACGTCTCTTACTATATATCAGTAACCCAGCTGATGCCTTCCGCTTTTTTTAAATCGGACATTAAAAAAATTTGGAGAGTGTCAGGTTTCAGGGTTAACAAAACCCAAACCCGAAGCCCTCCTCCTAAAGGGTGGGATGGGTTTCCCCCATCTTGGGCGGGGGGGGACCCCTTTAGGGGGCCCCAAAGGGAAACCTTTGACATTACCCGGGGGGCCCAAAAAATAACAAAAAAGGGCAATTTCCTTTTTACTTTTTGAAAAATACAACCATTTTTTTAGATCCCTTGATTCTCATTTTAAACCCCCGGGAAAAAAATCTCACGCCTCCCCCCTGGGCCAGGGCCAATTTTAAAAAATTTAATTTTTTCCCGGGGCCCCTTTTAAATTCCTTTTAAATCACTTCCCAATCTATCTTAAACCTAAAGAGGGAAAATTTGGTTTTAAACCGAAATTTTTCCCCCTTGGGTTTCAAAAGGAAATAATGTAGCCCCGGAAAGGGCTTTAAAATTTTTTAATAAAAACCAACCCGGGAAAAGGGGGGCATCAATTCCCGAACACCCAAACTAACAACTTAGCAAACTAAAACTGGGGGTTTTAAATGGGGGGATTGGCTGCTCAACACATCATTTTACACCAAATAACCCCAAAAATAGCCCAAAAACCCTAGTGCCCTAACAATCCCCTAGTTACCCCTTTTACAAAATGCCTTTCCCAGACATCCCACAGCCCCTTTCAAAATCCAACCCTCTTATAATCACTCCCAAGGGAAAAGGCATGGCCCAAAGGCGAGACAACCCCAAAGGGCCTAAAATCCTGGGTATTTCACTTTTATTTCCCCTTCCCCTGGGAACCCCCCTTCCGGGGTGGGAAAGCGCAGGGAAAAATTCCCCCGTTGGGGGGGGGTAGAGAGAAAGGAAAATTATTAGATCCCACTAGAGGAGACCCCTTTTTTTTTTAGTGAAGCCAAATAAAATTTTGCATCTTTTGGGCCTCAACCTTCCACTTTTTTCAACCTTCAGCTAAAACACAAAGGGTTATCAAACACTTGTCTAAAACCGGGTTTTGGGTACCCCTACGGACTCTAAAAATTTTCCCAAACCCAAAAGAAAAAGGGCCCAAAATTTCACGATTTTTAAGGGCCCCTTTTCCCTCCTTACTAGTTTTACGCAACTAAGCCACAAGGACTGGCCTCGGGGGACAAACTAAAATTGACTTTGGGGCACCTTGGGGGAAAATACAAAAAATTTCTCTAAAAAATTTCCCAGCAAAAATTTATTCCCCTCCATTTCATATTGGGAAAGGGCCATTTCGAAAGGGCGCAAAAGGGGCAATGTCTCTCCACATAGGGGCTACTTTAAATGGGCACCTTCTCCCCCCTCATCCCTCCCCCAAAATTTGCCTCTTTTCCTTATTTTACCTTTCACATTGCCCGGTCCCCCCCCACATTAGATTTTTTTGGGGCTTTTGGGGTTTCGCTCCTTTAAAACCGGTTTTTCTTTTTGCCCCAATTTTTCCCCCCGGACTTCTCCTAATGGGAGGGTTTTTGGCCTGCTCCCTCCCGGATCCCCCGGGCCCCCTTTCCGGGGTTCAAAAAAAAACTGCTGTACTACATAGGGCAGCAGCAAAAAAAACCCATACTACACTGCTGGATTCACCCTCCCCCCCGGACCACAAACTCTTCTAGAAAAAGTACCTTTAATTTGTTCCGGAGGGAAAACCGGGGTTAGAAACCTCTTTATAAAAAGGGAAAAAAAAGGAAAAAACCAATTCTTTCAATTTAATGGAGGGAGTTTAAAATTCTGTTGCTCCCCGGCGCATATCAGGTAAAAAACCTCAAACAATGTTTTTAAACCAACCCCCCTGGATTTTGGGGAAATATAAAATTTTTCGGAGCCCGACCCCAAAAGGGGTGAAAATTCCCTCTCATGGGGGGTTTGGGGGTAAACACTGTGAGAATCCCTGGGGTTTCCCCCTCCCTTCCTTTTTGGGGGGTTTGTGCCGGGACCCCCCCCCCCCCCCCCTAACCCCCTGGGCCCTTCCCCTTCTTTTTCCTCTTCTTTCTTTTTAACCCCCTCTTTTTGTAAAAACCCCCTCTTCTCAGATATTTTTAAAAGCCTCCCCCCCAAGATTTTTTTGGGGGTTTTCCCTTTCCAATTTAGAAGCGCCCTCTTTGCCTCAGGGCACCGTACCCATCTTGTGTTAATGGGTCCCATGGTTAAACCATATCAAAAAACATGAAAATTCAGAACCCCTAAAAAAGGTCGCGGGAAATTTTTTACAATACCTCCCCCCCGCATCTCGCTCTAGTAAAAGGTCTGGGAAAACCCCCGATTTCTATCTATACATTTTTTTTTTTTGAAAAGCCATGGGGTTATCACTTGTTATGGATATTGTGTCCCTTAAACTATTTGGTAAAACTGCTTCTAAATTTTGTCTTTAAGATCAAATTTTTACCGCAATTTTTAAAACCATAACTTATGGGCTTTTGTAACCAACCCCTTTTTTTGGGCTTTAATAATTGGGGTATTGCTGTAAGGGGGGGAAAAATTTTCTGTTTATAAAAGTTTTATAACCTCTGTTTTAGGTTTGCTTTTACACTCTTGTGTTCTCAAAAATTATCCAATAAAAACATGTTGGAAAAAAAAAAATAAAAAAAAATAAAGCACGCATATTTGGTATCCCCACGTGCGTAATGACCCACCCTATAAATCTTCAGTGAACGCTGTAAGAAAACCCCGCAAAAAAGTCATAGAATTGGGACTTTTGAATTAGAATTTTCATTCATCTTGCAGCACATAAAATGGAATAAAAAGTAATCAAAAAGTCAAATAAATATTCAAGTGGCACCACTTTGAAAATGACAGTTAATCCTTGCTAAAAAAGCTCTTACACAGCTCTGTATATAGAAAAATAAAAGTTATGGCTATCATAAGATAGCTATTCATAAATATTGCTTTACATATTAAAAAAAACTTTCTTTTTTTTTTTTTTTTTTTAAAGCGCTTCAACATAAAAAAAAAAATTAATTGGGTATAGCCATAATTGTGTCGACCCACAGAGTAAAAATAACATGTCATGTATACTGCACGGTGAGCATGGTTCTAAATAAAAATAAAAAATTCTACTAGAATTGCAGTATTTTCTTCAGCTTGGCTTCCAAAAAGCAGATTTAAAAACGACTGTAAAGCCTTGTCCCCACAAAAATGATACCAATACAAATGTCAACTCATCCCGCAAAAAACAAGCCCATACACAACTCCGTACACAGAAAAATAAAAAAAAGTTATGGCTCTCGGACTAAGGCGATGCAAAAATGTGTTTTTGTTTTTGAATAAAAGTTGTTGTGTAAAAGCAGTAAAACATAAAAAAATACAAATTTGGTATTGCTGTAATCGTAGTAACCTGAGGAGAAAAGCTTGCATGTGATTTATACCACACGGTGACCGCTGTAAAAAAAAAACAAAAAAAAAAACACTAGAATTCTTTGTAAAAATATAATGTTTTCAAGTAAAATTGAAGTATGTTGGAATTTTTTTTTTTCATTTTTACAGCCAAGCGCTAAAAATATTTGTGAAACACCTGTGGGGTCGATATTCTCACTACTCCAATATGGGGACTTTTTAGGGATGTTTATTAAGTTTTAGCACCATAGGGTATCCGCAAACCTGTAATGACGCCTAAAGAAAATTGTAATGAAAATGAGACCTCAAAGGGGCTCCTCCTATTCTAAGGCTTGTGTTAAATTGTGCAAATTTTCTTGAAAATGTAAAAAAAATGGCTACTAAATTTCTAAGCCCTCTTATGTTTTAAAAAATAAAGACATTTAAAAATAATGCCAACTTACAGTGGACATATGGTAGATGTTAGTTATAAACTATTTTGAGGGGAATAACTATCTGTCTTGCATGCAGAATTTTTTTTACTTTGAAAATGACACATTTTAAAAAATTTTCACGACATTTTGATATTTTTTTACAAATAAACAAGGATTGTATGAACCAACATTTTTTACTAACTTAAAGCAGAATGTATCAGGAGAAAACATTCTCGGAATCACATGGATAGGTAAAAGTATCACATAAAGGGTTAAAGATGGGGCTCTGTCAAGGAGGTCAAAATCCTTAATGGGTTAAAAGATAATCATTGCAGTGAGAAAACTTCTTTAAATGTACACTGTGTAGGAATTAGTTGGGATTAGTAGTATATTCTACACTTCTTTCCAAATCAATAACTATAGCTAGAGGTCTTGTTAAACTTTTATTCTATCACAAGTCCATGTCTGATTCTTTGTTCTGAAATAAATTATTCTGTAGCCAAAAATGTTTGCTTCTTCACATCCAGACAACAGCCAGCATTGTTAATAAGGAGCTTCTCTGTCACAGACAATTCTTTTTTGTTAAGCTTCAATTACACAGATCTAGTGATTCAGTGTTTGTCTCTTAGCAGTCAAGCACAAAAACTGCTTATGTTGATTTTTCTTTTAATAACTATGCAAAGTTCCAGCTTTTTCACTTACATGATTTACATTTCCTTGCAATGGAGATCGCTTAGTCTGCATTTGTATACTACACAAAGTAGAAGAACTTATGTTATCTAATTCTTAATTATAATGCTAACGTTATTTTTGGCAGCACTCAGTAAAGCATAATAGGAATGAATAGGAATTTAAAGCAGGCCCAACATTTTTGATTGTTAAAATGTTCATATACTGTCTATTATTATAAGACAGCCCATAGAAATGATGACGGCAGCCATGCTTTTTATGGAGATTAGTAGAGGTTTATGATATATACAAATAAAACATATATTAAAAGGGTTGTCTCACTACAAGGAGGTCAGTTTGCAATATATACCCATTAACAGTGTACTACCTATTCTGAGATATCCCCTCTTGTATGGGCTGCATCAGCTCCTCAGGTCGCTATAGCTACAGACCTGTTCTATCTCTCATAATAGGCTGCCAGCACTGGTTGTTATAGCTACAGACTTGGTTTCTTCTGCAGCCAGCAAACATGCCTCTGAATCCAAAATGAAACCAAGAAAACAGGTCTGAGTTAAGATGAATCAATGTAGTGAAACAACCCCTAATATTAAAGGGGTTTTGCCAGGACGTGCCTTATCTGCTAAGAAGCAATTGTAAACAAGCCACCCTGAGCTGAGAGAGAGAGAGAGAGACACAGCCAGAGCACAGAGCCGTGCATAAGGGATCGTGTGAAATGTTCACTCAATTAATCAAACTGCAACTTGTGGAGTCTGTATACAAAAGACAACACCTTTTCTCCACAGCAGCTTGAAAGCTTCTTCATGTTCTCTGTCATCAGATAAAGCAGGGATCTACTCAGATAATCACACTACAACTAGTGGATTCTGTATACAAAAGACAACATATTTCTACCCGGTGCCTTGAAAGCTTCTTCAGCTCCCTTTCATCAGATAAGAAGTGTTCTCTGCGCAAGCCCGGCCAGCAGCTCTTGTCAGTTCGTATCCAATAGAAGCTTTTAAGTAACTAAGGGCAGGTAAGGCAGCCTGTAGCTCTCTCAGACCGCAATTTTTGTAATCACATATATTTAGAAAAGTGATTAAATATCCATTTTGGAGGATCCAACGTCAACATTACATCGTGGCAAAACCCCTTTAATATTCTTGTCATTGAGTTTTCAGTTCTATAGAAAGTCTAATAAACAGTTGCTAAATGCATCTTAGTGGGTAATCTTACAGAGATGAAAGATCAGGATCTGTAGGAGAAATAATAAAATGAGACATTCCTCTAATATAAAAACAAAGTTCCATTAATAGGTTTTTTGTTATAAATGTATTTTAGGTTTTTAAACATTTTGTACCTTTAGTGACATCCACCTACCTTTTCCCATAGGACAGAATATTTCCGAATCCAGCACCCTTAATAGATCCTGTTGATATGAAATTAAAGGATTATGTTACATGGTTATGCAGTTCATATTCCTTTGGCAGAATTTTATGAAAACATGAGTAATCATAGAAAACATGTCTGTTATTTTTTTTTATTCCATTCATGTTTACAAGGCATTCATTTTTTTCCTCCCTCCTATCAAAAGCTATATATTTTTTTTTATTTGTTTGTCTATATAACCATGCAAGGGCTTGTTTTTGTGGGAAAAGTTGTTGTTACTGTTCAACGTACCCTATAATATAATGGGAAATCAAAGTAAAATTATTTGTGGAGTGGAACGGGAAAAAAATGCAATTGGGTCATGTGGGAGGTAGGTTTTTAGAGTTCACTGTGTAGGGGTAAGTGCGTTTTTTTTTATTTTTAGGTTTAAAATTTGGCATACTAATGTTTTAGAGTTTTCCATATGATTTACAGATACTCTGTTTTAAAGTTTTACTACTATTAAACTATTTATTTTTTTTTATTATTTGCTTTGCAGTGCCATTGAAATGTCAGGGAATTGGGAAAAAAATTCTGGTTTTCACTTTTTTTTAACCGAAAGAAATTGCATTAAAATAAGATTTAGGATTTTTTTTCGTTAAAGACATTTTTATATAGGTGATCTATAGTTTACAGGTTGTGGAGGGCAGAGCTAAAAGTTTTAGTTTGTGCTGTTATATTGATTTTATTTTTTAGGTGTTATTACATTATTTTACATATTGTGTCCCGTCCCGTCCCCCCCAAGGTTAGAAAAAGACCCATTGGGATTTTATAATGGGACTGATTTATTAACCCCAATCACATAGGGAATGGAGGGTGATTTATGGTTTCTGTAATCGGGTTTTTACAGTGTTTGGGGGTTATGCACAGCAATAGGGAAGGCAATAAACTGTCCATGACTTTTTTCTTGTAGAGCCTGGCTGCCACTGACAGCAGGCTTTCCAGGACCGCAGCTAAATTGTGACAGTACAGCAGATGTGCTGAAGATCTGGCTGTCAGTGGCAGCCTGAGTGTCCAGGAAAAAGTCATGGACAGTTTATTGTTCCCTTGTTTTCCTTTTTGCTGTTTTTTAAGCACAAAATAGGTGCCGTTTACAGATGAGCGGAACCCTACTTTCCCCCTGTTTGGGTCAATTATCAGCCCCATTTAAGGGAAATTCGGGCTTCCAGGACACAGCGCCGTCACCTTCAGCGGGGGAAAACTCTGAAATGACCATCCAGAACATCCGTGCAGAGTTAAAAGTCTACTGCGTGGACGGTCAAAGTTAGGTGTAATAAGAGGACTAAGATTGCGGGTTTGGTGGCTTATGTTGGACTCCTAGCTGCCATGACAACTGTTTGGCATTCTGCGATCACGTTGTGGGTCAGCCAGTCAGGGGTTGGGAGGATATGGCATTTTGTAATAAATAAGATGGTGGCGTTTACCATAGCATCTAAGCTGTTAAATGCAGAGATGGGAGTTAGATGGGCACATGATAGAGGCAGCAAGGTAAACAAAGACCAGCGCTATGGGAAAAAAAGGGGCAGGCATGTATCAAGTGAGTTAAAATTCTTTCATATTTGGCTGTTTCCCCCTTTAATCATGGTTTAGGCATGAAGACTACTGCTAATGTGCGAGTAATGGCATGTAGCATCCAAGATTGGTGACAGTCTCTTCAAAAATCCTCTTTCCCCTTAATTATGCGTTGAAAAAATAAAAATTTGTGCCAGAGGCCCTCAGATAGTGCTGTTTTGCCACTAGAGGGGTGCAGCCGGACCTGCTGCAATGCGCCCCAACCGCCCGGGTTGGGTGGGGAAAAGCTGTCATATTGGTCAGGATGTTATTACTGACTCTTACAATAGCGGCTAGAATAACTGCTAGGCGGCTATGTATGGGGTGTTTTTTTCGGGACAGTTATAGTGTTGCGTGGGTGGCTGTTCCCGCATTCCAGGATGGGCTTTTGGTAGGTCTTGGGAGATATTAAGCCGCTACTTGGGTGATCAGGGGGCGTGGTTTTGCTACTGCGTGGAGCGGGGAGCTGTAGAGGTCTGGCCCCAGAGCCCCTTAAAGGGAAGCGCAAATGTGTGACGAGTGTGTGTAATATATATTATTTAATATATATATATAATATAAATAATATATATTTTTATTTATTATATATGTGTGTATGTGTGTGTGTGAAAATTATAATATTAACATTTTTATATATATATACACCCGGCCATTTTATTAGGTACCCCGGGCCCAAACTGTTTTCGTTAACCTTAATTTCAAATTTCGCCAATCCAGGGGGCAACTCGTGCATTTGGGCTGAGACATGGCAAACAATTCCTGCAGTTCAAACCGAGATCATTAGGGAAAAAGAAAGGTGATTTGAGTGCTTTGAACGGGGATGGTTGTTGGGCCAAAAGGGGGCTGGTTCTGAGTATTTCAGAAACTGCTGATCTCCGGGGTTTTCCGCAAACCATCTCTGGGGTTTTACAAGAAGGGTCCAAAAAAAGAAAAAACATCCGTGGCGGCGCCCTGTGGCGGAAATGCCTTGTGATGCCGAGGTCAAAGGGAGAATGGGCAGACTGGTTGAGCTGATAAAAGGCAACAGTGACTAAAAAAAACCACCGTTAAAACCCAAGGTAGGCAGAAGAGATCTCTGAAAAGCACAGTACGGGGAGCTTTGAGGCAGAGGGGTAAGCAGCAGAAGACCCCCACCGGGTGCCACTCCTTTCGCTAAGAAAGGAAAATGGGTCCCAATTTGCCCAAGCTCATCGAAATTGGACATAAAAGATGGGAAAAAAAGTTTTCCCGGGCTGATGATTCCCATTTCTGCTGCGACATTCGGATGGTAGGGTCCCGAATTTTGGGGTCAACAAAATGAAAGCATGGATCCATCCTGCCCTTTTATCAAAGGTTCAGGTGGTGGTGGTTTTGTCATGGGTGGGGAATATTTTCTTTGGGATCTTTGGGCCCCTTGGTACCAATTTAGCATCGTTGCAACACCTTGTGGAATTATGCCCCCAAGAAATTTAGGCAGTTCTGAAGGCAAAAGGGGGCCAACCCGTTACTGCATTTGTACCTAAAAAAGTGGCCCGGGGATGATAAAATATATATTTTTATAAAAATTTTGTGTGTTGTGTGTTTATAATTCATATTAAATAATATTTTATATGTTTCTGTTGTGGTGTTTATTAATATATATATTAATATTATTATATAATAATATAATTTATATATTATATAATATATATATAATATATATACATATTTGATACAGTGGTAAATTTGGTGATCTTTTGTTCTGATATTTCAATTAAATTGAATAATTGGCTTGTGTGAGAGCTGACCCACAGTATTATTCAATCTTCCTGATTATTTATCCTTGTAAATTTTAGGGATAAAATGCAGTCTGTGGTGTGGTGACCATCCAAAAAGTTTGTATCCCCTTTTAGAAGGCTGTAGAGTCTACTTAATTTGTTACATATATTCCAAAGGGTGTTCAGGATTGAGGTCATGATACAACTTTCTAGAATAGTTTTTAGTGTACTAGGATTTGATTGGCTTCTCTCTAGAATGCCTTGTGATCTTGAGCAACTAAACCGTCCTTTAGTTGACTTGCCAGATGATTACCTTCGTGATAAAGAGTCCAAGCAATCTCAAAAGCTTGCTATATGCCATCATTTCTTATTATTTTTCTTTTTGTGGGTGATTAGAAAGCATCATGACTACAAGCCAATTACTATGTTTTTATTGAAAGCAATAACCATTTTAATGTTTGTAGAAAGGTTTGTTCAAGCGATGCAGATCTGCTGTAGGTTTTGGTGCGCAATTTGCTGCAGAGAAAGTCCAATTCGAAAAACCAAGACTTCGCAGTCTACTCTGTTTTTAACTGCCCTTATATATGATTGATCTTTAATGGCATGTACTTTAAACTGCAAATACGAATTGCATGAATTTTTTTTTTTTTTGTAATCCAGGGCCCGAGTATACAGGATGAAGAGTCAGGAATACCTTTAACAGGAAACCCGCAAATTTAAAACGTTTTGAAGATACCATTTCTATGAACATGTGAGCCATATGGCCAAGAACTGCTATCTTGGACGTTTCATTTTTGACCTCGATAATTCGATGGAGCTATGCAAAACCCAAGAAAATGTTAGTTGTAAGTATTCTTAACCTTTCTTAAATGATTATTTTCCCTCAACTTTAAAGTTTGGCAAATGAAGAAACAATTCAGACATAGAAACATGTTACCTTTAAATGGCGTAATGTTCAAACTGAGATCAAGCTAAACAAGTAGGTTTTCTAAAGTTCTGTTCTTTTTACTATTTTCTTGCACTTTTTTGTAGAATTCTACAAAAAATGTTCACTTGCTTTGAAGGAAATATTTAATATAAATGATCTTCTAGTATGTCAGAAATACATATAGTAATGTAGCAATTGGTGTAGTCTCTGATCTTAAATCATCAGTAATCTCCAGCAGGGAAGTGCTTTGTGTAGTTTGTTTAACCCTTTAGTGCCTGGCCTATTTTTTGTCTATTACATCTTTGCCTAGGCAAGAGCGTTAACTGTTTTATTTTTCTGTCAATAACGCTACATTAGGTCTTTTTTCCCCCCTACGGGTATGTATTATTTGATTATTAGTTTAATATACTATATACATAGCGGAGCCAAGAAAAAAATATTTGTGGAGTGGAATCGGGTGAAAATAAAGCAGTTACGCAATTTTCTGTGATTTTCTGGGATTGTTATCTTTATTCTGCTCGTTGGTATGACTACATCAATTCCAAATCTATTTCGTTTTTCTTATGTTTTGCTAGTGTTAAAACACACAAAAAATAGCTTTGCATTTTCTCTGTCCAGTAACTTTATTTTTCGGCTGTTTTAGCTTTGTGATGGCTCATTTCTTTACAGGCAGGGTCCAGCTTTTATTGAAATAATTTGGAGTGTATGTGACTTTTCATCACTTTTATTTTGGTAGATGAGATAACGGAAAAATACACAATCCTGTTGTGCTGTTGTTTTACCTTTGTTCACCATGCAAGATAAATAACATGTTATATGAGGTATCTGACTCTTATAAAAGGGGCAAAGGTTTTAGTTTTTTTGTATATGTTATTTGAAACGATAATGTTTTCACAGTAATATTTAGCCTCTAGGGAACTTGAACATGTAATTGCTCGTACTATATACTGCAGTATTAATGTAATACGTTATACAGTTATTTCATTGCTATCCTGTTACACTATTGCAGGGTGTAATAGGAGTGTAATCATGGCGGGCCTGGAGTCTTCATTAGATCCCTGACTGCCTTGATACCTAAATGCACAGGGGGGATGATCAGGGGTAGGAATTGGTCATCAATAACCAGAGATAGTACTTTTAGACTATACATACGCTGCCATTTTATTGGGAGTGATTCACAGACATTAACGGTAATGGCTTAGATGCTATTGCTGTACTGACCATGGCATTTAAATAGTTAAATATCAGAGATTGTAGCTGTTGGCAGGTGTCGTCTACAACTAAAAGACAGCACCTGCAATGTATGGAGTGTGCTCGATATGTGAGCCTGCTGCATACTCTCTAAGCACTGTCAGAATGTACATATATGTCCTAATGCACCCGGGGGGTTAAACTTCTGCAGTGCCAAACAGTTTGATATCAAATATGTCCACTTTTTACATGTTTTTGGTTTTTGCATCCCTGCTTCACAGGAAAAAAATGGAAATGTTCTATTAACATAGCCGTATTGAGGGCTTGATGTTAATGGGACAGGATGCATTTTTTAATGGTAGTATTTAATATACTATATATTGGAAAACTTCTACAAATGATTATTTTTAAAACCATCATGTGACTTTTTTAACTTTTAAATGTAGTTCCTTTAAGGACTTGAACATAAAAACAATTTATTGGCCTTTACTAACTTAGGTCTTGCACGTTGGCATGTCAACCGCTCAGTATTGTACATTTGTAGTGGTTGAGGACGTGGTGGCAATGATGAAATGATGAGATGCGTCCATCCAGTGGCTTAGATAATGCAGTCACGGTTGACAGAGGGATTTTAGAGGGCTGAGACTGGCGTCACTGCTAATACTGGTTGTTGCAGGAAGGTGTTGGCTGTATGATATGTTAAGCACCCCTTGTGTATGACATTCCCCTTTAGACCCGCCTTCCCCCAACATTATCATGTACACGTGTCAGAGAGTGATCAATTACACATCACGCTATCAGACTGTGTTTAGACTGTTTTATCTCTATGTTAATGATGTTATGAAAATATCCTAATGATTACGGAAAACATAAAGCCCAAACATGTATATTGTATTTTTAACAGTTGCATACGTAGCCTATTGACATTTATTGTAAATAAAATGTTTGCAACAGATTTCTTTGTATTGGAAGGCAACGTACCCACCCCATTCTCCTGGACTTTTCTTTTTTTTTGCTTCTCACTCTCTTGTTTTGTTCTTTTTATCTGATGTCAATTTGAAAATAATAATAACAACATAAAAAGTGGATTATAGGTATGAGTTGTCTTAATGTCTTGATTTTTCACATTAAGCAGTAATTAACATAAGCCCTGAGGTGGCATTGTTGAATTTGTAGCTGTAAACATTGGCTCTTTATTGTAATGTGATGTCTATGTGATTTAAATTTCAGGCTCTGAAGACTCGCTTTATGTTTGGAATGGCGCGCCCAATGTTTCCAGCACAGCTGGTTCAGAATCCACGTTGAGCACTATAGTAAGTAATCATTTGTTTCCTGAAGGAAGAAAAAAAGATTTTTTTTTTTTTTAATGATGAACAGCTCTATTTTGAAATAATCATCCATTGGATTCTCTACCATTGACTGGTCTATCATACAAAACCATAGAGTTACCCATCTTGTGCCGAGTTCTGTACTGCTCCATCCATATTTGTATGGGCATTAGCATTGATTTACAGTATTTTAGTTAACCTAGTGGAGGAAATCTGGATAAATCAGAGATTTGGGCAGAGAAATGATAGATATGGTTTAATACTGGTAACTACAAGGTTATGTGTATGGGTAGAGAAAATCTATGCTACCATTACTTCTTAAAAAAAAATCTTGGAAAAATTCTGGGTGGAACAGACATGGAGAAGAACCTGGGAATGCTAATATGCAGTATGCTAAAAGGGGTGTTCACACGGCATATTTACGGGGCGTACTTGGGGGCATACTTGCACTGCAATGCGCCCAAAGTACGCCCAGCAAATACGGTAAAAGCATAGCACTCATTGAGTGCTCTGATCTTGCAGTATATTCCCCATCGCATACTGAGCGCACAGGGAAAGAAGTGACATGTCGCCGTCAAAAGGTAGGGTGAATGGGGCCAGGCTGGAGCACTTTTCCAAAACAGCAGGCATATAGTGGTGCGCACAGTATGCTCCACTATACTCTGTGCAACCCCAGCCTAAGAGTAGCAACCAGTGTCAGGCAGCTGCTGCCAAGGTAAATAAGATCATGGGTAGTGTCAAAAGAAGAACACTTTTCTACCACTAAACAGATCACTAGTCAGACTGAACATGGAATATTGGGGCACATTTAGACAGTGTAAACGTAGACTAGATAGATTTTTCAGAGTGGCTCAGCTATATGATAGACTGGACAATCTAAACATGCACCAGATTATAAGTTTACACTATCAGTTGACATAGCTTGCGCCAACATTTGCATCAAACTTTTGGTGCATTTTATCATGCATGCTGTTGCACATTAAGCCAGACCCATTTTCTTTGAAGCCACAGCCATTCTCACGAAGTCACCTCCCTTTTTTCAGATGGTCTGCAGAAGTGTCACATAAGTATGTTGGGGCAATGTGTTCATATTCATAGTAAATGTGATCCATTGTGTAAATTTTTGGGCATTAGTTCGCAAGGATGACATAGCAGAGGTTGTGCAGGTTCAAAGACGGGCAACAAAAATAACAACTGAAATAGGTAGACTACAATACCCAGGAAGAGTAGCAAAATTAAGGCTCTTTAGTTTAGAAAAAAAAACGGATGCGGGGTGATTTAATAAATATGTTTAAATATCAAGGGTCAATATAGAGATCTCTCCCAAGATTTATTTATACCCAGGAATGGATCTAGAACAAGGGGGCATCCTCTACATCTTGAGGAAAGTTTCTACATAAACATAGAAGGGGATTCTTTACTGTCAGAGCAGTGAAACTATGGAATTGGAAAGGACATATGCCTTCTACCTCATAGTGATTTTTGCCCTGTCTCTGGATCAACACTGTAGGATAATAGGCTGAACTGGATAAGTGCGTGGTTTTTTAAATTTATTTTTAAACCTAACTATGTATCTACCTACCTCGGATTTTAACTTTTGTGTGGCAGATTTTGCAATTTACTTAACACGGATAAGCCCGATTTAGTGGGACTAACGCCGGTTCTGTGTTTAGCCACTGTTTCCGGGTGTAAACTATGCAATATAAGTGCATCCATGCAGAATTTTCTTACAAATTTTGTGCCAGAAAAATTAGACATGATGGAAGGCTCTTCCTGAACCAAATCCGCTGTGGGAACAGGGCCTAAGAGTATGTTCAAACGTCAGATTTTGATATAGATTCTATCGCAGATTCATTTCAACGCAAAGTTTATGCAAAAACCCACACACTGCTACTATGTGGTATGTCTTAATAAATGTCTTTAAAAAAATAAAAATAAATTAACGGAAACCTATCAACTACTACTACGGATGACGGGCAGCACGAAATATCTGCAGGTTACCCGATCCTAACCATGTGGGTTTTACCCCGAAATGCTGCGGCGTTCACAGGTAAAACACCCAGTGAAGTTGTGCCGGGAATTGTACTCTGTGCTGAGAGAGATGAGTCCGATGTGAGGCTTCTTCCCGCCCCCTCAGCTTAACTGACCGCTCTCTCCAATGTTTGTCTATTGGGAGAGAGCTGTCAGTTAAGCTGAAGGGGCGGGAAGAAGCCTTACATCAGACTCCTCTTTTCCGAGCCTGTACCAGACACAACTTCACTGGGTGTTTTTCCCGGGAACGCAGCAGCGTTTTGGAGTAAAACCCACATGATTAGGACCTGCAGTTATTTAATTGCCCATCTTTCGCACAGCATAAAATAGCTGACAGGTTCCCTTTAATAGGTTTGCTATTTTATGAGATACTGAATATTTTGGGGTTTTTCATAACCCACACTGAACTGCATCGCACTTTTAAAATTCTAGATGCAGAAAAGTAGAACTGACTTGTGCAGATCTGATTCCGCATTGGGCAGCCAAGATCTTGGCACGCTCCATTAAAATCAGATAACCACAGATTTCAGTTGCCATTTTCACACTGGATTTTTCTTTGTGAATGTTTTGATGTGTGACTATACTCATCGTCCCACATATCTTTAACTTTCCTTGCGATTTTTCATCATGCGTTGTTTTATTCCAGTTACTCCATTTGTGAAATTTAGATTTTTTTTTTTGTTTTTGTAACCAATTATTAAGCAAGACGATAAAAAAAGTTCACATCATATCACTTTTTAAATATATACACCAATCTGTTTTTCGTTATTTTTAACATATTTCACCTCAGTCATCATATATAAACTAAGGACATGCGGAAAGCCTGGGATTACACTTCTGTTGGAGGATAAGTAGAACTGCATTTTAAACAAGTCGGTGTTTGTCAGTCAGCAGCTTTCTCCAGCCATAACTGCACAGCCTTTATCAGAGTGCCAAAGAAGATAAGCAGACACCAGGCTGTGACACAGTGACAGTGCAATCTGTTGTCCAACACATATCCTCCAATGAGGGATGGAATTAGGAAGGAAATGATTCACTCCAGCCGTGCCAGTACGTGCAGGCTTTATTTAATAGTTAATAGATCACGTGCAATACAATTGTGAGTAATCTGTCTGTCTAATCTATCCGTGTTTAATATTAATGCATTAGAGAAAACTTCTGCTTAAGGCTGTGACAGATTACCTAGAAATGTGCACCAGTCAGACATGCATTAAAAGCACTAGTAGATAAAATGAATTTTATTGATTATCCTGTTATAATGACATCTGTCAAAGTGTGAGCTACATTGGACAGCAAGTGAACAGTCATTGTTTTAAGTTGAACTGTTGAATGCAGCGGAGTGTTCCTGGTATGCAGTGGCCATTATTGAGTTATGGGCATCCAAGGCTCATTGATGCACGTGGCTAGTAAAGGCTAGCCCATCTGGGCCAATACCACAAATGGTTATCTGGCTATGATGGAAATACAATGAAACAATATAATATAGATGTACAATTTAGGTGAGAAATTTAGAGTATTAATCAGTATGTTCACCTTAACTTCCTTTAGATACAATATTATTTAGAAGCATATTGAAGAAATACCTCTTTAAATAGCAGACTTACCTTCACTTCTCATTTTCGAGCGCCTGTTTATGGTCCCATAAAAGTTTATCCTGATGGAAACCTCAACAAGGCTATAGACCACTATAAGAGAAGTCTGCTGTTAACAGTCTGTTTGAGTTACTACAGGGCACTGTTCAAGATTTATGGGTAGTGGATCGTGTTGTGGAGTAAGTTGAAATTTTTATTCCTTTATTAAATTTAAAAGTGTTATATATTTTGGATAGGTGACAAAGGTTTATATTGAGAAAATCTAATGACGCCTTGGTCTCCAGACTACAAACCGAATTAAATAGGGCAGTTTAGGAACAGTCACTTGCGATAATTGTACAAAGCGTGCAACTAATAAACTGGATAGACTCACCATTAAATGATTAAGTGGAAGGACAGTAAGGCAGATGATGGCAATAACATGGTTGGCGGCAATATCCATATGAGTTAAATCCAATCCAGAAACAAGACCATAATAAATGACTGAGAGAGCTAAGTGTCCCTGATTCTCCTCTAAACATCTCTGTCATCTGAAACCCAAAACCCCTACAACCCTATTATACCTAACCCTAAAGCTATCCCTAAGCTTCAACTTACCCTGACACAGCAAGCAGATATAGGACCCATAAAATCCTTACATCAGATTCATGTCTGACATTTACACCAGAAAAGTTCAACGTGTTTTCTCTGCAGAAATCGACACTTTCACAGAGGTGACACCTCATATTTCTGCTAAGGATTCATACTTTTTATTTCCACACCACAGATTTGAAATCTGAGGTGTGGAAAATCTGTTCTGTAGTTTGCTGTGTGTCTAGCCATTCACATGATTGGCCATTGGATTGCACAAAGAAGAATCCACGTAGAATTCCTCATTAAAATCCTTGTGGGAACATAACCTTAGGCACAGCAGATAATTATACAAACATAAAAACTGAAATTCTCAGGGACGAACAAACTCAAACACAGGAAGGCTCTGCTAGGCTAGGCTGGACAAGAAGCAACTAAAGCTTTATGAACTGAATGCAAACAATCTCTCAGCGCAAACACTATAATACACACAGGTTACCTAACCCAGCATGCTTTATAGAGAAGCTAGCAATTATTCAATACTCTCTAAGAAGTTCAAAGGTGTGCTACCTGGTCAGCAGACTTGCATGGAAAGTTGTTTGAGACTTTTTTTTTAACAAATTAAAACAAGATACAGATACATATGCTTTTCTTCCATTTTTATCTTCTGATTGTCATTTTTTTATTCTGTTGTCTGATTACATAGGATTATGGGGGCAGCCATCTTTTCTGAACTGCTTCTAAAAGCATTTATAGAGATGCTTCTTAGCAGCTATATGGACATAGGAGCTATCATAGAATTTTCTAGGCATGCTATGTGACCTGGGAAGAAGTCACTGTGCAGGAAGGGAAGGGGGAAACATCTCTATTGTGAATGGTGGATCTTTTATCTATACACATTGGTGTCAGACTATTATTAGGCCTAATAGCCAAAGTAAGAACTGCAGAATTGCAAGATTTGTTTTAAAATTTTGATAGTAATATGGAAAATTAAACAAAAACAACCAAAAATTCCTAAAAATTATGTTTAACATAAAAAGGTTGATTTCTGATGACACATTCCCTTTAAGTTTAAAGATAATCAGATTTTTCTTTGTTATATTTACATCTGTGACACAATTAATTGCCAGTTTTAGCTCCCATTAATTCAGGTTTTCAGAGATTGTTGAAAGTCAAGTCCAGCCAGCAATTAAAAGTTGCATCATTATTTTAATTGTACTGCTTTAATCATCTTGAGATGTTCCACAGATAGTAATACAGATGATAAAATATTTAGACGTACGGTGGATGTGACTTTTTTTCCTCTGTGATTGACATTTGTTTACTTGATTTGGATGTAATATATTTGCAGCATCTTCCACGTTTGTGCTATGGCTTTTATTGCCTTAAAGCAATATGTACATCTTTAGAAAGGACACCTTCTCCGTTCTGTAGATAGCCGTGCATGTTTGCTTTTCCATTAACAGCAGCATTGTGTGAAGCAAAATTGCCGAAGGTGCACTTCATTGTAGACTAGATTGATTTTTCAAACCAACAATATTTGTCAATCTTTCAACAAGACTTTGTATAATTTATAGTTGGATAACAAGTTGTTTGAGTTTTCTAGACTAAAGCTGAACATTTTAAGGGTAAACGGAACATGATGTAACTAAAATGGCATTTATCTTGGCATTACCTTTTCCTTAATGTTACTAGACTATATAATGCATGTTTTATACGCTTGTCCGTAGAGACTGTTTGGTTTTAATGACATGACATTCTGCATTTAAGATTGTTGCACCCAGGGGCCCTAGTTTCAGCTTCGTTACCTCATTTTGCATTCAGATCTTGTTTTATGTTTGCAGATTCTCACTTCATCCGCGAGCAGCTCAGAACGCATGCTTCCAATCTGTGTTTCTTCTATCCTGGAAAATGCAACTGATCAAGGTATAGATATAGTAACTATTTATATGTGACGCTTTTACTTTCCAGGGCAAATTAAGTCTTTGTTATAGTGAAAGGCTTTAGGAACTAAGTAAATGCTCCTGGTTTTCAATAATATTCTGCCAGTCAATTTTCACTGTTTGCTGAATGGTGATACTGCCAGTAAACCATATGTATCCTTTTTGGCAGAGGGAGGGTGCTGCTTTTCTGTCTGACTGTCCACTGCGTATGAAAGAATTATGGATGCTCTTTTCTACCTAGTAGTCAAATATTTGGCAGACAGCAAGTGGGTTCGGAGTATAGTATACAGAGGTACAAAAAAGGAGGTTGGTAGGAAACCCAAAAATTATACTCACCTCTTCCTGTGTCCTTTTATAGAAATTGAAGGACTAGTAATGATAATTTAAAGTGTTTCATTTGGATGCCAGGAGTTCTCCCTTTTGGGCTTGTGCATGCAATACAGGGCTGCTTTTTTACTATCTTGCACCACAACATTTATTAGGATACATTCACATGCGTTGATTTGCAGTGGATTTTGTTACTGACTAGTTGTGGATTAATCCCAGATTTGACTTGATGCAGATTTTCTACATTGGTTGAAGTGGGAGAAGGCCAAATCAGACAGAAAAAAAATCATCTTTAGATTTTGCCTACTCCCATTAGAAAACTGTAATAAAATCTGTGACAAAATCTGCACCGAAAGCCGCAATGTTTGGGCCGTATGTTAGCATGTTTAACGTGTTGGTAAACGGACCAAAATCAGCCTCAGATAAGCTTCAAATCTTCCTTTATTGAACATAATGTAAAATACGACTTGTCGTTCACATAAAGCGCATTTCACAAGCGTGATTTCGAGCGTCTTTTTTTGGACGCAATTAAGGATGTTAAAATAAATGACGTGTCAGTTCTTCAGGCATTTATCTCTTGTAAAATCTCCGTAGGAAACAATGGGCATAGGATTTTTCAAAATATGCCTCTAATCAGGTGTTTTTTTAAGCTGATTTCGAAGCATTAATTTACACTTCAAAAAACGTCTTGTGAACATACCCTTACTGCTCTATCTGCAGTGGCAACAGGTTAAATATATCCAGTACCTTGATTTATCCTCAACTAGAGTTAGGGTGCTTTCACAAAATAAGTTTTTGATGCGTTTTTTTATGCATTTTTTGTGCAGGAAGGCACAGCAATTAATGCTGTACATTGCTGCACAAAAATTGCGGCAAAAATCACGGTAAAATTTTACCGTGATTTTTGTCGCGATTTTTGTGCAGCAATGTACAGCATTAATTGCTGTGCCTTCCTGCACAAAAAATGCATCAAAAACACACTGTGTGAAAGCACCCTTAGGATAAGAAGAAGGCAGAGCAGCTGTTACAATTGCTCGCTTGGTAGTTGTGGTATGTAAGACTATGTGTACACGGTAATGTTAAAATGTCATTGGAAATCCAACGGTATTTTAACATTGCTGTAGCACGTTTTCGGGTGCAAGTTTGCAGCAAAAACCGCAGTGTACTAGAATCCGCCAGAAGATAAAACATGTTCTATATTCTTAATCACAAGCAGTCCCCAAATAATCAAATTCCAAAATATGCAAGCCCCATGCAAATAGTATAAAACAGTGTAAAACACACCTGTAATAGTGCAACCACTTTCGTAGAGATTCTCACTGGATGCTCACATCAGCCAGGAACCTCGCGCTAATCCAGGTTTCTGTCCACTTCAATCTTCAGTTGGTGAATTTGTCAGAAATAATATATAAAAACATACAGTGTGGTGTGTTCACCGCTAATACTCTCCGGCCGGCAGCGTGCAGGATCCACACATACAGGCTAACAGACTAGAGTGACGTCACTAAGGCTGTAGCTAACGAAAGCCGAGCAGGCATACAAGACCTACGCGTTTCAGAGAATAACTATCTCCTTCATCAGGGTGTGATTAAGTTGGCACCTTATACAGCGAACAGAGCGCGATCGTCTTTTTTATATATATACACTTTTTATTTCTATTAGAGGATTGCAGCAGGAGATTTCCTCTGACGATCTTTGTGCAGCTTGTTCCCTGAAACACCTGCCGCTTGTATCTAAAGTAGTAGTTAGTTATATTCTATATTCTGTTGGAATCCAGCAACTTAGAAATCAGACAATAGAAAACCTGTACTGTGTAGACTGTAGCTCCGATTTTCTATTGTGGCCTATGGGCACTGGAAACAGTCGAATTTTTGCGGATTGTAAAAACTGAATCTGCTTAAAAATACAACTGTAATCCTGTGCTGTGTAGACATGGCCTAATACTGATTGTTATTTCCTTACATGTATTAGAAAAAATCAATGTTGTTAATATCTACATTTCAAAAATACACAGTTGAGTCAAATTACTATGACCACTTCCTACTTTTGACATAGCTCACGAAGGAAGTCACGTGTTCAGAATTGGCTTGGTGTATTGTGTGATAGACTTTCTGCATGCATATCCTTCATTGTTGTCATGGGTGAAAACGACGTTTTATCAGATTTGCAAAAAGGGGTGATTATTGGCTTTCAGGCCAAGGGTGGCAGTATTTTTGAAACTGTGCAGTTTGGGAACTGTTTGCGTGCTGCTGTGATGAAAATATGTTGTGAGTGGACAAATGCCGCCATCGCAAATAAGCAATGCGGTGACTACAGAGCATGACGTGCTATTGATATAAAGGTTGAATTATGGCTGCGAAGGTGCATGAGGATGACCTGACACACTGCAGTGGAGCAGTTCACCACCAGAATGACCCAGCGGCTACCAGATGGGTTTCTAAAACAAGAGATCAGTGGCTCCTACTGCATATGGGGCTCCTATGCTGATGGATGGCCCTTGCACCTCTGCTAATGAAGTTGCTTCAGTTTTTACAGCAGTACCGGAATTTGACCTCCGGCAATTGGCAAACGGTTGCTCTTTCCAATGAGTTACATTTTCTGCGTCAACGAGCAGATGGAAATTGACCTGTCAGACCAGAAACCTCGAAGAACAAACACGGGTGGTGTCAACATTATGGCTTAGGGAATGTTTTCATGGCATTCTCTGGGTTCATTCATCCATGTGGAAGGCACCTTCAACTGATTTTAGTATGAATCTATCCTTGCAGATCACCTTGGACGGATGGGATTTTCCAGCAAGGCAAAGCGACAAGTCACATGGCTATAAATGTCTGACATGACCAACACTTCCAAGTGCTACCCTGGCCCCCTCTTTGTTCAGACGTGAACCAAATTGAGTATCTGTAGGACCACCTCATTCATTGTATTTACTCAATAGATCCTCCAGCAACTGTTGGATGCACTGCCATCAGTATGGGTTCAGATACGTGTGACAACCTTATTGAATCACTCCTATCCCATCTAGCTGCTGTCCACACTGAACACGGTGGTCATAATAATGTGACTTGAATGTGTATCATACTAGTCAACATTCTTTTACCTCTAGTAGTTTGAAACACATGCTTATCTTTCTACAAAACAAAGAAGTTAATACTCTTTCTGGAATAGCTTGTGTTAGCATGTATTTGTTTATTTATGCCCTTTGTGGCCAAACATATATCCAGAACTGGTCGCATCAATCTAATAAAAACCTACTTCGTTTAAATGATAATTTGATAATTTCTTGATTGTTGGGCTATTTGGTGCTTTGCCGATATTCTAGGGACAAACTTGTATGTAAAACATTTTCAGGTAGTGTATATAACAGACACCAAAAATGTCCATATTTTACAAGCCTTGGCTATTTTATAATTGGACGGCAGCTTTTGTCATGTATAGGAATTGTCAGGGTTTTAATATATTATGGATTATACTTTGTCTTTATACTGCAGGTCAGGGCAATAAAGCCAGAACCGTGTCTTTGAGTTCAGAAGAGATTTGCGCTTCCGTGTGCATGCCTGACCAGCCATCCCTGGTCACAGCATCGCTCTTGTCAGCTGTATGTGGCTTATTGGAGAATCTGCTTATAATGAATCCTGAAGACGTAGGAAATGCCATGTCTGACAGACATTTGCTGACAGATCTGATTAGGTACAAGGAAGAAAAAGTTTCTTAAGTGTATGGAGATTTTATTTTTTATTGTAGCGGCCATCTCTATAATGGAAAAAAAGACTTTTAGATTAAATACAGTATATGTGTATGTATGTATATATAATGTGCGGAAAATAAGTTGATACGCTAGCGATTTTGCAAGTTTTCCCATCTACAAAGAATAGAGAGGTCTTTAATTTTCATCGTAGGTACACTTCAACTGTGAGAGACAGAATTTAAAGATAGAATCCAGAAAATCACATTGTATGATTTTTAAATAATTAATTAGCATTTTATTGTGTGAAATAAGTATTTGATACAACACAAAACCAGAACTTAATATTTGGTGCAGAAAACTTTGTTTGCATGTTTTCAATTACAGAAGACAGACGTTTCCTGTAGTTCCTGACCAAGTTTGCACACACTTCAGCAGGGATGTTGGCTTATTCCTCCATATAGATCTTTTCCACTTCTTTCAGGTTTCGGGGCTGTCGCTAGGCTACATGCCGCTCTCTCCAAAGATTTTTGACTGGCTTCATGTCTAGAGCCTGTCTAGGCAACTACAGGAACTTGAAATGCTTCTAACGGAGCTGTGCCTTAGTTGCCCTGGCTGTGTGTTTTAGGTCATTGTCCTGCTGGGAGACCCAGCCACAAATCCATCTTCAATTCTTTTAGTGAGGGAAGGAGGTTGTTGGCCATAATGTCATGATACATGACCCCTTCCGTCCTCCCTTCGATACGGTGCAGTCTTCCTGTCCCCTTTGGAGAAAAGCGCACCCAAAGTATGGTGTTTTCACCCCCATGCTTTAGATTTGGGAGGGTATTCTTGAGGTAGTACTCCTCCAACTTCTTCTACAAAACACGGTGAGTGGATTTGATACCAGAAAGTTCTATTTTGGTCTCATCTTCGAACGGGCCTGGACATGTGTTGGCGTGACCAAGGGCACCTCATGTGCCCTGCAGGATTGAAATCGATGACGGCATAGTTCGTTACTAATCTTCAAGACTGTGGTCTGAGCTCTATTCAGGTCATTGACCAGGTACTCTTATGTAGTTCTGGGCTGATTCCTGACCTCTCTCAGAATCATTCTTACCCCACGAGGCGAGATCTTGCATGGAGCCCCAGAGCAAGGAAGATTGACAGTCATCTTATGCTTGTTCCATTTTCTAATAATTGCACCAACAGTTGTTGCCTTCTCACCAAGCTGCTTGCCTATTGTCCTGTAGCCCATCCCAGCCTTTTGCAGGTCTACAATTTTGTCCCTGATGTCTTTAGACATCTCTTTAGTCTTGGCTATGGTGAAGAGGTTGAAGTGTGATTGAATGTGTGGAAAGGTGTCTTTTATAGAGTAACAAGTTCAAACTGGTGCAATTAATACAGGTAATGAGTGCAGAGTAAGAGGGCTTCTTTTAGAAAAACTAACAGGTCGGTTTGAGACAGAATTCTGGGTGGTTGGAAGATGATCAAATACTTATTTCATGCAATAAAATGCAAATGAATTCTTTAAAAATCATACAATGTCATTTTCTCACGGTTGAAGTGTTCCTACAATATGAAATTACAGACCTCTCAATTCTTTGTAGGTGGGAAAACTTGCAATATCGCCAGTGTACCCACTGTAATTGATATCAATAGTTTAAGTCAAATAGAGAAGCCCATATATTTTACAGACTCATTACAGTATGAATTACAAAGTTTAATATACCGGTAATACATTTGTGAGCATATGTGCATATATCATTATGTTTTTATTTCATGAGAGAGAACTACATAACTGGAATGATGGAGCCCAGGGCAGCAATTCATTGAATATTTCAGTATGTCCTTACTGCATCTGCTGTGTAATGTAATCTGACCATGTAGAAAAAGCTCCTGATTTTCCTTTGTGCCCCTCATTTACAGTCTCATAAAGCCAGCTGTGCTAGAAAGATGTTTTTCTGATCTCAAGACTGCATTCACCCCTGAAGGTCGTGTGAGAAATGTAAAGTCACAGGTCAGTTTTCTTTCCCACACATGGGCTAATACCCTTAGCACTTCATAATGGAACGGAGCTGACCTCTTCGGCTCTCTGTAAGACAAAGCAATTGACCATATTAACTTGAATTACTGGCATTACTGGTATTGTACAGGTCATTGATAGAAAATAAAATGCAGTGTCTAGTAAAAAGAGGTAGATTTCTCACACATCTTTATATTCGTTAACAGACTCTGAAGAAACCATATCTTTACTGTCTGCATGTGATTTCTGCCCTCTCCATAATCACAATCACTGAATTCTATATTCAATAATTATATTAAAACATGCATGTGACCATTCCTGATATGTATGCTTTTAATAATTGTTTGTGTTCCCCACGAAATAACATATTTTCTTAAATCTTTATGTTGTGTGGTTACCTTATTACTCCTAAAAAAAAAAAATCATTACAAGTTTTTAAGTTGATTGTTACCAAATGGGGGGTGTCCCCAGAGATGTAACTTGAAGCCCCGGTGCCCTAGTGTAAAAAGTGAAATGGGCCTCCCACAGCTACCATACATTTTTAGAAGAAATTTAGGAAAAGCACAACACAGAGTCATAAGAAAAGATGCTTCTGAATTGTTATTTCATAAATAATATGAGTATTTTTTTAAAGCAGACATGTCCGAAAATGACACAAGTCCTTTTTAAGGATGCATACATTTTGGGGAACAGTTTTTTTTTTTTCTCCATGTTTTTTTTTGTTTACCACATTTTGAGAACCAAAACTTTTTCATTTATGTTTCAGTGTAGCAATTTGAGGGCTTGTTTTTGCTATATAGGCTATATTTTCATGCCAATTTTGGGATACCGATAGGGCGACATGTATGAAATTTGGCCTTTAAAAGTCAAATTTCATGCACATAATATTAGTCTAGAAAGCACCTGATTTATGAACCTGCTCTTCAGCGGGTTATAAATCAGGCACATTCTAGCGCTTGTATGACATTTCTGGCTCAGGTATACCAATTTGAAAGTGGTAGACCTGTTCCAGCAGTAATACGTCTAGAAGTGCCGTAGTGAAGCTATAAATCTATAGCTTCGTACGGTTCTAATGTGCCGTGCACGCCATTATCAGGAGCTAGGACTTATTTTTAGAGGATGTTTTTTTTTTCTATGAACAATAATTCACATTTATTGTTGAACAAAACATCAGCATGTATTAATATATTGTAGTGATTTCATCACAAACATCAGCATAAGCAGCCAAACTCTGAATTTCATAACTAAAAATGCACTATGTCATATTTTCGGGGAAACAGGGTAAATGCCGTCCCTAATGTCTTTTAAAAAAAAAAAAAAACTTCTACTCATTGTTTTTCAGGAACGAAAGAAAGTTCTACAATTTTTTACTTTTTTTTTTAGGACATTCCCCAGTGTGGTATACATTGCATGAAAACTTTATTCTTCTGGCCATTACAATTACAGTGATACCAGATACATAATTTTTTTTTTTTTTTACTTTTTTTTGCACTTTATGCCTTAGCTTTTTATTCGTCAGCAGGGCAGACAAGGATCATTTTTCATTGACACCACCTAGAGCTGAATTAGACTTTTTGATCACATTTTTTGGAGGGGCATCTAAACAAAAAATGCAGTCCTGTTTTGTTTTTTTGTTGTTTTTTTTTTTCATAGCAGCCATAAATATAGTCCAGAGTGAGTTCTTCTGCAGAAACAGTAGTTACATTAGTTAACCATTCTAGAGCTATGAAAGAACTTGCATGCCCACAAGTCAATTCTCAGAAGCAATCCTCTCGACTATGTTCTATGCTGCTGTCGGCCTGCACAGACTCTGGTCCATCCCAGACAAGTAGGGTACAAGCAATTTGTACGGGCTTCTTGTCAGTGAGTAGAGCATCAGTATTATCAAAAAACGAAAAAGGTCAGCTCACCCCACACGTTATCCAGCTCCTGTGGTGGAATCTGCACGCATTCACCCAAGGTCCAGGGTGTAATTGCAATAGTCCTCCAAAGCTAGTTGATGCAGCGATAGCCACCAGAAAGGATGCAATAAAACTTGATACTTTATTGAAGCATGATAAAAATAACACGCGTTCCCAAGTGCAAAGATAGCCTCAAACAATGTAGGTCGGCTTACGCGTTTCGGGTAATACAACACCCTTAATCATAGCATACAGACATGATATACCAAACACTCTTATATATCCCACACTATAAAATCATTGGTGAGTTACCTGATTGTCATCCTCGACAGCTGTGGACACTCCGATTCAAGAAATCAATTGGATATGTGGCATCCGGTCGGAAATGCTATCCGAGAATGCGCATTAGCACTGTGATGTCTAAAGCTGGTAAGGGCAGGCATAGAGCCGCCCGTAACCTATGAACGGCTTCCAGGTAACGTTTACTTCCGGACATGCGCAGAAGCGCCATGACGTCCGGCACCGGCAGCCAAAGAACTGCCTACAGTCCGTGACGAGTGAGCAGACATGCGCAGAAAGACATAATAGTTATGGAGATGGCAATATGGAACGGACCTATCTGGGCAGAAAGGTATATCGCAGTGCTAAAAAATATATCGTAATTTAGGGAGCATTATCCTATGTCGAGGATGACTGACAGGCGTACAAAAGTTATCCCTGTATGAGAAACAGAACTGGGAAACCAACATTACTTGACCCATGTATAATCTGGAAAACATAGATCAGACCATAGCACAAGAAAGAAGCCACATAAAGAATACCACAAAATAATAATAAAGCAGAATGCAATAAATGTAAAAATTAATAAAGGAGAGGAGAAAAAAAAAACAAAAAAAAAACCCTAATGATCATGTTGATCATATGAACTTCAATACTGAAACATTAATTCTCTCCGTAAATTCAAACCATGAGGCACTGACGTGTTCAAAGAAAAAATCCAAAAGGCTTCCCTATTATTTAGGACTCGCTTTATATCTCCACCCCGGGTTGGTTGGAAAACTTTCTCAATTCCCGTTATGCACAATCCACTCGAATCGGAATTGTGCACCTCTCTAAAGTGGTTAGATAAATTGGATCTATTCCTGATAGATGCACTGGATATATCGTTGAGATGCTCCAAAAAACGCACCTTAACTTTTCTAGAGGTGCTACCTACGTATTGTAGGTTACAAATGGTGCATTGTGCTAGATATACTGCGTGCTTAGAATTGCAGTTAATAAAACTCTTTATGTTGTGGATCTTATTGTTTTGATTATCAGTGAACGATTTTGTAGTGTGTACATACTTACACGTGCGGCAGGGATATCCCCCGCATTTGAAGAAACCCTTATGCGCTAACCAAGTTCGTTGCGGATTATGAGTAGATATTAAATTTGGGGAAATTACGTTGCCCAATGTGCATGCTTTTCTTGAAACTATCCGGCAACCATCAGAAAGTATCCCTTCTAGTGTGGGGTCTTCCATTAATATAGGTAGATATTTCAGAAAAATTCTTTTGATTTGAGAAAATTGGGGAGTATAATCCAACACTAGAACGGGTCTCTGGTTCCCAGTAGATCTATTGCTCTGCCTATTTTGGCAAACCAACTGGTTTCTATCTTTGGAGCCTACAATATTTTGTGCACGTTTTAACATCCAATTTGGATATCCACTTTGGGACAATCTATCTCGGATTTGTCTGGACTCTGTCTGATAATCTCCATCATTGCTGCAATTCCTTTTAGACCTGATCATTTCCCCAATGGGTATGGCCTTATGTACATGTTTCGGGTGGAAACTTCTAGAATGCAGAATTGTATTCCCTGCAGTACTCTTACGGTGGGTCCTAGTTTCAACACAACATCCTGGTGTCCCAACAAGGGTCAAATCCAGAAAATGTATTTCAACTGGATCCACCGCATGGGTGAAATGCAAATTGAAGACATTGTTATTCAAAAAGAAAATGAACTGTGGTATGGCAGATACATCGCCCCTCCATATAAACAGGAGGTCGTCGATGTATCTGCCATACCAGAAGATAAAATCAACAAAGGGATTCTCAGGGGTATAGATATATAAATGCTCCCACCAAGCCATGACCAAATTGGCCAGGGATGGCGAGAATTTAGCCTCCATAGAGACTCCCCTTACTTGAAGATAGATTACCTGATTGAAAGAAAAAAAAAAAATAAAAATCATTACCAGTTTGTCAGTTGATTGTTACCAACTGGGGGGTATCCCCAGAAATGTAACTTGAAGCCCCGGTGCCCTAGTGTAAAAAGTGAAATGGGCCTCCCACAGCTACCATACATTTTTAGAAGAAATTTAGGAAAAGCGCAACACAGAGTCATAAGAAAAGATGCTTCTGAATTGTTATTTCATAAATAATATGAGTATTTTTTTAAAACACATGTCCGAAAATGTCACAAGTCCCTTTTAAGGATGCATACATTTTGGGGAACAGTTTTTTTTTTCTCCATGTTTTTTTTTTGTTTACCACATTTTGAGAACCAAAACTTTTTCATTTATGTTTCAGTGTAGCAATTTGAGGGCTTGTTTTTGCTATATAGGCTATATTTTCATGCCAATTTTGGGATACCTATAGGGCGACATGTATGAAATTTGGCATTTAAACGTCAAATTTCATACACATAATAATAGCTTAGAATGCACCTGATTTATGAACCTGATCTACAGTGGGCTATAAATCAGGCACATTCTAGCGCTTGTTCGCCATTTCTGGCTCAGGTATACCACTTTGAAAGTGGTAGACCTGTTCCAGCAGTAATACGTCTAGAAGTGCCGTAGTGAAGCAATAAATCTATAGCTTCGTACGGTTCTAATGTGCCGCGCACGCCATTATCAGGTGCATTACATGACACCCGTGGCACTTTTAAATGCACCTGCGTTCGGGGGGCCTGCGGGTCATTTAAAAATATAGCGAATGGAGCTACATCTGATATCGGGCTGAAAAGACGCCAGATATCTTGCTCAGCCCCGTTCATACCCTGTTTCCCCGAAAATAAGACAGTGTCTTATATTAATTTTTGCTCCTAAAGACGAGCTAGGACTTATTTTTAGAGGATGTTTTTTTTTTCTATGAACAATAATTCACATTTATTGTTGAACAAAACATCAGCGTGTATTAATATATTATAGTGATTTCATCACAAACATCAGCATAAGCAGCCAAACTCTGAATTTCATAACTAAAAATGCACTATGTCTTATTTTCGGGGAAACGGGGTAAATGCCGTCCCTAATGTCTTTAAAAAAAAAAAAAACTTCAACTAATTGTTTTTCAGGAACGAAAGAAAGTTCCACAATTTTTTACTTTTTTTTTTAGGACATTCCCCAGTGTGGTATACATTGCATGAAAACTTTATTCTTCTGGCCATTACAATTACAGTGATACCAGATATATAATTATTTTTTTTTTTTACTTTTTTTTGCACTTTATGCCTTAGCTTTTTATTCGTCAGCAGGGCAGACAAGGATCATTTTTCATTGACACCACCTAGAGCTGAATTAGATTTTTTGATCACATTTTTTGGAGGGGCATCTAAACAAAAAATGCAGTCCTGTTTTGTTTTTTTTGTTGTTTTTTTTTCATAGCAGCCATAAATATAGTCCAGAGTGAGTTCTTCTGCAGAAACAGTAGTTACATTAGTTAACCATTCTAGAGCTATGAAAGAACTTGCATGCCCACAAGTCAATTCTCAGAAGCAATCCTCTCGACTATGTTCTATGCTGCTGTCGGCCTGCACAGACTCTGGTCCACCCCAGACAAGTAGGGTACAAGCAATTTGTACGGGCTTCTTGTCAGTGAGTAGAGCATCAGTACATCAAGAAGTTGATGGAGAATTCAGCAATAGGGCGAGTGATTCTGTTAGTAAATTAAATAATTCTTCAGTGACTTATTTTATTTAATGTGAATGGGATATCTTTTTTGATCTGTACCGAAAATATGAGGGGAGATTCATTAATGGTGGGCTTTCATACTTTGGTCTCAATGAAAGCACAAAAGTAAGATACATGAAATGTACTAAGAGGCACATACCGCCTAATTAATACATTTTGTGCATCTTTTAGCAGTCTGTGCCACTGAAATTATAAGCTGTCATAGATTTCACATATAATGTATATAACTTTGTGTTGTAAGTTATAGAAAATGTGTCAGGCTGCAGGAGAAAAGTCTATTTTTAATATATATTCACTTCCACCTTGGATCCAATACTTCTATGATTAGTGCACAGAACAGTAATACGAGGGTCTCCTCTATGCCTCCATTAATACACTTAGATTTAGAATAGGCACCGTTCTAACGATTGACAAAGGGAGCCTGCCTCCGAAACGGGTGTGTTGCAAAGGTTGCAGCAACTATGGGAGTCTTGGCCAAATGATAATACTGTACATTAGGAAATGTATATAATATGCTGGAAGAAACTATCTAAACCGCAAGTAATTTAGGATTATGTGCAAGTGTGATTTAATTGCGAACTGATAAAATGTTTACAGAAGCTGGAAAGTAAAGTAATGCATTTTTAAAAAAAAACACTATGAAGGCTAACAGGTATTAATTATTAGAACGGTGCTTATGCTATGTTTCAGGCTGCAGGAGGCCCATTAAGCCCCTTCCCACAGTTATGTGACTTTTTGATGGTTTTACGGCACTCTAGCTGTTTTTCATATTTTGTAAATCAGTTGATAAATTTCCCCATAGCATTTACTGGTAGGATAATCCAAAGTCTTAAAATGTGTTCACGAGATAGGCATAGACTTATCCTACATGTGGGATGGTCACATATAATAATCAATAACTTTTACTAGCATTGATACATTTTTCATCTTTTCTGGTTTTTAGAGAACAAGGTCAGTTTAGGGTAAATAAAACACTTTTTCAAATTTAATTTGCGCAACAATTTCCAACATACTGTACTTGTTGTTTAACCATTTATCTGTTTTTGTTAAATAGGTGCTTGTTATGCTTCAATTCCTGTCTGCATTGTCCAGATTTCTGCAGTCGTGCTTGCTGGTCAATGTTGGTTTGCTGACAGAAGACAAAATGTTGTCGTTATTGGCAATTTTGTTCTCACTGCTGTTTGTACAACACAGGAAAGCTTTCGGTATGTGTCATTTAATGCAATTTGTGGTTTTCTACTTTTCTAAAAGGACACAGACTTGTTAATTGACAATAATGCCTATAACTGCCAAGGCAGTCTTGTAAATGTTAATCAGTATACACAGGACCACTATATAGCTGCTGATATTGGTGTGTAGAATTGAGCAAAAATCAATAAAATCAGGAAAAGAACTGTTGGGGGCTGAACTTTAACAATATATAGGTCGCTCCCTGTATATACTTCTTTTATTAAACCCTAAGTGTGAAATTTTCCATTGAGTTCACAAAAACATGTATGAAATTATAAATTACGTACTGAGAAGATATTAAAGAGAACCTGTCACATAGGTTATGCCCCCCTTTCTGAGGACAGCACAAGCTAGTGACAGACATGCTGTTTCCAGTGCTGTGTCCCTTATTCTGTAAGATGCAGGAGTGTTAGAGTATGTAATGCTCAAATTTCAAATGGAACTCTGCATCTTACAGCATCATGTTGTGGGGTTGTTTTGCTGTAGGAGGGACTGGTGTACTTCACAATATAAATGGCATAATGAGGAAAGAAGATTATATGGCAATGCTGAGCAACATCTTAAGACATCAGCCAGGAAGTTAAAGCTTGGGCGGAAATGGACAATGATCCGAAGCATACTGCCAAACTGGTTACAAAGTGGCTTAAGGATAACCAAGTCAATGTTTTGGAGTGGACATCACAAAGCCCTGATCTCAGGTCTATTGAAAATTTATGGTCAAAGCTAAAAAGGCAGATGCAAGCAAGGTGACCTACAAACATGGCTCAGTTACACCAGTTCTATCCGAAGGAATGAACCAAACTTCCTACCAACTATTGTGGAAGGATATCCAAAACATTTGACCCAAGTCATACAGTTTACGTGCAGTGCTACCAAATACTAATGAAATATTTGTAAACTTTTGACTTTGCAGAAAGTAATAAAATAAAATTATTTCTTTCTCTCATTATTCTTGCATTCAGCAAATATAAATAATTTTGGTAATCCTTATTGACCTGAAACCGGTAAGGTTTATTCTGATTTCATGCAAGATTATTATACACACACGTTTTTTGTTTTTTTTTTGTTAGTCCTTCTAGCCAACATACACAGGAGGTGCGATACCTGCAGTATCTGAGGTGTCATACAGCCATCACTGATCCTGGCTGTTACCACAGTTACCTGAAACTTACAGCCGATATCCTCTTCGGATGGTGTAGTAACATGGATGGTTGCAGCGCATTGTGTCAAGGTGTTAATGACAAATGCTTTCGGCCTCATGTTCAAATAAGATCTATTGTGCACAGAAACCAGACATATTCCAGCTCTCGTTTAAATAGCAGATTTTAGAATTAAAAAAGTGGTCAATGCTAATACTTTGTGTTAGAATTGTTCTTATGCATGAGGATCATGTGTCACCGGTCAGGAACTTGAACTCTATTTCCGTATTTGTGTCTGATTTATTGCGGGAGCGTATAGTCAGCATGATAACTGTTACTGTTAAACATAAAATAGAAACCGTAAGATGTTGGACAACCAGGCACTCGGGCTTAAACTGAATGCATTCTTTTAAACTAGCCTTTACCTTAATGCTTTCTTTTGCTTCTCCCTATAACTATCCCTCTAATGCGATATCTTTCTAGCATCAAATGTAATTGTAATTTAAAGCCTTCAGTAATGCACCATTAAGTCTTCCTGCAATTGCACTTACTCTACAATTTTATTCAAATTGCCAAGTTTGTTTTCCTTACTCTACTTAGTGCGGTTGAACAAGAATTAATGGTAGCTCAGCAATGTACAGCAAAAGGAATCATTGAGTTAATGGTTTTTTTAAGACAAAATATGCGTGTTAAAATTTTGCGGAGCATTACCTTCTGGATGATGCAGTATGGTTTGGCCAGCAGAGTGTAGTGTCTGTGTGCATGAAGAAGCCACCTTTTGCTCCCTGTTCCTGTGATCGCGCTGCATTTGTTTTCTATGATGCTCCTTCTGAAGCAACAATAATAATTAGTCTTTAAGATCAGAATTACAGCACTGTAATAATAGTGTTATGAATGGGAAAATTTATTTACACTGTGATCAAGCCTAGGCAAGTACAGATCTTAAAGAGAACCGGTCATGTTCAACATGTAGCCTGAAACATTGTTATAGAACAGGAGGAGAACAGCACATTGATATTTAGTATAGTGTGAAAACATCCAGTGTAAGGGTATGTTCACACGGCTTATCTTGGGGTGCATTTCGGCGCTTATTTTGTGGCGTACTGCGCTTAATACGCGGGGAAATGCGCCCCATAATTAGGGTAATCCTTAGTTCTCACAGAGAACTATAGATTACGCCTCCTCTCCCCGCCCGTACAATACGATCGTATTATACGCGCGGGGAGATAAGTGACATGTCACTTGCAGCGAATACGCGCCGCGAGTAATGCATGCCAATGGGGCCGTATTAGCGCAACTCCGAAAGCACCCGGCGTAATTGCGGCCGTACTGTACGCGCCGCAATCACGCCGTGTGAACATAGCTTAACTTCCATTTTATTTATGGCCGCTTTGGGAGACCAGTGGTCCTAACAAGTGATTGACAGTCATCTCTGAATGCATGTTTATGCAGGGAAGGCTGTCAATTACTGAATAAGATCACCCACTGCTCTACTGAGCCCAGAATGAAGAGGGATTTTCTTTAATAAGTTACAAGTTGAACTTGCTGACAAAAGTACAAGCATATACAACAATCTACATAGCTCCTGCTCTATAAAATGATACCAGCAGATGGGATGACATTTTCTTGATGACAGATTCTCTTTAAACCCAAGAAGATTCCGAGTAATACTAGAAATATGACATCTAATTACGGGTAAGTTGTTTGTAAAGCTACTTGAGGGCTATTGGTCTATTCCAGAGAGGGCAGCATCTGCAGCTAGTTTGGTTAATATTTTCATTTGAAGGACTGAGATATTAGCATTTGTTTGAGAGCCACCCCTCAAAGGATATAGTTGTGTGTATATGTATGGATGTCTGTACCACAAAAAGGGGTACAGTGATGGAGCCATAATGGGCCTATAGGAATCAATAGAGCATTTGGACTGTTTGCTCAATTTGCCAGAAGTACATACTATATAACACCATATTTGCTCTATTGATTTTTGAGAGTCAACCGCGGCTGCATCATGGTATCCCAACAAAGAGCAGAACTCCATGTGCACGCAGCATAATATGAATCCTGGCTATGACTAAGGCCCGGTTCACACGGCTTATTCAAGCCGTATTTGCGGGACGGATCCCGCCCGCAATACAGCTTGAATAAGGGGTGGGGGCGCGGTGGGGGAGCTGCCCGCCTCCCCATAGACAATGCATTATTTACGCCGCGTACGCGCTGTAAATAATTCACATGTCGCTTTCTCCCCCCGTGGCGGATTCGCCGAGCGGGGAGGAGCAACGGAATCCATAGTTCTCTATGAGAAATGTGGATTACCGTAGTTACTGGGACGGATTGGAGCCGTACTGAAGCGCAAATACGGCGCGCAGTACGGCTCCAATCCGTCCCAGAATAAGCCGTGTGAACATGGCCTAAGGCAGTTTGCTGAAATGCGTCAGCTCAGCTTAAATTTTTTCTTCCGTTGCTGGATTTTCTCGTGTTCATGTGCCTGAATCCTGTCCATTATTGTCTGTATAATGGAAAATAATTAATTTTATAAATAATGTGAACGTTTTTAAACTTTTGTGCCCCATTTTTAAAGCTATTCCTTGTTTTTTTAAACATTTTCTCATAAATTTTCTCATTGCAAGTATTATTCCTCTTTTATAATATATGTGTATTATTATTTCAGATATTGAGCTAAAAGCTGCAATTTATCAATCATGGACAAACATATTTTCTTTTTTAACCACATTGCTAAGAAAAAATGGACCAGGTGTTATCTCTCCAATAACAGTAGCCTTATCAAAGTATGGGATTGCATTCTTTGGTAAGATTTTTTTTTGTAATGTACATTTTTTTCCAGTGTTATGAAACATCCCTACTATGATGTAGACTTTTTCAGTTGAGTATAATGCCCAAGTGAGCCTACATAACACAATATAATTTTCAGCTCTGACATTGTGTGCTGATTCAGTTTGTAGAAGATCTTGTACATAATTTGTATGTAACGAGCTATAAATCATCTGCTTTTCTTCCCCCATAGAGATAAGTTCTGATATTCTGTCTGCCTGCTGCCACCACTAGGGAGAGCTTAGGAGCTAATTACACACATATGTATTAGGCTCCATGTACACAACAGTATTTTTTAAACTCCTAAGCTCTTGCGTTTGGTGGCTGCTTGAAGGCAAAACTTATTATTTAACGGTGTATCAAAAATTTAAAATTCATTTTTTTTAAATAAATGAATAATTAATATTGAAATTATTAAACATATGAACTTGGACATTTTATAAAAACATAATTGTGATCTAAGACTTTTATTTTGTTTCACTAGATTCCATTTCTGAATGCATAGCATTATCTGGAAAACATCCTTATCTGTACATAGCCAGCCTGCAATTTCTGTCAGTTCTACTAGCAGAAGAAGGGCATCGGCAGCATTGTGAGTCACACGAGTCGAACACAACACTCACTTCACTATTAGATGGAAATCTCAGAATGGGAAATAGCCTTTGCAAACTAATTTTTCAGGTTAGTGTTCGTTTCTGTACATTAGTTATATACATAAGTTAAATCTAGACAGCCCAGATAAATAACTTTACCTTAAATGACCAGGTCTCCTGTCTTACTGTTAAACAGTATCCTGGCGTGTACTGGATTTTGCAAAAGGAACATCCAAGTGTATGGTTTTCTGAGTACAAATCACGTTATTTATGATGTGGGAGCATTTTTTGACACCTTGGCTTCCTTTTCTCATTGAAGGCTATGTTGTTTCAGACCTAAGAGACATTCATCTTCTCTGGCTGTGGTCACAAAGAATTCTAAGTCCAAGATTGTGTGAAATTTGAAAGCGTTTTAGAGTATTATTCCAAGATGAATTTCCAGTTTTTGAAGTTCTCCTTTAACTACTTTTTAAATATTTGCATGTGTGGTTATATAGCTGTAAGCTAACATATATCATCTTAATGAATCACCTTGATATTTTACCTATTTAGACCTATGAAGAGAAATCATCAGAGGATCCTGTCAAACAGATCTGTATGAATTGTTTAATTCTGCTGTTGGCAATCAGCAAAAGTGCCCAGGCATACAGTCTACAAGGTGAGCTTATATACTGTAGTATTTTAGGGGACTGCACAATGGATTATACAGGGAGTGTTGCCAACTATTGGTCCCAAACTGTTCCTTATGACTTTCAAAGTAATTGACATAATTTAGTGAAATTTAAAGTAATAGCAAGTGTTGAAAGTGTCTGTCATTACCATCCAGGCAAGCTTGAATGTGTCGCACCATGTTATGGAACCAATAAAATGGAGAAGGGTACAAAAAAAAACAAAACAATGTAGGAACATTTAACGTGTATTTAGACTACAACAGGCATATCATTACATCTCAAAGAATGAATCAATTGCTTCTCATTTCTCAGAGGTTTTACCACAATGTAAAATCTCCTTTGCTGAATGCTCGCAGCTTGCTGTAATCCGTCCATGCATGTGAGTGAGGAGGATGGTGCTTGCGACCATCCTCCTCTTTCACTTCTGTGGGAGCTTCCGAACATAGCCAAGCTCACACACTTAACTGTATTCAGAACTCCCATAGAAGTGAATAAGGAGGACAGCTGCAAGCACCACCCTTCTCATTCACATGTGTGGGCAGATAGCAGCCAGAGTAGGGGATTTACGTAATAAGTATGTAGCCTTTTTCTTGTTAACGCTAAGTATGCTGAGCACTGCTCTAAGATTGGGTTCTCCACTCCCACTCAAATACTCATAAGCTATGTAGATCGAGCCGTGTATTAAAATCCATCATACTAATACTTTCATTAAAAGATAGACATTAACCTGTGATTCACAGTATGTCCTGTGCATAGCCAAAATTGAAATAGAGCATAGTACTTAGCGAATGAGGTTGCGGCAAGACTGCCGTTCAGAGTCACTTTCATGGCGCCGCTCCTGCTTAGGAAGCGTTGAGACCCGCAATCGAGCAGGACAGAGCAACACGTGACGTTTCGGGATAGCTCCTCCCCCTTTCCTCAATCACATCGATCACAAGGTTGGTCTAGTATAAATACACAATAAAAACCACAGACAAACCATATACAGCAGTAGAACTGGGTCTTAACCACTAATAATTTAACCTATACAAATGCTACCAGTCAAAAATGTGAGTAATTGATGGCAGTTTCAGTAGTAAGACCCGCAAATTGAGGCTCTCATTTAAAACCCGTTCGGTGCTAATGCTTCTAATCTGGAGCATTCCTATAACGCCTCACGTATTTAGGAATATTACAGTATCCGGGTTTTGATCTTCACACATAACTATCTCTCTAAAATGCACCACTTTAATTCAGAAAATCCCATGTTTAGCTGAGGCAACATGCCTGGCTACATTGTTTCACCATATGTTTTTTCTTTTCTTCCTCTCTAATTCCTGGATTTTCATTATAGATGTTATTTGCTTATTAAATGTGCGGATAGCAGAACGGTGTTTCATTGACCACACTTTTAACGGGTCTTATTGTCTGTCCGACAGATAAGTACCCAAAAGGACATTTAAGCATATAAAATCCACCACTGCTGTCACAGTGTGGAACCCTTTAATGTTGATCGCATGTCCCTTGGTTGGGTGGCAAATAGAGTCGCCCTTAATTATGGAAGCGCAGTTCTGGCACCTAAGACTATGCAAAGGGGTACCAGCTCTAACGCTACTAAGACACTTGATCTCCCACTTTTGGGTTTTTTTTTTGTTTTTGTTGCGAATATCTTGCTTTTTTAAATCAGAGGATCAAAGCTGTTTGCCCGATGGTTTCTCCCTTTTTGATATACCCAGATTCAGGTGGTCTCTAAATAAATAGCCATACATCTCATCAGCCCGTAAGATTATGCCATATTGTTGAGAATATTAGTCAAATATGACCTCATGCCTGATCATATGGTGGGACTTGTACATAAACCGATTGAGAGTTTTCTCTTTTTTATTTAACGATTACTTATCAAAAGTTCTCTCTTGGGAGCGCTGATACTTCCATTGCATATGTTTTAACTCCTCTTGGTTTATATCCTCGATCTTTAAACTTACCAGAGATGTCTATTTAACACTTTCTTGGTATCTTATCGTCATCAGAGCAATATACGTCGCGCCCATCATAAGCTGGCCTTGACTATGCCTCTAAACGTCTGTGTGCGTGTTGGCTAGAGCGCAAAGAGAACATATTACATCAGACTCCTAGAGTACAATGAGTCTGTAAAGACCCACCATTTTTTTTCAACTAAACATCCAATAGATTCATTATTGGAACCTCTAACTACCTACTTTAACATGATCTTACAGCCATAATTAAGAAGAGAAATACATCCTACATGACTACCCGGACATTTTTTAATGATCTATAGGAAATATTGAGTGCACTAACGTCAGACTGCTGTGCACCCTCGATATTTAAATCGCTATTACACTAGCATCCCTATGGACGATGGTTAAATACAGTACATGAGGTTTTGTGCCAAAATGCTGAACTGTCAAATTTCGCAGGTAGCTTTTCTCTACAGCTTTTTGACATTGTCCTTAAAAAATTTTTTTTCGATTGGGAGGATGATTACCTCCAATAACAGGGACCTCTATGGGGTTCTCCTGTCGCTCTACTATGCTAACCTCTATATGAGATTTCTTTAGAATAATAATGTAATTTTGGCCCCACAACAAGTAACATATAAGTGCCTGCTACAGATATGTCCGACGACTTCATTCATGCTGTGGTCTGGATCTGAGACACTAGCTTGATGACATCGTCGCATATCTAAATAGTGTCCACCCCTTATCCAGTTTTACACATACTAAGAGATTATTGCCATATTCATACTTGGATGTTCTAGTTGAAAAAAATGGTGGGTCCCTTTACAGACCTCATTGTACTCTAAGGCTCCTGATCGTAACAATGTTGCTGTTTTGCGCTCTAGCCAAACCACCACAGATTTTTAGAGGCATAGTCAAAGGCCAGCTTATGAGGGCGCGACGTATATCTCTGATGAGATAAATAACAGAAAGTGGTAAAACATTCTGTAAGTTTAAAATCGAGATATAACCAGAGAGGATAAAACATATCGCAATGGAAGTACAGCTCTCCCAAGAGAGAACTTTTTATTGATAAGTAATCGTAATAAAAAGAGAAAACTCAATCGTTTTATGTACAAAACCACATACGATAGGCATGCAGGTATGAATTAGACAAACTATTCTCAAATAGTGAAAATCTTACGGGCTGATGATAATGTAGGCTATTTATTTAGAGACACCCATCTGGTATATCAAAAAAAGGGAGACAACATCGGGCAACCAGCTTGTTATCCTCTGATTAAAAAAGCAAGATAATCGCAAAAAAACCAAAGCAGTGTTCAGGAGCGTTAGAGCTGGTACTTTGCATGTCTAGTGCGAGAAATGCGCTCATAATTAAGGCGACTCCGATTTGCCACCCAACAAGTACATGCATCAACATTAAAGGTTCACACACCTTGACAGCAGTTGTTGTGATTATATGCTTAAATGTCCTTGTGTGTACATATATGTCGGACAGACCAATAAGACCCCGTAAAATGAGGCTCAATTAACACCGTCTCTATCCGCACATTAATAACAATAACATCTAATAATGAAAATCCAGAAATAGAGATGAAAAAAGAAAAACAATGGGAAACAAACTGTAGCCAGGCATTTGCCTCAGCTACACATGGGATTTCTGAATTAAAGTGTGCATTTTAGAGAAATTATGTGTTGAAGATCAACCCACTACCTGTAAAATTACTAAAAAGTGAGGCGTATTGTTTTCCAATTAAAACTTAGCACCAAAGGTTAAAATGAACTCAATTTGCGGCTTTCTCTGAACGCATCAATAACAACATTTTTGCTGGTAGCATTGTATATGGTTAAGATTATAGTGGTAGCAACCCAGTTCTTCTGCTGTATATTTTGTCTGTTGGTTTTTATTTTACTATATACTCGACCAACCCTTGTGATCGACGTCTTGAAAAGGGAGGAGCTATCCCCGAAACGTCCACGAGTTCTTTTCCCTCTCGATTCCCCGGCGTCTCAACCTTCCTAACCACAGCGGCCCATGAACGGACTCGAACGGCAGTTTTTGCCGCAACCTATTCGCAAAGTAATGCTCTATTTCAATTGGCTATGCACGGGACAACTGTTTCAGGGGTTAATGTCTATCTTTTAAAATGAGAGTGGGGGGATTTTACAACATGTAAAACCCTTTTAAATTAAATTTTTTAAAAGGGAACCGTCAAAAAGGGTTAGCCCCCCTTCTGAGGACAGCACAACTAGGTCAGACCAGCTTTTCCACTCCGTGTCCCTTATTCTGTAAATTTTGGGATTTTTTAGAGCATTTCCCCCCTAAAATCATATTCAAAGTAGGTGTTGCCCCGCCCACCAAAGGCTACCCCGCCCACTGACAGTTTTTAATGTTTCTACTTTTCAAAGTAATAGGTTTATAAATTTGAGGTGGGGGGGGGCTACTCGGTGGCGGGTTTTTAAAAAAAAGGGACCTTTTTAAATGACCTTCTGCTGAAAACTGCAGATTGAGCATAAATACCGAAAACACAGCTCTTACAAAAAAGGGGACACAGCGTAAAAACACATGTCTGACACAGCTTTCTCCCCTCAGCAAGGGGAAAAAACATGTGACGGGTTTCTTTTTAAAACATTTTGGGTTCCTTTGGGTGTTGTTTAAAATGTTGGTAACATAAATGTTGTAGAAGGTAATCTCACAAGACCATTCTCTGATTTTAAAGACTTCGGGAAGAAACCCCCATGGGATAGCTTTAGTTTTTATGATTTCAACGTGATTTTGGTACATTGTTGTCTATTGATTTACATTGGCACCGTGTAATACAACATACCCAGGGTAAATATTTGGCCAATTGCTACCTCCCTTCACTTGCTTTATGGGGGCAACCAAATAAAGTTTCTATGGATTTTTGGTTTTCATAAAGTTTTTCCTACTTGTTTTTCTAGCTCACATTATAGATAACTGCATTGAGAAGATGAAGCATATTCACGCACAGCTGACTCTGGAGTCACTGCGACCAGGAAAATCTTCTCAAAAGAAAAAGGTATTTACCCATCTGCATCTAGAAATAGGTTTGAAATTATTTATGTTCTGTGTTAGGGTATGTTCACACGGGGTAATTTCGGCGCGTATTTGCACTCTAATATGGACGAGATGTGCGGCGAAATTACGGTAATCCACAGTTCTCATAGAGAACTATGGATCACGCCTCCTCTCCCCACTCGTATAATAATCGAATTGTGCGCTCGTGGAGATAAGTGACACGTCAATTACTTGCGGCGAATATGCGCCACGAGTAATGCTTTCGCCCCCCCCCTCTCCCTCATACCCCTCGCCCCCGGGGGGAGAACCCGGTTTTCACCGATCCCCAAACCCCCCGCCCGAATTGCACCCGAACTGTATGCGCCTCAATTATGCCGTGTGAACGTAGCCTTAGGGTCTTTAAAGGAATTTAATATTTAAGAAGCCAAGGGAAGGGAATCCCCTTACTTTCAGGATATTGCCCCTTTGGAAAGTTTTGGCCAAGTATTCCCCTCCTCCGTTGGCCTGTTTCACAACATGGAGTGTGTGTGTGTGTGTGTGTATATACTACAGTGGCCATAAAAGCCGTACCGTCACTCAGAAGAGTTAGGGCGCGTTCATACGGCATAGGACAAAAAAACCGCCCGGGTTTTGCCATGGCCCGGGGGGGGGGGGGGGGGGCTTTTCCCCGGCGAAAAGGGGAAAAAAAGCCCCCCATTGAAAAGGGCACATTTTCCGTCCGAAAACCACGGAAGATGGTGCTTCAAAATTTTTTAAACCGCTGGGGGAAAAAACCCAGGGCTTTTGGGGACTACTGCCCAGGTTTTTTCCAAAGGGGCACAATTGTGCTCTTTTTCCCGGCCTTTTTTTTTTCAGGGGGTCGAAAAAAACCAAACCCGGGGTTTTAAAAAAAACCGCCCGGGAAAACCCCTTTTCCGGGGGGGGACATCCCCTTTACTCATTCGCTTTCTCTTCAAATCTGTTGAACATGTCCTTCGGGGCCCTAAACTGTTTCCCCATTACTTTTGCTTACGGGTTTTTTTTTTTTTCCCTTTTTCAAAAGCTTTTTTTAAAAAAAAAGCACAAAAGAAACAACAGTTTTAAAACCCAAATTTGAGAGTAATACATTCTCCCTGAAAAGAAAAAAAAAAAAAAGGGAGTATCAAAAAATCAAGAACCCCCCATGCCCAAGAAAACCCCTTGAAGTTTAAAGATAAAATTTGAAAATTTTTCTTTCGGGAAATCACAGCAAGCTCCCGATCAGAAATAAAAGTTTAATGAGTTTTGCGGTCTTGGAAACAATCATAGCTTTACAAAAAAGAAATTGATTTTTGAATACGGGCGGTAATCTTTTTTAAATAAAAAAAAACAGTGAAAACAAAACAAAAAAAGTAAGTCAACAGGAGGTTTTAAAAATACTCAGGTTTTTACAAAAACCCCAAGGTGAAAAACCCCCTCACCCGGGGTAAAGCCCGGGGATCCCTCAATCCGTGGGAATGTGGGGATTTAAAAGTCAATCCCAAGAGAGCCTTCCCCGTTTAGGATTAAAAGGCGTATCCCAAAATTTCACTGAGCTATTTTTCCAAGGAGCCCCGGCACGACCCGTAACCGGGCCCTTTTAAAATTTCATAAACCCCCCTTTAATACCCCCCAAATCCCCCCAGTTTCCTTCACAAACCGATCTAACCTGTCCCACCCCGCCCTAAATTTTCCTCCATGCCGGGAGAAATAGAATCCTATAAAGGGGGTTTTAGCCTCGGGGGAACCCTTTGGGGCCGAGCCCCCACTTTTCGGGGAAAACAGCGATTTAGCGGGCCCGGGGAGCAAAAATATTAACAATTTTTCCTTTAAAGGATCCAGGCTTACAGTAGGAGGGTAAAGCAAAACAACCGTGGGGGAAATTTCCCTGCAGTAAAAAATACACCCGGATAGTCGAATCGGGTTCAAACTCTTTCCCAGAAGGGCTGAAGGGCCCTCACAGCTCCACCAAATTGGGCCTCGTTCCCGTCCCCCTTTTCCAACCCCCCAAACCCAGGAGTCCGGAAACTCCCGGTTGATTGCATGATGAAATTTTTGGGTACCCGGTTTACCAACGGGATAAAACTTTAAATAATTAATTTTCTTGTATCCTATAAGAGACTGAGGCCTTTTTAACAATAAGCAATTTTTTAACCATTCTTCCTCGGAAAAGACAGTTTTATTTTCCTTTTCCCCGGGTGATTGGGAATTTGGGCCCCTATTAAAACTACCCTAAAATCATCATTTTTGTACAAAGTGGGGGATCAATTTTATTGGCTCTTACCCTGGATGCATAACTGCTTAAAGAGGTTACTGCGAGTTAGCTCCAGCCTAATTTTTGGTTAGTGATAAAGTAATGTTGCATTTGTGGGAAATTTTGCAACCAATTATTTGGGGAGCGTTTGGGGTTGTGGGCACGCTTTCCATCGTATTGACCCGTTTCCTATTTAAGTCAAAGTCTTTGATGCGCAGGCCGCTTCTGCTTGCCCAAAAATCCCATAAAGCAGGAAAAAAAATTTGAGGAAAAAATGAATCCCCGGGGGTTTTCCCCCCAATTGGTATAAAGGGGGCCCCCCCGGGGGAATAACCCCCATTGTCTTCCCGGGGGGGCGGAACACAGATAGGGGAATCTGAGAAAATTAGAGGCAACTCTGCAAATTTTAAAAAACCGGGCATGAGGTGGCTCAGCCAAAGGGTAGGGGGGGAAAGCACCTCCCCCTACCCCGCTCCTCAATCTGAACCCACTTTTTAGAGGGGGTTTGGGCATAAAACCCTTTTTAAAACTACCTAGGGGCATTAGCCTCTGATAATAAAATTTAAGGTCTGGTAGCGCTAACCCCCCTTTTTTTTTTTCCCTTTACCCAGGAAAACCCTTGCAACTCTCGGTCTCTTGTTTTTCCCCACACAAAGCGCCGAAGAAAACCCATTCAGGTCCGGGAAAAAAGGAGTTGGGAAATTCAAAGGGGGATGGTCGGGAATAATTTACAGAAGGGCGGCAGGAGGGTTTTTTTAATAATTTTTTAACCTTCCAACCCACGAAAAGTCTTTTCTTCTCCCATCTGGGCCAAGTCCCCCTTTAATACGGGGTAAACAAACAAGAAAATTTAAGCCCAAGGGTTTTTCGCTTATAATTGCTTGCAATCTGAACCCCTAAATAAGGAAAGATTCACCCACCCAGCAAAAGGGATACGGGGTTTTCCAAAAGGCTACACCTGGGGGTGTAAGGAAAACGTTTAGCGCCATGTTTTTGGGGAAAAATTCACCTTAAAATTGCTAAGTTTTTTTCCAAGAATTTGGGGAGATCCACCCGCGGGGCACAGCAAGCCTCAGGTTCAGTAAAATATAATACCCGATCATCTGCGAATGCTGCACATTTATGGTACTCATTTTCCCATTTTGATACCCTTAACCCCCCCCCTCCCCCCCTGAGGGAAATTTGAAAAAAGGAAACTACATGGGAAACAACAAAAAGGGAGTGGGGGGGAGGGGACATCCCTCCTGGGTCCATTATTAATGCAAAACGGGGCAAGAGGGCTCCATTGTTTTTAAAAATCTGTTCCATTGGCGATTTAAAAATAGAGCAAATATTTTTTGAAGAAATTCCCCCGCCCGGGCCAACGGCGACAGGGCCGATCTCTTTAAATTTGCCAATCTACCCTGTCGAACCCCTTTTTTTTTCCCCCAAACAAAAGCAGCTTTTCGGGGGTGCGTGATTTTTGCACGTGGTTGGGGTAACGGAGAACGACTTTAAAGTGTTTGTCTCGTTCCCCTCTTCCCCCCACGAAACCCCAACCCGATCATGTTTATCAAATTCCCCAGGATAAAGCTTAATCTTTTTCGCAAGCAATTTCGCTTTTAATTTAAATAAACTACAATTTTTGCAGAAATGGGTCCCATAGCTGGGAAAAGGCAAAAGGGGTCCTTTTCCCGGGTTTAGAATCATGGGTGATTTTTGGGCCCAGGAAACGGGGGGGAACGGCTTTTTAGTTACACAGCATTGCGGGGGGGGCCCTGATTTTCTGCACGTGGTGGATAACGGAGAACGACTTCAAAAAATGGTTTTTCCGTGCCTCCTTTTCCCCCCACGAAAAACCCACCCGATCTTTTATCAAGTCCCGGGAGGGTAGAGCTTAATCTGATCGCCCAAACAATTTTGCTTTTAATTTATGTAACAAAGTTTTCCAAGGATATGGGTCTAAAGCTGGGACAGGCCAAGGGGTCCCTTTTTCCGGCTTCAAATCATGGGGGGATGTGGGCCTGCAGGAAAGCGGGAAAGGGGCCCGGGTTTTAAAAGGGGAAAAGTGTTTAAAGGAGGGCAAACATTTTGGGTTTTGACAATTTTTTCCCTTTGGATTTATGAATTTTGACTGTAAAGCCATCTGGGCCGGGCCTTTTTTCCCCAGGGTTTGGGTGAATTTCCCGAAACCCAAATCACTTTGTGTTTAATGGATCCTCCAGCTCCCCGTAACCTGAAAAGGGTTTAATTTTTCCCGGGAAAGGGGGGCCGGGGGTCAAAAATTTCATCTAAGGGCAGGGTTTGAAGGGGGACTACCTCATAATACGGGAGGAGGGGAATTATTGAGGGCTTTTAAAAATGATCATGGAAAACATTGAGTTTTCTGAAGTTTGCTGAAAATTTTCTCCCTTTTTTATTTTTTAATAGCAGGGGGCATTAAGGGAGGGCCCCTTTTTTGTCCCTCAGACCCTTTCCCGTCCTGCTCGGTCTGTTTTCCCCCAGAAAAAAGTTTAAAAATTCCGCACAAAAACTGGCTGAATCTACATTTTTCCTCTCCAGTAGCCGGAGGATCTCATTTTTATTTGGCATCCCGTTCCTGGAGGGCAGTTTCTATCCCGGGTTTTTAAGAGCCGTCTCCACTGTGCAATTTTTTCAGCAGAGAAACAGTTTTTGCCGCCCCCCTTTCCCCCTTTAAAACCCGGCCCCATGCCCCAATTAAAACACCATGAAGCTACATTTTAGGGGGTTCCCAAATAAGTTTTCGGTGAAGTAGGGTCTGTGGGTGGTCACTCAGGGAAATTCCAATTTTTCTGGTGAAACGGCCACACAAACCAAATTTTTAAGGAGGACTCTTAAGTCCGCCAGTTTTAAAAGTTTTTTTTAGCACTGTCCCCAAGACTTTATCCCACAGTGGACTGGGGCGTGAACCGGGGCAAAAAAAATTTTTTTCCAAATTTATGTTTTAAACCCAAACCCTTTGGGGAAAGGGCATGTTGGCCCCCCAATTAAAATCCAACCAACCCGTATCGGTGTGGGGGGTGGAAAAGAAGGTTTTAATCTTTGGGGATGTGGATGAGCACGCGCCAGGCCCCCACGGTTTCAAAACTATGTTTGAACTTTTTTTTTTTTGTTCAACCCTTTTTTAAGGGGACGAAATTTTCCTGTCGAAATGTCCCATTCCCCCGGGGTTTAATTTCTTTTGTTGAAATTCCCCCAATGAAAAATTTTACCTTCTGGCTATAGGGTTTAAAGGTTTATCTAAAAACCCATGAAAGAAAGGATAAAATGTCCATGATTTTGGGGCGTAGATGTTGGCTAATGTGAAAAAGGGGTTTTCCCGAAAATAAAAGCCCTTTAGCCCAAAAAACCTTTCCTCGCATTGGGGTCTGTCCTTTGGTAACTATTAATTGTTTCCGGTAGGTTTTTTTTGGGAAAAAAATGGCCAAACCCCCTTTTTTTTTTGCCATCAGGGTTCTGCTGTGACCAAACCCAAAGGGGAATTTCTTAATTTTTTATATGTTTTCCCGATGTCCTGTCATTAAAGGGGTTTTTTTTTGTAAGCAGAGGATTTGTGTCCGCTGTTTATGGGGAAATTGTATAACACTTGTGGGCCTTCTTTTCTGGGTTTTTAATCCCTTGACGTTAAGGGGCGAAACGGAATTCTATCAAAGGAGACCAGAAAAGAAAAAAAACAAAAAAAGAGACCCGATCAACATAGCACCCTTTCCCCCCCCCCCCCGGCCCGAGCACATCACCTCTGGGTTTTTCCCTTTAAAATTGAATTGGGCAAAAACAACATGGAACACCTAACCAAACCTCTCTAGGCAAATAAAAAAATTCTAAACTTTGCAGTATAGCTCACGCTAAAACTGCGACAAAATAGTGCTCACCTTTTTCCAAACCCATGGGGGTTTAAAATTTAAAAATAAAATAACCCAAAATGATCGAGTGTTCGCAAAATAAGACCTTCAGGAAGGGGGTTTCCCTGGGACCTAACTAAAAACAAGCACTTTTTCATTGGGACTTATATATATCAAGACATTTAGCATAAATTTTCGTAACCCTACCCGAGGTGGGGCATCAAACAGCGTCCTTTTGGGCTGACCCCGGTACTCCAAAGACTCCATATGGGGGACGGGTATTTTATTGGGTTTTGCAGGAAACTTCTCCCTTTTACCCCTCCATCTATTCTCTCCACCGTAACAACTCTTTGACCCCTAAAAAAACCTGCTCTTTGGGGGGGGGAGAGTAGTCCCGAGTCCCCCCTTTAGAGGAGGATTCCCAATCTGGGAAACATAAAACCGATGTTTTCCCCCAAAAGATCATTTCCCAATCCGGGGAGAGAAAAATGCTGGGAGCTTCAAGGCAAAAAAAATTTTTGGGAAAAATCGATAAGGCCCGGAAAAGTCACCGTCCCCGTCGTCCCGTACGGGCCTGGAGGGCTAATGGTAATCCCACCCGTATTTGGATTCGTCTTTTTTTGGGAATAAAGTGGTTAACGGTTTGAAATTGGCCCGATCTGAGGGGCCCGGGGACGCCGGACAGGGCTTTGGGGAAAATGCCACTTGGGCTCCCTTTCCCCCCCCTGTTTTAAGATTCGGGGGCCCCCCTCTTCATGATGTTTTCTTATTTGGGGTATAGTGGGAACCCGGCAGTAAAATCCCTTGGCTTAGAAAGGGGGGTTTTGGCTAGGGGGACGCAAAGCCCTGTGTGCTCAGGGCCAATTTCCCATTTTGGGGCATCAACCCTTTCCCGCCCAGCAATTTGGTTTTTAAAAAGTTTTATTTAAAAGGGGCTGTACCGAATCTTGAATTTCACAAATTTCAGGGGAAACCCAGGCCCTAAAAATTATTTCCACGGTTCCGGTTTTTGGAATCAACAAAAGGTTTTACTAGGGTTTTGGCAAAGGGTTTGGGTTTACGTTTCACATAGAAATTTCAAGCGGAAGCCCATTGTTTTTGGGAAATAGCTTGGGGGGCCCTTTTTCCCTGGGTTGTACTTTTTTTCCCCGGATATGAGCCATGTCTGACTAACAACATGTTTGATCCTCTTCCATGCCTCTTAAAGGGCTTTTTCTAAGTCTGTCCAAGTCACTCTTGGGGGGTAGTAGGGTCCCGGAGGGGCCCGTAGCTAAGGGTGGGCCCCTAAGTGCAAAATTTCTTTGTCCCTAAACACTAGCTTGGGGTTTAGCAGCCAGTGAGGGATTTGGGCGCCCCCCACCTGAGAGTCACTGAGGGAGCGTCATGCTGACTGACATGGGAGACATTTCTTTCAGCGGCCCCCTGGGTCCCGCGGGTTTATAAGGTTATGCCCCCTGCCACTTCCAAAACAGTCAGCTAAGAGTCCTGAGAGCCCCGTCCAGGGCTGTGTTGGGGGCCACAAAGAGGGCCCTCCCATTTTGGAGGACTTGGGATGAAATGGAGGGGGGGAAAATGTAATGCCGGGGGGCATATTGGGGAAACAGGGGCCCCCACAAAGCTTTTCTGGGGGTCCCCAGTGCTTTCCCTTTTATTGAGGGGGCTCTGGGCCCTTTTTTTAACCGGAGATATTCCCCCTGTGAGGGGGGACGTCTTCTGGGCCCCTTTTGGTTTTCAGGCTGTGCTGGGGGCTGCGGTGAGCACTTTTTGTGCTCTTTTGGCAAAGCCCTCCCCTCCCCCCCCCCCACCGCACGGGGGCCGTCCCTCCCCGGGGGCTCTTTTGCGGGGTGGGCCCCCACCTCCTGTGCCCTTTTTCCCGGGGCCTTTTTTCCCGGGGGCTGCTGGGCCCCGGGGAGTGGGTTTGGGCTTTTGTTGGGGGCCCCGCTGTTTTCCCACACTTTTTCCCCCCCCTGCCCGGGCCCGGAGGGGCTACTTGCCGATTTCAAAAACATCTGCGCTCAGGGGAGGGGAAAAAGGCGCCCGCCCCGGCGAGGGGGGCCCCCGAGGGCCGGGGCCATTCCATTCCCCCAGCGGGAGAAATAATTACCTGATCGCCACACTAGAGTCACAACGTTGCTTTTCCCCTTCTGTAACTTTTTTGGGTCTCCCGGGGTCATTTTGAGGTATTTCTAGGTCTTTAATGCTGGGGCCACACGGAGCTCCCCCACAACACGTTTTCCCTTCACATGCTCAGCCACGCCCCCTGCATTACAGTTTTTAATGATGAAATTCCTTCTGCAATAATTTGTGACATTGTTTCTCGCCAATAATTCATTGGGGGAGCACCTTGGGTATAGGCCCTTCCCTTCGGAGGCGACACTAGGTGGTAAAACTTTTTAGCCCCTTGACGGCCCTTTTTCCCCTCCTGCTGAGCCGAGATCATTTTTCACCTATGTCTGTAGGAGGCAAAACCTTTTTCTTTCCAAGAGTTTGTTATTTTTTCTTTCCCTTTTTTTCAGGAAGTGATTTAAAAGCCCCACGGCTCTCACCTGTTGGAAGGTGATTGGCACCCGGCTCTCACCGGGGAGGGTAAGACCCCACCCAGCTCTCACCATTGGAAAGGTGATCGGCCCTGGCTCCCCCTATCAGGGGGGCCACAAGCGTATTGCCTGACCGTCCCCCTGAGGGCTCAAAACTAGTCAGTTTTTTAGAAGACGGGTTCCACCTCGCCGCCACCCGTTTTCCCCCTGCTGCCCCCGCGGCCTTTTGTTTCCGGGTAGCCTCCCCTCTGGGGCATGGAAACCAAAGGGGATCAGCGAGCCCGAAGACGTCGGATAGGGAGTACCCCCACTTCCTCCTTTTGGGGGGTGGTGGGGGTTTTTTAATACTTTTTTCCGGGGCCCAGGAATTCCCGTTTTCCTGGGCCCCCCCACGTTTAAAGGGAGGCTGGCAAAAAGGGGGGTGCCCCCTTTGGGGGAGTTTTTTTCCCGGCCACACCCGCACCGGCGCAACTAGCCCCGGGTTGAGCTCCGGGGGGGGGTTCTTGCCCCCGCTGTCCCCCCAGGGGGGCCCAGGCCCCCCTAGGGGGGGGGGGTCGGGAGTCCGGGTTTTTTAACACCTCACCGCTCGTTCCCATATACCGCGGGGCGCAACCGCTCGCTGCAGAGCGACTTGCGTCCAGGCTTAGGGTTTTTTGGGGGCGCAGGGAAGTTTTCCCCTTTGGCCCCCCCCCCCCTGTCCCCCCCCCTCCATGTTGGAACCTGCTCGCTTCAGAAACCCTTTGCGGTTCCGCGGCATTTTCGCTGCGGTACAGCATCTTCAGTGCTTATCCCTGAGGGGGTGGGGGGGGGGGGGGCAGGGCAAGTCTCCCCAGGGGCTGCAGGGTCCATCACCCCCTGTACCCAAAAATTCCGCTGCGCTCCAAAATTTGGGCCCGCGGGCTTCTGGGGCCCTAGGCCCCCTTTTTTCCTGGGCCGGTGCCGCCCTGGAGGTGGCTCCAAAGGGTCCGGCCCCCCCCGGGATGGGGGGGACCCCCAGCAGCCCAGCCTTGTTGGGGCCAAACCCCATTTTTCCGGCGTTCTGAGGGCGTGTGCTTCCTTGGCTACCGAGGAGACACAGCACTTGGGATGGTAATTGGGCCCCCCTTGGGCCATCCATCCCCCCCTGCGCGCATTGCAGTGTTGTCCGTTTTTAACAAAAGGGGGTTAAAGCTCCCCGCCCCCAAAAACAGTAGCGACTTGCTCGCCTGCACCCCTCCCCAAAAAACCAGAAAAATTCCGGGGGTTGGCCAAAATTGGGTTCATCCGCTCACAGCAGGGGCCCCGTTCGGGGTGCCCCGGGTTATGCTCGCCATAGAGGCATCCCTGCCCGCTCCCCTCCCAGGGTCCAGCGCCCGGCGCACCCCGTCGGGAGGTTCGCGAGAGTGTCAGAGTTCTCTCGCCTCGTTTCCCCGAGCTCCCCCCATCAGACGGTGGTCGGAAAAAAGAAGCTCCATCCGGGGATAGGGCTTTTTCAACGGGGACTCTGAGCCAGACAGAGTGATATCGCGCAGCGGCCCAAGCCCTTAGCCGAGCTATTTGGGGGGGAGTAAAAGCTCCACCTGGAACCCCTTTTGGGAGTCCCCCTGTCCCGGCTTTGGGCCAGACAGGGTTGATGGGGGAAAGCAGTTTTCAAGCCCTTACCGGAAAGCTCCAGGCCTGGATACGGCCTCTGTTGGAGGTCCCCTGTCCTAGCTTGGGCCCAGCGGGGTTAATAGGATGACAGCAGCCCTCCAACCCTTATCAAGCTCCCTTAGATCCCTTCATTTCAGGATTAGGATGTTCATCCCAGAGGACAGCGTTTGGAGTTTCCTGCACACCTGAAATTGAAACTGTTTTCCAGGGAAATGGGAAAATTAATCTCTTCCCTTTTCCGAGGGGTCAGGGCATAGTGGTCGGTGGTCCCAAACAGGGGCACCCAGCCCCGCTCAAGTAGCTGCGGCCACCCTGTCCGGACGCGATGGTCCTTGGACGGCACAGACAGCCCTCCTCATGGTTGTTGTAAGTCCGCCTTTGGGGGGTGGGGGAGCCCTGCACCTGCCTTGCTTCTCCCCATCACTTGCATGGTCTGGTCAGCAGCGCAGCAGGGATAACGGGGCCCAAGCTTCCACGGGAGTTGTGGAATCTTGTTTCCCCGCTCCCAGAGGGTTTTGCGGTCCCCAGTAAAGTCTCATGGTGTCAACCCCGTTTTACAGCTCGTCGGCCTATGTAGTGGCCCCTTTGCCGTTCCCAGAGCTGGAATTTTTGGCGGGGGTTGCAGCCCCCCAAGGGGTTTTTTGGTTTCCCCTTTCCCTCGCTTGCGGTAAGCATTTTTTTTTTTTTTTGGGGGGGGTCCCCAAAAGGGGGTCTAGTATGCTCCCCCCTTAGGGCCAGCCCCATGCAGGGGATTCACATGACGTCTCGCAAACGCGCAGGGGGCCTTTGCCCATCTAGCGCTTTGGGCTGAGGGGCCGGCCCCCACCCGAGAAACGGTTTTGGGTTTGGGGGGATTTCCCCCAGTTCCAGGGGGGCTGGAGGTTTTTCGCGGTCCTGGTTTCCCCGGGTCGCCCTTTAGGATTCAATTTTTTTGGCTTCCCCACACGGTTGCAGCTGCCTCCGTGCCCGCAGCTCTGGTTTCCCTCTGGGAATCGCATCTCCCCGGCGAGGAGGGATTTTGCTGGCCTCCTAGTCTACCCCTCTTTCAGGGGGTTTTTTCAAAACCCTTTTGGGTTCCCCTGAAGGGCAGCTCACAGGCCATTTTTTTGGCCCTTCAAGAGCTCAATCGGTATGTGCCTGAGCCCCCTTTTTTTACTTGGAGCCGCTCCGGTCACGGTAGCCTCTCGGGGGCGCAAGAGTTTTTTCACTACTTTGGGGGATCGGTTTTTTTCGCCCCATGTCCCCGGGCTAACAAATTCCCCCGTGTTCACGGTAGGCCCCTCAAATTTTCCCCTTTTGGGTCTGCTGTTTTGGCCTCGAGCTGAAAACCCAAGGGGCCTCATTAGCGCTTTCACCCCCAATACGAGCATTCGCATCAGGGTTTGGTCCCACTCAAAAGCCCTGCCGGGTTAGCATTAGACCCCTGGGGTTGCAACCGCTTGGGGGATGGTTAATTGCCCAAGCCATTCCCGGGGTGGAATTTCGAGGGAGATTTATTCCACTCAGGGTTTCCCGAGGGTTTTTTTTCCATCGGAAGCTGCAGCCTTAGGGGATCCCCTACTCTGTATCACACCCGGCATTTTTTTTTAGATTTCATGTAGGGTTCAAAGCTTGAGGACCCCCTCCCAGCATGGTCCTTGCGCAACCCTTGCCGCCCCCTCAGCGGCAATCCTGCCTCAGGGACCAGGCTTCAAGTCCTTGGCTCGCGGTGCGCCTTTCCCCCCCCAGGCTCGTCTCAGCCCCGGTGATGGCTAGCCTTTCCCCAATTACATCAAGGGAGGTTTCTGTCCCGCAAGGCCCCAGTTCGGGTTCGGCCCAAAAAAACCCCACGATTGTGGGCAGGTCTGAATCTTCACCCCGGCGGCAATCCCCTTTCCCGGGGTGGAAAAAACCAAATTTGGGCCCAAACACTTTCGGAAGTGCTTCACCTTTCTTGCCAGAGGTGAGATACGCGAGATGTCGACATTGTGGCGTCTCACCTCAATCCCTAGCGCCCGGGTTATATGGCATGGGCCAGGAATCCCCTGGCACTGGCAGTGGACTTGCTGGTCCTGCCTTGGGGCAGGTTGGTCTGACCCGCCTTTTTTTTTTAACCCTGGGCCCTTCTTCCTCGAGAGCTCATGTGCCTTGAGTCCGGAGAGGATCCCAGCTGTGCCCCTCCACCTTAGGATTAGGGCCGCAGGTCGGGGTACAACGACCTCGGGCCCGATTGGCAAACGGTCCCTGACCGTCTCCTTTGCGCCCAGGCCTTCTGTCACAGGGCCCTCTGCTCCAACCCACTGTACCCGCGGTTGCAGGTTCACGGCGGGGCTGTTGAGACTGCAGCCATAGATCCTCTGGATTTGTCGGGTTCCGTTATGCGGACCATGTTTCGAACACGCAGGCCTCAGTCCTGGGTCTGTTGTCCAGAAATGTCACCCTTTGGTATGCTCTACTCCAAGGGTGCCGTCTTTTCCACAGTCAGGCCGGGGCTCGGGCTCGCCCTCTCCCACGTGAAAGGGCAGAGATCGGTTCGCCGATTCTGTGTAGCGCAAGCTCACAGGGTAAGGTTTCTATTGCAGGGGGGTCATGCGTTTGGTCCCTCTGGTTCGTAGGCCTATCGAACCGTGGGATGCAATGCTTGTTCGGGAAATCAGACAGTCGGCACCTTTTGGGCCTCCACGGGAAGTCTCCCTGTGTTTACTTTTATGGAAGATGGCCTTCTGGACGGCCATCACTTCTATCCACCAAGTGTCTGTACGGGCAGCTCTATCTGCAGGCCCTTGTTCTGGGCTCTGCGGAAGGACAAGGATACTCTGTGTCTTGTTCCGTTATTTCTCCGTAGGATGGGTTCATCGTTTCTTCATATCGATGGGCACATAGTTCTGCTCTCTTTTTTGCCCTCGTCCTCTCATCTTTGAGGACGATTGTTACGTTGGGTAGGCATGGTCAGGGCCCGTTGGGTTCTAACTCTAGGTTTTGGATCCCTTAGCTGCGTGCAGCCCTCTTGGTCATTCCTGAGGGTCCTTGCAGGGGCTTGGCGTCCTCTAGGCCACCGTTGCCAGCGGATTGGTTCAATTTGTTACGCAGGTCACGGCTCGCTCCTCACGAGCAGTTGGGGCCGCCTGGTTGGTTCGGCTTCAACCCTGGGCTTTTGCAGGTTTGCAAAGCTGTCACCTGGGCTTTGGCCCATACTCGTCTAGGTTTACCAAACTCATGCCTTGGCCTCGGCTGCTGCAGCTCTCGGCCGTAAAGAAACTTCAGGTAGCAGTGGGTGATGCTTGTCACTGCGATGAAGTTTTCTAGTCCCCCTCCCTCTGGGACTGCTTTGGGACATCCCAAGGTGCTGTGTCCCCCAATGAATTATTGCCGAGAAAATGCGATTTTTGTACTTACCATAAAATCCTTTTCTCGTCCAATTTATTGGGGGACACAGGTCCCGCCCTTGTTTTTGTCACCAGGGGAAATTTTTGGGGTTTTCTTTTGTTCCTCCTTCGGCCACGGCTTTTTTTACCAACTGATCAGCCTGGCGTCAGCAGGAGGGATAAGGCCATCAGGGCGGGGCTAACACGTTGATCCGCCTAGTGTCCGACTCCGAAGGCAAGGGCCTATACCCAAGGTGCTGTGTCCCCCCAATGAATTGGACGAGAAAAGGATTTTACGGTAAGTACAAAAATCCAATTTTTTATATGCATATGTTGCATTTTAAAAATAAAAGAAAATTCATATGGGGTGTGCTGTGTTTTATTTTGGAAGTCTGTACTATAGTTCACTTAGGTGGATAGTTAGGTCTGCAGAGTACATCAGGGCAAAGAAGGTGGTCTGCCGACATTAGTATGCTTCTTATTCCTGTTGCAGCCCCATTTTCAGCACAATTTACATCATATCTGGCTATTGTAGTGGTCTCTTTTAATATATGACTTTGTGGAATATAATATAAAATAGAAACTTTTTGGTGCACTTTAAAAGAACACATACAAGCTTCCTGAGGAAGTAACTAAAGGAAGGAAGTGTGTGGAAGATGAGAGTGGTTAACCTGTGAAGCCTGTTCACTTACCAGTAAGGACAGTAGGGTCACCTGCACTGAACCCAAGGCGCCTTGTTTTTTGCTTCATCTTCTATCCATTATAAATAATGAGCGCACCTAATTGCACCATATGTACAAGTCAATTGTGTAGTCATTCCAATTTTGTAATTCGTATTTAATACCTCAGTACAGTTAAAATGCACATTCACCTAAAATAAAGAAATTACAGTGAATAGAAGTTGTTAGGTTGGGTTGGGAAATTTTAAAATGTTTTCTTTGTATTACCCTCATATGTGTTACTGGAAAAGCCAAATGACAGCCAATATGATTCTTTACAGCCTCCATATGGATTGTCACCTAACTTTCTGATTGAATGGCCAATCTGATTTGCCATTTAAAAATAGCCAAAGAAAGATGAATGGTGATAGAGCTGTATTTGTAGCTATATTATCCCACTGTTACCAAACATGTGTACCCCATGGACATGTACTCACAGTTTGGTGTGATGTGGAGTGTTCTTTTTAAATTGGTCGAGTAAAGGAAACCAAATTGTGTTTTCAATTATTCTGCTGAAAACATTTTGTTAATAAACACTATACACTTTCTATTATAGGAAGAAAGCCTTTTCAAGCACTTAAAATGTATTATGCATCTCCTGCGGAACTGTATTTACAAAAATCAAGAGTGCAAAGTAAGTAGTTATTGCTTAATATGACTTGTAGGGATAATATTCTGCATTTTTCTTTCAAGGACTAGGACCTCCTTAAAATTCCTCTTTAAAAAAAAATTATTATTATATTCCATTAAGATTTGTGAGAAAAGTAAGCATTTTATAATTCTTTCTCCTAGGGCTATGTTCACATTGCATGAAAATCATGCTAAAAATATGTTTGTATTTTGGGAGGAAAACGTATATAATTTAGGTGTGTATTTTCCTGCATTTTACCTGCGTTCTTTGATGCATTTTCCAGGCATGTTTTTGCACCTTTATGTGTCAAGAAATACACCAATTATGTGCTAGACAACAAAATAATAATAGACAGTAGCATAATACTGATTGACTGGACTAAATGCTGAATTATATCTACCAAACTTTTTTCATGCCCATGAACGTGTGCAAATTGTGGAAAACCAAGTCCACTATGAAAGCTAAGCCTGTCACATTCCAGCCTTGTAGCAAGATCATGAAATAGTATTTTGTAGTTAAAATACTGCATATGATGTGAATAATATCACAGTTCTTACATTCTAATACAGCCTGAAGCCATGATTTTCATTCTGATTAAGAAACAAGTGTTTCTGTTTCCAGCAATCTTTACAAAGCTGTTATGATATAATCTAAAAGATTTAGGTATGAAACTGTTAATACAGAAAAAATACCCATAGATTGGGTGGAAAACTGTTAATCTCTATATTTCTTTTTGTGCCAGTGCAAACAGGGCATTATATTGTTCACCAATATAAGATCACCTAGATAAAAAAAAAAAATAATACACATTATTTGTCACATTATTATGACCAATAGCTAATATCTAGAGTAAGGCTGGGTTCACACAGTGTTTTTTGCAGCAGTATTTTGTAAGCCAAAATGCAATGGATCCAATACACAGAAGTTACAAGTAATTTTTCTGTGTGTGTCAAAAACACTGTGTAAACCCACAGTTTACATTTTTTATATACTTGGTATATAATTCAACATCAAGTCCAGTCACTTAGTATTATGGATGAGACTACATTACCCAGTATTATGGCTTACTCCTTTTAATTTACTGAACTATTGTAGTCAGAGACTCTTGAGAGGAACCTGTCACCTTGAAAAAGCTGCTACATCAGGAGGAGTTGATTAATATATAAATTTGTGGAATAAGATTTGGAATAGCTTGGATTTTTATTAATTTATGTTCCTACACTTTCTATGCTTAGGAGTCCAGTTGGCGGTCCCATTATGAAAGCCTTACACATATGCATTTAGAGATAGCCGTCAGTCAGTGAGTATAGACACAAACTGGACTCTTAAGCTGAGAATTAGTAGAAATTAAAATAATTAACTGGTGATTATGCTGAATCTTTTTATCAGAAAACTATATAGCAGTCTGCTCAGCTTCTCCTTCTTTATATCATGCACCAATGTACCATGTTCATTGGGACAGATACGCTTTAAAGATCATCTAAGATCCCTACGAGAAGGTACACTTTAACCCCTTAGTGCCCATCCACAATACGTATATGGTGCATGTCCCTAAAACAGTATGGCTTACAGCTCAACACCATGCAGGGCAATTGGCATTTGCCAGAGAACACTAAGATTGGCAGATTCGACATTGGCGGCTTGTGCTCTTCACAGCGAGAGCAGGTTCACACTGACCACATGTGACAGACATGATAGAGTCTGCAGACGCTGTGGAGAAAATTTTTCTTCCTGCAACATCCTCCAGCATGACCGGTTTGGCAGTGGGTCAGTAATAATGTGGGGAGGCATTTCTTTAGAAAGCTGCACAGCCCTCCATGTGTTAGCCAGAGCTACCCTGACTGCCATTAGGTACCAGAATAAGATCCTTAGACCCATTGTGAGACCATTTGCAGGTACAGTGGGCTTTAGTTCCTTCTAATGCATGACAGTGCTATGTCTCATGTGGCTGAAGTGTGTCAGCAGTCCCAGCATGACGAAGGCATTGACGCCATGGACTGCCTGCCCGTTTCCCAAACCTGAATCCAATCGAGCACTTCTGAGACATCATGTCTCGTTCCATCCACCAATGCTACCACAGACTGTCCAGGAGTTGACTGATGCTTTAATCCAGATCTGGGAGGAGATTCCTCAGGAGAACATCCACCGCCTCATCAGGAGCATTCCCAGGCGTTGTAAGGAGTTCATACAGGCACATGGAGGCCACACACACTACTGAGCCTCATTTCCTTGTCTTGAGGCATTTCCACTGAAGCTGGATCAGTTTCATTCCAAATCCAGACCTCCATGGGATATTAATTTTTATTTACATTGATCAGTTTTATGTTTTATTGTTCTCAACACATTCTAGTATGTAATGAATAAAGAATTGCGAGTGGAATACTTCATTCCTTGAGATCTAGGATGTGGTGCTGTATTTTAGAGTTCCCTTTATTTTTTGAGCAGTGTATTACCTAATGCAGTTAGTATCTATTTAAAGAATGTGTAACATTTTTTATGTATTTGTTTTAATCTGATGTGACACTTTTTGTATGGCCACACAGATACCCAGCGACCCTAGGCAATTTTGTCACGCAACAGTATTCATGTTCTTCCCTGTAAATAAGGCAAATACTGTTTATCATTTCCCAAGGTTTTAGGGCTTTTCCCCACGACAGGGTTTTCACTCAGTTTTACAGATGGTTTTTGGATTTGAAATTTGGATTTGGGTTTTCGGGCAGAACTTGAACATGTGGGTGCGAAGGGGGACAGCTTGAATCCGCAAACCACGTGCAAAAGCCGTCCACCTACTTGCCAAAAAAATCCAACCGGTATTTTGTCTTTGCCGTGGGAACGCACCTTTAGAGTTAAAGGTGTTCTCTCACTACAATGGTTAGATCTTAACGTGTAGGGAAAGATAAATGAAGACTATTACCAAATACATCGCTGTTATGATTTTGTTTTGTTCACCTCTCCCTGTTTTTTCTCTTATCTGATTGATCAAATTGAACTGCTGTCAGTTAGTGTGACCATGATGAGTCACCCCCTCATGAATCTCTAGCACAAAAGCTTGTTTACCCAAGTTAATGACCAGTTTTAAATCTTAGAGCTCTGTAGCTTTGGGAACTACAGATTATAAATCTTCTGCAGTCATGTCACTGTAAAAGAAATAGCTAGGAATAGCAGAGCTGATATGCCCATCACTACTTTAAAACCACCCAGAGCCTGACCAGAAAGCGTGAGTCTGAAGCTGCCTGTGGCTCTGTTAAACAAAACGGTGAGACAACCCCTTTAAGGCATCTAAAGGAAAAAAAATGATAAAAAATTGTGAGGGAGTCTACGAAATCCAGTCTATAATCCTAACTACAACCAGATTAACTACGTATCATATGTAAAATAAATGTAGGGCGGTGTAAGCACATTTTTTCAGAATAAAAATCACATCACAGCAAAATGTTGATACTAGTTAAGTTACATTTGCTGTTGCTAAAAATAATGAAATGGACAAAACCTGTGTAGATTTCATCTGTTCAGTCATATTTCATCTCTTGTAAGACTAGCATAAAAGCAACTTCTGCAGTCACTGGCTTCTATAGTGATCTGTCTAACAAATTACTCTATACCTCATTTAAGACAAATCACAGTATTTTCAATGTTTCTTCGCTGCTGAACCACATATGCTGCATATACACTACTCACAAACAATTAGGGATATTTGGGCTTTGATTGTTGGACATAAAATAGACAGGATGGACATAACATTTTTTTTTTTTTTTTTTTTTTTAAATGAGACCATCTTTTAACTTTAGAATACAGATGCCCAACTGTTCAATGTTTCAGTACTTTTTGCACAACTTGCTGGTCTTTAACAAGGAGCATAATGGCAAAATTCCCAACAGTTGTTTGATCCCTGATTAGCCCAATAAATTAAGGGGATACATTTGAATTGGGATTTAAACAGTACCTCACCATTATGAGGATTCAAGCAGGGTGTTCTCAGACGGAAGTGGTTACTGAACATAGAGAGTCACGGAGTGTCATCAGCAGGTTGCAAAAGAGATTGGAAGAGTCACAGAAAGGCAAAGGAGTGGACATCCTTTGTCTACATCACACACTGATGACCACTTCATTGTAAACAATGCCCTGCGCAACCCGATGATAAATGTAACACAACTCCAGGCACATTTAAAAGAGGTAAGAGGTATCCAAGTGTCATGTTAGACCATTCGTAACTGTTTACATCATCGTGGTCTGCGTGCTATATGACCTGATCACACCACCAGGCACAGGCATCATTGTCTTGCATGAGCCAGAGAGCATCTACGCTGGACGAGGGACTAGTTGTCCTCAGTGCTGTTAAGAGATTAAATTTGATTAACTCTGAGCAGAAATTATGGCCACCAATGATGCTAGATACATCAAGGGGAGCGCAGTGCATCAGCCACTGTTCTCACCAGACGAGCCTTTGGTGGTGGTACAGTGTGCACAGCTGTGTCTTGTTAATACAGAACTGCCCTACACTTTGTAAATGGTACAGTTACAAGACTCTACTACTTGAATAACATCATTAATTCAGTCATTGTGCCTCTGCATGAACAACGCAGGGCTAATTTAATCTTTATGGACGACAATGCTCCAGCTCATTGAGGTTGAATCATTAGGGAATGGCTGTTGGGAAACTAGAGTAACTCAAATGGAGTGGCCTGCACTTTCTCCAGACCTGAACCAACTAGAAAACCTGTGGCATCACCTGAGTTGCTGTGTAGAAGCTTGTAACTCTGTACCGCTGAACCTCAATGACCTGAGGGGCGCCATAGCAGTCAATAACTCGACTTGGGAACAGCATGAGACATCATTATCAAGCTGTAACTGATGGTCAAGGCCACATGACACGCTATTGAGACATTGACATTTTTTGATGGTGTATACTCCCCACTGTTCTTGTTTCATTAAATCGTTTGAGATGAGAAAATCAACACTGCATGCTATGATTTAGATGGCCACTTTCAGGATAAAATATCATGGTAGCGTGAAATTTGTAAGTTTTCCATAATTTCCATCCAAAAGTCAAATATCCCTAACTTTTTGCCAGTAGTGTATATGCATTATGTAATTCACCAGGTGATAAAATACAATGTTCTATACCCATCTCGCTCGGAGCTAGGAATATGTCTGACAGGTAAGTTATTCATGTTTTTTTATATAGTTCTTATGCTCTTGATTTTTATTTTTTACAGTCAAAATAATTATGCTTGGGGTTTCCATGTTCTTTTAAATGTTAAGACTAAAGTTGTCTTCTTGACGTAAGCTTTTCAGTGAACTTCTTTCCTTTTGTTAGGCAGCTGCCCTCAAGTCTCAATTTGCCCCTGTGCTGTATTCTCTTTGGCCGTGGCTTTTGATGGATGATACGCTGATGCAAAGCGCTTTGCAGCTACTTTGTGTCTACACTGCTAACTTCTCCGCAGGTAAACAAAAATATGAACAAGTTTTTCATGCCGATATATCTAAATTAAATTTTATACGGGTAACTTAAAAGATGATGAGTTCGTTAGCCCTTTGATTGACTCTCTGCTTACATAATAAAATACTATGTCTTTGGTGTAATTGTTAAAAAAAATTCTCCTTATGGAACTCACACATCCTGAGCTACTTTTTCCAGCTCCCCATATGGTCATATCTGGAATACATTTAACATATATTTTTTATTGCAATAAAAATATTGGCGCTCATTTGCACCAGTAAAGTTGGGCTTTTTTGGCACAACATGTCCCAGACATTTATTATGGGCTTAAGACACTTTTGCATACTGCTCGACAGGTAGGCATGACTTACCAAAAAGTTGGTCTGGCCTTGCAGGAAAGCAGGCGTGGCTAAGATGCGATACACCACACCAAAAATGCGCCGAAATTCTGCCGTAAAAAGTAAGCCAAAAAAGCTGGTGTAAAAAGTTAGACAAGTCTAAAGCTGCAACAATTTATCAGTCAGCATGAACCATTGTGATAAATCTGGCACATTTTTAGACTGACTGCCTTCCTAACTCTTCTACAACGATACTTAAAGGGGTTGTCTCACTACATTGATTCATCTTACCTCAGTCCTGTTTTCTTGGTTTCACTTTGACTTCAGGGGCGTGTTTACTGGCTTTCACTAGGCTGCAGTAGAAGACAGGTCTGTAGCTAAAGCAACCAGTAGTGGCAGCCTAACAGGATAGATCAAACAGGTCTGTAGTTATAGCGACCTGAGGAGCTGATGCAGCCCATATAAGAGGGGATATCCCAGAATAGGTAGGACACTGCTAATGGATATATATTGCAAAGTGACTTGTTTTTGCAAGATCTTTAACATAAAAAGCAATCCTTGTAGTGAGACAACCCCTTTAATAAGGACCACTGTTTCTGTACTGGAATGCATTTAGTTAAAAAATTCCTTACTACAACTCCAATCTATGTATCTGTACTGCCACTTCTGTGAGAAGGCTGCGTTTTTCCAAGGCAGTTGACGGGAGGTTGTTCAAGCCTTTGCCTAGCTCTCGGTTAGCTGATAACATCACCAGCTTCAGCAGCATTACTATTCACTATGAAAAGAAAGGGAGGGTAGCACATATTAGTATGCACCAGTAGCTTCAAATCCCAGTGACAGGCATACATTAGGTAATATAGGCATCTTTTTTTTTTTTTTACTACAGCAGTTTTGAACTCAGAATTTCAGGGTTTTAAGTATTTTTGATGGCAATAATAGCACAGACACCTGACAGACCCCACTATAAGTCAGTAGGGTCAGTCTGGATTTGTTGGATTCCATTTAATTTCATATCCAGAATTTTTTCTTTTGATCGTTTCACTAAAAGTTGCACTTTTTCCTCATTGTTAAGCATCTAGTTCGTTATGCTGGACCAACACTGGAGTAATGTCTACCCAGCCGACTCCGAAATCCCCAACAGGAAACTCCACCCTGCACAATGTCCTAAAGATTGCCACAGACCCATCTTCCTGTAACAGCCTGGTACAACAAGCGGTATTCAATCTCCTTTCTAATGTTGCTGATACTCAAGATTGCAGGTGTATCATTCAGAAGGTATGAAAGTAGGAAGACTGAAATGTAATATCACACTGTTTCTGACAAAGGCTTGTATGTATGTAGGAATGTAAGACAATTTTGTCCCCATAAAGTGGATCTCAGTTGCCCATTATTAGAGTGAAACGGGCTTCCCAACTCTAAATATGGCAATCAGCAGAGATCCCTGGATCAATGTCAGATCTCCAGAACTGAGCACCCATGAGAAGCATTATGTTTTTTAAGAAAGACATCTAGGTGCTTCCATATTTTTAACAATAAAGAATGCAAACCTGATACCTGATGGATGGATAGGAATAAAACTTGTGAATTCATACCCCAGTTCAACTGAATCTATGCCCTCTGATTGCACAGTTACGATCCCAATAGGATTATTGTAGAATAGTGCATTTTTAGGGGGGGGGGTATACAAGAAGGTTTTGCTACAAGGGCAATAGGTAAATGTGTTCTGGTGGGTAACAGAAACAAAAACATGTAGAGGTGGATGGGTTTGTGTTTGCTCATGCACTTATGGTCCCACAGATGCTCAGTTGGGTTTAAGACAGGGTACTTAGGGGGCCAGGGTAGTACTTAGAAAGTATTGCTCAACCAATGTTTTACACTGCTAGCCATGTGATATGTCACATTGTTGTGCTGGAAGATCCCACCCCAGTGAAGACAATCCACATGTATGGATGTATGACACCTGCATGGATGGATTCATATAAAAATTGGTTGATAGTGCCTTCCACATGGATAAGTGGACCCAGTGAATGCCAGGAAAACAGTCCCTTAACCATAAGGCTATCACCATAAGTGTATGTTCATCCAGCAATGCTTGCAGGGTGTGTTGTTTTTTGATGTTTTTCACATGAAACCCCAACATCCATCTTTTTCATGAAGCTGAAAATGTTACTTGTTGGAAAGGGGAAACCTTTGCCCATCAGCAGAGGTCCAATTCCGATACTGCTGTGAAGACTGAAGCCTTTTCTGCAAATGCAACTTTGTTAGCAGAGGTGCAGTGACATACGTCTGCTTTGAAGCCCCATAAGAAGTAGGACTCACTGAATTGTTGTTTTTGACACACATCTGACAGCCCCCAGTTTATATTGGCAGGGAGCTGCTCCACTGTAATATTTGGAACCACCCTTATGACCTCTCACATTAATGGTACACGGTGCGCTGCAGTTTCCACATTGCTTACTTGCAGTGGTGCCATATGTCTACTTACAATACATTTTCACCACAGAAGCATGCAAGCAGTTTAACCCCTTTCCAACATTGGACGTATCTGTATGTCCAAACAGGAAGTGTCTTTTTGCAAATGAACGTACAGGACATTGTGCAGGCTCTCAAGTGGTGCCCGAGGGATCGCAACATGGGACCAGCTGTATATTGCAGCTGGCTTTATGCTGTAATTAACAATCTATCGCGATCTTGGCATCTAAGCGATAGACAGAGGGAGGGAGCTCCTTCTGTCTTCCATCAGCATTGCCGCAATTACATCACGGCTGCCAATAGCTTCCCTAACAGCCCCGGAAGTCTAACAAAGACTTCCGTGCTGCCTATGAGGTCGCTATGTACGGCCATGCCCTATGGGCGTGGCTGGGCATAGTAATTGACAGTTGCCACGGAGATCCGTACACAGCAGTAATGCTGTGTACTGTTCTCTATTGTATCAGTGATCATAGGATCACTGATACAAGGGACCTATGGGGAAATTTTTTTTTTTTTAAAAAGTACAAAAAAGTGAAAACAATAAAACCAAAAAAATAAAATAAAAATATGTACATTGCCCTTTTCCCTTTTACAAATGCCAATCACCCAAAAAAGATAAAAAAACGAATAAAGTTCACATTTTTGGTATCGATGCGCGCATAATTACCTACTTAATAAATTAACTCCAGGGTGAACGCTGTAAAGTTAAATAAAAAAAAACTGTCACTGAAATGCGATTTTCATTCATCCCATAGCACATAAAATGGAAGAAAAAGAGATCAAAAAGTCATATAAACGCCCGTGGTGTCAATAAAAATATCTGTTCATCCCGCAAAAAAAAGACATTACACAGCTCTGTATACAGAAAAATAAAAAACAGTTATGGCTATCAGAAGATAGTGATAGTGATGCATAAATATTGTTTTACACAATAAAAACACTTTTTTTTTTTTTAAAGTGCTTCAACATAAAAAAACTAAATAATCGTATTGTCGACCGACAGAGTAAATTTAACTTGTCACGTATACTGCACTGTGCATGCTGTAAAAAATGAAAATCAAAAACACTACTAGGATTGCAGTATTTTCCTCACCCTGGCTTCCAAAAACCGGATTGATTTAAAAGTAAAGCTAACATGTCATTTATACCGCATGGTGACCGCTATAAAAATAAATAAAAACAGGATTGCTGTATTTTGTTCAAAACACCTCACAAAAACTTCAATAAAAAGCAATCAAAGTGTCACATAAACCCCATATTGATACCAATAAAAACATCAACTCATCCTGCAAAACAACCAAGCCTTTAACCTTTTATTTATACCACACTGCAAACGCTGTCAAATTGAAGCCCAAAAAACAATGGCGGAACTGTCTGTCCCCTCCACCCCCCATTTTCGTGGCCCAATGCTAAAAAAAAATATGGAACACCTGTTCTCCCAAAATGCACAGTACACCCCTCGATGAAATCCATGAGAGGTGTTGAATCCAAAATGGGGCGACTTCTGAAAGGTCATCTGTTCTGGTTCTTTGGGGGCTTTGTAAATGCAACATGGGACCCATGAAAATCAGCGTTCCAAAAGCCCAAACAGCTGTTTACACCCGAACTTTGGAAGAAATTGTATAACAAATTTTGGGTTGCTTTTTTTCTGGGATTTCTTCTAAAAATGAAACATTTTCAGCTAAAATTGCAGAGTGTTGGAAAAAAAATACATTATTCATTTTCACAGCCGAACGCTAAAAACCTCTCTTGGGTCAATATACTCACTGCACCTTAGGATTTCCTCAAACCTGAAATGGCGCCTAAAGAAAATCGTAATGAAAACGAGACCCAAAAGTCCAGTAGGTGCTCCTACTATTCTGAGGCTTGTGGTTGAGCCAAATAGTGCACAAGGGCCACATATGGGATGTCTCATAGAATTGGGGGAATCTATGTTGAGTTACATTTCCCTGGTCACATCTACCATGTTCCAATGAATAATGGATAAAAAATGAAAATTGCAAAAAAAAAGTGAAATTTTGAAATTTCACCTCCATTTTGCTTTAATTTCTGTAAAATACATAATGGGTTAATAAAATTTCTAAACACGGTTTTGAATACTTTAAGGAGTGTAGTTTCTTATATGGAGTTATTTATAGGGGTATATTACATCCAGGCCCCTGAATCTGAGAGCAAGATGTAATAGAGGAGAGAAGCTGAGCTCTGTGATATACAGTATAGGGTTATTTGATAGAGGGAGAGGAGCTGAGCTCTGTGATATATAGTGTTATATGATAGAGGAGAGAAGCTGAGCTCTGTGATATATAGGGCTATATGATAGAGGGAGAGAAGCTGGGCTCTGTGATATATAGGGTTATATGATAGAGGAGAGAAGCTGAACTCTGTGATAAATAGGCTTAGATGATTTGGAACAGGATTTCTGAGTTGTAAGCAGAGAAAATCTGTGGAACTTAAATTACTGCTGACCTCTGCCACATGCAGTGATTGACAGCTCTGTATACATACTAATACAGGGAAAGCTGTCAATCACTGAATGTGGGCGGGGTAGGCAGGACTCCTGTTGTCTCTTGAGGATTCTGGCCAGTATTTGCTCTGCTTTTTTAACTCAGAACTCTTGCTCCAAATCATATAAACCTACATCTCCGCTTCTATCCCTCTATTATATCCTGATTTCAGAAAGGACAGCACAAACTATCTGACAGGTTCCCTTTAACAGAGTATCCAATATGGTTATAAATGGATGTGGATGTTTTTTCTTACATTGCTTTTTGTCTTTTGCAGAGTAACTTTCTACACAACTTTGTATCCCTCTCCCTGTCAAAAGCCAGTAACAAGAGCCTTAATCTTGCAGCTAATCTGTGGCTGAAATTTTTGTGGAATTTGTCACTAGGAAGTGATGGTCAGATGATGATTATGAAGCTAAAAGGGAGTTTAGACCTTATCCTGGAGCTGACAAAATACAAGCAGAAGGTTAAGTTTCCTACTGCTTTGTTGATTTTACATAACATCTGCTTTAATCAAGCCAATAAGCCAAAGATACTTTCCAATGGTAAGGAATCCTCTAGAAATGTTTCATCTCAGAATTTCATGATTTTCATGTGTCCCTGTTTGTTAAAGCTGGACCAATTTTCAGTTTCATTTTTTGTGTATTAGCAAAAGCCGCAAACAGAAATTCTTCCTTGACCTTAATCTCATTTAGCACAATCCAATTACAGAAGACGTTGTAGATGAAACTGTGCATGCATAATGTGGTGAAGGCCATTAAAGTGTATCTGTCAAGCCTGACAAAATCAACTTCATATAAGTCTTTGAGTTCATGACCCGAAAGCACAGGCTTCCAGCATTGTCTTCAGTATGGCAATGTGCTGCTTGAGTAATGTGTCGGTCCATCCCCCAATGACTCTACGTACTGTGCAGGTATCATGTGCGGATAGCGCTGCCTGTCATGACCGATCTTTAGAAATTTCAGCTATGTAAGTAATTAGTCATTTATTTTTAACAAAAAGGAAGTTACCTAAATTAAAGCTGGTAAATATTTTGTATCAGATGGGGAATAAAATATAACTTTTTATAATGTCAAGATAAAAAGGTAGCCATAAACTACATAAAATTGTACTGTCTGCAGGAGATTGTCCACGCTCCATTACATCTCCGCATCCACTTAAGGAGATTCTTGTCACACATCATTGTGGATTTGGCATGGTAAAGGTGCTGTAAGTGACATGCATTTTGAAATAGAGACAGGTCATTATTGAGACTGTACTTTCACTAGTTAAGAGAATTCTTGGTAAGTCTTGCTTTTCCTGTGTGTTATCACAATTTGTAAGTGGATGCATTTAGGAGCGATAAATATACTCTGAGGCAGTGCGCGTTATTGCGCCTAACTGTCCATTTTTTTTTTATATATATATATATAGATCTGTGTGTTTATATTCACTATTGAATCACACTTTTTGTTACTTGTATGTTGGTTAAGTCTAGCCCTTGTTGTATGTAGCCCCTCTGTTGTCTTTTTGGCTTATAAGGTATCTATATCCCTTTCTTCTTCCAAAATAGTCCCCTGAGGAACTCTTTGTTGGTATATGGAAGATATTGAAACATGTTGGGACTTGTGAGGGATTTTTTAGGGCTACTATCATAGGTATTAGTTCCGTACGGGAACGCCCTTATTGGGGCGCACATCCCGTATCATTAGGCTAGGGTTTGTAGAGTAGTTATAGGGCAATTTAGGGCCAAACACGCTTTTTCATATTATTATGTTTTTTGTATCTATTGGGTAGTTTATGGCAACCTTTTTATCTAGGCATTATTAAAAGTTATATTTTATTCCACATCTGATTAATTATTTTTTGATAAGCGGGGAGCAGCGTTGGTTTCTAGCTCAAACCACTATCTGTTGCCTCATATATATTTTGTATGTAACAAGACTGTAAACTTTTGTATACGTGGAAAGTAGAGTTATGTGGCAGCCTGAGATAGTGAAGACTATCTCATCTGTTCTGCCACGCCTACTTACCCTATCTCTGCCTTCAGTTCATCTCCAAATATCCCCAAATGGGACATGCTGCTATTGCTGGCATTCAGACTGTCAGACTTGACTCAACTTAGATTATAGCTTGGTTAGCAATTATACATCACTCCAAACCATGGTCTGTGGATTTAGTCAGAGATTTAAAAAAAAAATGTTGTGTTTAAAGGGCTTGTCCCATCTAAGACACCTTTTTTGGAAGCGGTGGTGGTAATTAAGCCGGCTTGCCTTGCCGGTTTTACCATAGTAAGGTGTGAAGGGTCAGACTCCGTATAATATTGCATGGTGGCCATATAGATAATTTGTTGTGAAATACTCCGTTTTAGGGGGAAAAAAAGCATAATTTTGCACTGCACTATTAGGAAATGTTTATGCTGTGTACATCTATATGTGGCCTCCCAGTGGTTGTAATGTTCTTTGCAGCCTATCAAAGGATATGCTACCATGTTCTGTTGATGTACTGAATTTGCATAGTGAGAAGCTGCAGTCCTTAATGTAATTCACAAACAGGTAGGGTTGGACATGTGTACATAAGTGGCTAGAGACCACCAAATGGAAGTTCCTCTTATATTCTGGCTCATACAGTAGGGGGTCTCCCTGTGTGACTTCCATATTTCCTAATGTTGCATATTGACTCCTATATATGACTCCTTTTTGTGGTTTGTAACTGTGGAATGAACTTGATGTACAGTTCTATCATCCAATCTCTCGGTGACCTGGGAATTTATTTATTTTTCCTGTTCTAGATAAAGTTATGACTGAGCTATGTTCATGTCTGGAAAATGATGACCTCAATATTCAGAGAATAGGAGCTTCTGCATTGTGGGCTTTACTTCACAATTATCAGAAGGTAGGTACAATACTAGAGGAGAAAGTGAATGTTCTCCTTTAAAAGCAGATTACTATTTTGCACATTGCTGTTTAATACATTTTTGTAGCTTTTTACAATCTTTCCAAATCTATATTTTGTGAGTTCCTCTGACTGTTCTGTTTATACAAAATAAATATTGGAAAAACATATTGAAGGCAGATATGAAATTTATTCCACTACCCCACTGTGTATAAAAGTAGAACTTGGCTCAACATAGACACACAAATTACAATAAACTTAGTAACTGTAACTAGGTATCCTTGTGGGCAAGAATCTTGGGTTGTCTGAGAGCCTAATCCTTGCTTTGCCTGAATTGATAACTTTTGCAACCAATCATTTTATTCTCTTATACAAGTACAGTGGTTTTCGCTCTTATCATTTTTGATACCAGAAGACGAATGGCAAATTGGCTCTTATTGATTCTGTGGAAGTGGGATTGCTTCAAAAACAGATTGGCTGTCCTGTTGTTCATGATGAACTGGAAAACTTTTTCCCTTTTGTCAGACAGTATTCCATTCTTCTGTCAAGTTGATATGATGACATAATCAACAGTTCGGAACATCATATGTCATGAATCACATGAACCATTTTAAACTCAAAGTCAACAAGATGACAGACGATCAAATTTTCCTTTAACTTATCTAATCAACATTCCCTCCTCTCTATTACGTTGATAAAATTAAAAGCTAAGGTCAATTCCATTTATTTTGATCTCCCTTTGAATTAATGGAAGTAAAACCATTAAATATTCTTAGTTATAGTATCTCACAAAAGTGAGTACAACCCTCATATTTTTGTACATATTTTATTATATCTTTTCATGGGACAACACTGAAGATATGACACTTTTATACAATGTAAAGTAGTCAGTGCACAATTTGTATAACAGTGTAAATTTGGTGTTCCCTCAAAATAACTCTGCACACAGTCATCAATGTCTAAACTAAACCCCTAAGTGAAAATGGATAAATTGTACCCAATTTGCCATTTTCCTTCCATTGTGTTATGTGACTCGTTACAAGGTCTCAAGTGTGAATGGGGAGCAGGTGGGTTAAATTTGGTGTTATCGCTCTCACATTCTCTTATACTCGTCTATGGAAGTTTAACAAGGCACCTCAAGGCAAAGAACTGTCTGAGGATCTGAAAAAAAGAATTGTTGCTCTATATAAAAATGACCTAGGCTATAAGAAGATTGCCAACAACCTGAAACCGAGCTGCAACACAGTGGCCAAGACCATACAGCAGTTCAACAAGACAGGTTCCATTTAGAACAGGCCTTGCCATGGTAGACTAAAGAAATTGAGTGCATGTGCTAAATGTCATATCCAGAGATTGTCTATGTAAGTGCCAACATCATTGCTGCAGAGGTTAAAGGGATCGGCGGTCAGCCTTACAATGCACAGAACATATGCCACACACTGTATCAAATTGGTCTGCATGGCTGTCATCCTAGAAGCAAGCCTCTTCTAAAAATGATACACGAGAAAGCCCGCAAACAGTTTGCTGAAAACAAACAGACTAAGGACATGGATTAGTGGAACCATATCCTGTGTTGTGATGGTTCATATGGTGACAGGTGTGTCTAGTTGCAACCAGGTTAGGAGTACAAAGACCAGTTTGTCTTGCCTACAGTCAAGCATGGTGGTAGGAGTGTCATAGTTTGGGGCTGTACGAGTGCTGCCGGCTGTGTGGAGCTACAGTTCATTGAGAGAACCATGAATGCCAACATGTACTGTGACATGTGTGGAGCTACAGTTCATTGAGAGAACCATTAATGCCAACATGTACTGTGACATACTAAACCAGGCTATGATCCCTTCCCTTTGGAAACTGGGCCGCATTGCAGTATTCCAACATGATAATGACCCCAAACACACCTCCAATAAGACCTTTGTCTTGCTAAAGAAAATTAGGGTAAAGATGCTGGACTGGCCAAGCATGTCTCCAGACCTATACCCTATTGAGCATCTGTGGGGCATCTTCAAAGGAAGAAGGAGGAGCGCAAGGTCTCTAATATCCACCAGCTCCCTGATGGATGAGTGGATGAGGAATCCGGTGGCAACTTGTGAATATCTGGTGAACTCCCAAGAGCCTTAAGACAGTGCTGTAAAAATAATAGTGCCACAACAAATATTGACACTTTGGGCACAAATTGTCCACTTTAACATAGGGGTGTATTTACCTTTGTTGCCATTGGTTTAGTGTGTTGCGTTATTTTGAGGGCACACCATTTTTACACTGTCATGCAAGCTGTACACTGACTACTTTACATTGTATCAAAGTGTCATGTCTTCAGTGTGTTCCAATGAAAAGATTTTATACAATTTTTACAAAAAATGTGAGGGGTCACTTTTGTGAGATTTTGTATATTAAAGGATCCATGAGGACTAATCAAAAAAGTAATTTTTATGTGGGAGCTTAAAATAATTGGACTTCACCTGTGAGTGAAAAAAAAAGATGGCTGGAATGAATTTTAGATTATCTGTGTGGTATTTGTTATGCAAGATTTGTTCCAATAACACACAGATCTTACTTTGTATCTTAGGCAAAAGCTACTCTTAAGACTCCATTGTTAAAGGGGGAGAATAGAAGACTCCCTATCCACATTGAGGAAAAGTAAGTAAAGTACCTGAAGTTTTTTGTAAATATTTTACAGATTGACTACTCCATGACTTGGGGTTCTCAAATGATTTGTACTTTGATATCTTTAGCGTTTATGTAAGGTTATGTTATGCTGTATTCATGTTTCTTTAAATAGCATTCATTTATCAACAGAATGCAAATTTTTTTTAAAATAAACTACAAATTCCACGATTATCATATCCAACATCACAAAATTGGAGGATTTTTATCTATAAACATAAATGTCTATATCTCATTAAATCAGAAGGTAGGGACCTTTCACACAGAAGATTGTGTTATAGAAAGAAGGCAATTCTGCACTGGAATTGTTCTGATAAAACCTCCCATTATATTTAATAGGAATAGCTTGTATGACATGATATTTTCCATCATGGATTTTGTAATTCACAATGTGAAAAACATGTTGTCTTTTCCATGTGGATTCCATGCAGAATAAGTGATGTATCACTTATTCCATATGGAGTCAGCACAGTTACCACTCTAGAATTGATTGGGTTATCCCTGTCTGGATCAGTGGCAAAAACCTTCTTGGCACAAAAGCATAAAATCCCTGGCAGAAAACAGCATGGATTTTCTGTATTGAAAATTCCTTAATGTGAACAGTCCCTTATATTATTAAGAGATGTTGGCAATTTGTGTCCCGTAAGTGGAATTTCTGTAAAAGCTACAAGAGGATCCACTACCATGCTAAATAGTCCTCTAACAAATCTAGGACATCACAAGCCAGATTGGTTGTCAATTTTTAATCCTGTAATGACAGCTCACTGCCCTTTGATGGGAGGCAATGCAGGTCCTCTGTAAGCAGCAATGTCATTTGTCGTCGCTACCTTAGAGCGGAGTATTCAGTTCCCAGCGCTGCAGATGCCCTAGGAATGAAGTTGAAACAAACAACTGTATTCCTTCAGCAGCCTCTGAGCATGTCATGGACCTCTCGTTCAGTCCCGGCGTCAGAGGTGAATAGGATGGCCGTCAGGACTGAACACGAGCGTCTGGGAGGTAAGCGTGAGGCTTATCGTCTATTCTTTATCATGCCCTGACAGACCAATGAGCAGTCTTAACTCTTGAAACAACCCTTTCATAAACCTACAAGTAAATTTATATGAACCCTCAAAATAGTCCAAAAAATACAACTTCACCCACCTAAAACATGGCCTCATATTGCTATGAGAATTTTATATTGTGCAATTAACAATCTAAGCAGATGAGGAGCTGCTGCAAAATTTGCAATCAATATGACTGTGGATCCAGTTGTCACTTATTAATGTCACTCACATGGAAATTGAACATACAGGTATCTCTGCAAGTAAAATAACATTAGTCACATCAAACTTTGTCTGATTTACTGGTATTTATTTTTACTTCTAATGACCGAGTTATAATGGAAGATAATACTATTGTAAGACAACGTAAGCATTTTAGGAACTGCTCTGGTCTCAAGCTGCTCACATGCTTCTGCCACTTAGTGGGAAAAACCATGTTCACAGGTCATGTGCAGTAAATAGTGCTGTGTTACGTGGGCATTTTTTTTCTATTTTGCTGTAAATTCCACCACATTGCAATGATGCAGATATTTTGAAAGTGAATGGGATTTGTTAAAATCCTGTTCACTTACACTAGGGTCCTGGGTTCATATCCTATCAAGAAAAACATCTGCAATGAGTTTGCATCGGTTTCCTCCAGGTACTCAGGCCGCCTCTGCACATTCCAAACATATTGATTGGCTAATCTGGAATTTAGACCGTGAACCCCAATAGGGACAGGGACCAATGTCAATGGTGACAATCTCTGTACAATGCTATGGAATATAATGGTGCTATATAAATAAATAAATAAAATAATAAATTCCACGATACCTTGTTGTGAAACTTTGATTTGAACTTTGCCTAAAGCATGTTAAATCTTTTAGGGGATAATTCACGGTCAAAATTGACAAGTATGAATATTTATGGTGAGATCATGGGAGCTAGCAGTTATCATAACCCTCATTCAATCAAGAGCTACCTTGTTTGTAGGGCCAGCTTTTGATCTTGTTACATCTGTAATAAACCCACAGGCTTATTGTGTTTTCTTTGCAATCTGGTGTCTACTCTTTGTATCTTGTAAATTGCAAAACATGGTATCCTGGCTTTTTGGATAATTATCTATTGGAAGACATTTCAGCGTTGTTTTTTTCTGTTTACAGATGGTTTCTCTTCTGGAGAAAGACTTGAAGTTTATCATTTAAAATGTCTGGAAAATGTGGAGCTTGTTCTTTCCAGTTGAAAATGATGTACTATAAAATATTCTTAGACCAAGTCGGTGCTGAATTTACATAATTTCTGTCTTCTACTACGGGAGGAACTGTTTTTGTAAGGATTTAGAGCCACCAGCATATAGTAGCATGTCATTTCCTTTCTGTTGCCTTTTTATATGGTTTTGAACACTACACATTGTCTGCGTGAGACTTTAGTGAAGAGGATTTTTCTTCATGGACAATGTGCTGCAGCTCATGAACGTTTTTCTTACTTGGCGTCTATAAGGAATGATGTTTTCTGGCTCCCGTGGCAGCCTATTAAGTCCCATTATGTTCCATGTAAAGCAAACAATTCACGAAAAGCATAAAAGACAATTTTCTCTTCCCATGACCAATAAAGCTAAATATCCTGATTGCTCAAAGAATTACCACCTACATCTAGAAATCTCTACCTATAACTTTACAGAATTGATTTCAAGTGATGACAGGTAATAAATTCTGAACACAGACGTTTAGATTTAGAAACAGAATTAGATGCTGTTGGTCGTTTTCTTTCTTGGTCTTTGAGCTGAGAGACAAAACAGCCTTTAGACTTTGTGTTGTCTTTTGTATGTGGTCCAGTTTTTTCTGTGTGTTTTATATTAGCAGTACTCTTTTGTTAATTTAATTTGTAAGTATGTATTTATCGGTATAATAAAATGATCCTTTATATGACATGCAGTATCATTTTATCACAATAATTGTTTCAATTTTCTTTATTATTATTGGAGACTGAATCTGTATATTTATCTGTATCAAGTACATTTGATAGGTTTAGCCTCTCATTGTCTTTGACTTAATTTGTGCAATTAGTTTTCACAGTGAGAAAATTTATTTTAAATTAGTCTTCATTAAAACTTCAGTGAGCACAGCTTCAGGCATACATATTAAGCATTTCGGTTCATAAGAAGTTGAACAATGATGCTCTGTGAGTGATGAGAGACAATGTGTTTTACACAGACAGCATGGATCTACATCATCTTGAAAATATGCTAATTTAGACTAATATGTTACTGAACTACATTGGCATACGTGGCTGACACATATCCCAAGTGTTTTCATAGAGCCCAATTCTCCTGGCATATTCCTAAAGAGTATAATTTTGGCATAAGCTGAGCTGCTACATGTACCTTCATTTTTTTTTCTGTATAAAACGGCATTTTAGAATTTTCCTGTTGTGTACCTCTGATGGAAGGCTCAAATGTTATTTGAACAGAGCCAAGGAGGTCTCTCAGTACATGAGTATATATTCAGGTGCTATGTGCGTAAGAAGTCTAGCCCTTTAAAAGCACAGTAGGCCTTTTTCATTTGGAGCAAAAAAAAAAAAGTCAAGTAATCTAGGTTCCTACATTTAGCCTCCTAGCGGAGGTGTTCCTCCTAGTATTGTTGTGTGGTTTATTGGTGCAGTTACTTTTTTTTTCTGTCACATTTACACACTGTGTTTTCTACTTTCAAATAACCTTGCTGTTAAACTGCTGCATTATATGTTTGATGGCTATATGTGCAGAATCTGCCAACCCATCTTTAGTCTCTAGCCCTGTGATAGTGGTATAATACAACAGGCTGCAAAAGAATCCATACCTTAGAACTGTTCTTCATTTGTAAACGTTACAGCCACAAATGTAAGTGTGTTGTATGTGACAGAGCAACACAAAGTAGCTTGTGGAGTTTAAAGAAAATACATTTCCAAAATTTTACAAATTAAAAAACTGAAAATATGGTGTGCATCTGTTTTCAGACCCCTGTACTCTGATATCCCCAATTAAAATCCAATGTGACCAATTGCCATTAGAAGTCACCTAATTAGTAAATGGAGTACATCTCTATGTAATGTAACTACAACTCAATATAACTACAGATGTTTTGTAAAGGTCTTAGAAGTCTGAATGAGAATATTAGTGAACAAACAGCATCATGAAAACCAAGAAACATATCAGACCACTCAGGGTAAGTTGTGGCAAAGTAATTGCAGGGTTAAGTTGTAAAAAAAAAAAAAAATAGCCAACAGCTCTGAACATCTCACAGACCATTATTCAATCCATCGTCCATAAATGGAAGGAGTATGGCACAACTGCTAACCTAACTAGACATGACTGTCCATTTAAACTGACGGCCCAGAAAAGAATATTAATTTGAGATGCAATCAAGAGGTCCAGGGTCACTCTGGGGGAGCTGCAGAGACCCACAGCTCAGTTGGAGGAATATGTCCACAAGGAAAATATTAGTCGTGTACTCCACAAGTCTGGCCTTTATGAAAGAGTGGCAAAAAAAATCTTTTTTTGAAAGCAAGTCATTAGAATTCCTGTTTGCAAAAAGCTATGTAAGGGATACAGCAAGCATATGGAAGATGGTGTTCTGGTCAGATGTGACCAAAATTTAATTTTTTAGCCTAAATGTCAAACGCTATGTGTGGAGGAAAGCCAACACTGTACATCACCCTGAACACACCATCACCACTGGGAATCAGGCTGGTGGCAGCATCATGCTGTGGGAATTCTTTGCTTTGGCAGGGATAGGGAAGCTGATCAGAGTTAATAGGAAGATGGATGGTGCTAAATACAGGGCAATCCTGTAGGAAAACCTGTTAGAGGCTGCAGAAGACTTGAGACTGGGGCATAGGTTTACCTTCCAGCAAGAAAACAATCATAAACACACAAAAAAGCTACAGTGGAATGGATTAAATAAAAATATATTCATGTGTTGAAATGGCTCAGTCAAAGTCCAGACTTCAGTCCCATTGAAATTCTGTGGTATGACTTGGAAATTGCTGTTCACAAACGTTCACCAATCTGACTGAGTTAGAGCTATTTTGTAAATTGAATGAGCAAAAATGCCACCCTCTGGATGTGCACAGCTGCTAGAGACATCCCCTAACAGAGTGCGGCTGTCATCGCAGCTAAAGTCCTTGAAAGTATTGACTCAGGGGGGCTGAATTCATATACACGTCACACTTTTCAGTTACTGAATTTGCAAACATGTGGAAAAGCATGTATCATTTTCTTTACACTTCACAAATACTTGCTACTTTGTGCTACTCCATTAGATAAAATATCAATACAATACATCTATGTTTGAAACTGTAATGTTTAAAAATGAATAATTTTGGAACCCATGGTATACCCTGAATTTAAAAAAAAAAGTTTGATTTTCTACAATATCTCACAAATGTGAGTACATGCCTCACATTTTTGTAAATTTTGTAATTTATATCTTTTTATGGGATAACACTAAAGTGATGACACTTTTATATAATTTAAAGTAGTCAGTGTACAGCTTGTATAACAGTGTAAATTTGGATTGTTCTCAAAATAACTCAGGATAAAGCCATAAATGTCTAAATTGTTTGTAATAAAAGGGAGTACACCCTTAAGTGAAAATCAACAGACTGTGCCCAAGTTGCCAAGGTCTCAAGTGTGAATGGGGAGCAGGTGTGTTAAGTTTAGTGCTATGGCGCTCACATTCTCTTATACTGGTCACTGAAAGTTCAACATGGCACCTCATGACAAAGAACTGTCTGAGAATCTGAAAAAAAAATTGTTGTTCTACATAACATGGCCTAGGCTATAGGAAGATTGCCAACACTCTGAAAGTGAGCTGCAGCACAGTGGCCATGACCATACAGTGGTTTAAAAAGACGTTTTACTCGGTAAAACCCCGCAATAGTGGGCATTGGCAAATTAGTTAAAACTGCATCCTGGGAAGCTCTTTAAAGTGATGCACAAGAAAACCAACAAACCCCTTTTCTGAATAGGGGCAAATTAAGGCCTGGTTACTGGGCAAAGTCATGGGTTGATGACACAAAATAAAAACTTTTTGGTTTAGATAGATCAAGGGTGTGGTGGCAACCGGTGAGGAGTACAAAGACAATTTTGTCTTTCTACCAAATTTAAAATGGTGGTGGGGGGTGTCATGGTTTGGGGTTGCATGAGTGCTGTCAGCTTGGGGAGCTACGTTATTAAGGAACTGAATGCCAACATGTGCTGTGACATATGAAGCGGCATGATCTCCCTAACTTTATTCGTCAACTCTCATTCTATTGGAAAAACGATATAAACAACCCATTTTTAAAGGTTAATTGGATATAATATGGATGAAAAATAAGAAATAACAAAACAAGTACTAAATCAGAACTATATCCACCAAAGAAACACGTTTGGGAAAGTTGTATTAGAGAATGTATTTGATATAACAATAAAAATAGCCCCAAATGACAGGGCATGGCAGGATTGTACAGGTAACAGGGACTAAACACCGAGACCCCCACCTATCCTGGCTGCCCTTTGTCAGGGGGCATAGGGGGGACAGAGTTCGCTTTAAATATATCCCGGAAAGATTAAAAAAAACCCCGAATAATCAAGACTGGGAACACTATAAAGAAACGGAGCTAGAAACAATGCTATAAAAAAATAAATAAAATAAGTACCCCTTTTCCGTGCGGGGGTACAAGCAAAAATATGCAAGAATGTTGGGTGAAAAACGGCAAGTACATAGGGGGAAATTGCACATACATAAATATACACACAACAGGGAAAAACAACAAGATGATTATTTAGACATGTGACGTCCTGGGCAATGAGCTATGCATAGAAACATAGGCAAGCAACGCCACAAAGTCTATAAACAAAAAGACATGTATGTTGACAAGTGCTCAACATGCTAGAAATAGGCCATGTTAGGTCAAAAAAAAAAAATATATATAGTGTGAGCACTTGTATGCTGGAGTGACGGAATATATTTGGTAAAAAGATGCAAATGCAAGCGTAATTATTATAAACTAACACTGAGGGCCAAAAGCAGCATCTTTAAAAAAAATTTTGGAAAACAAATTTTTATTGCAATGAAAAATAGATACAATATAATGCCATAATAACTACCCTAAATCTAAGTTGTATGTATATAGACAGGAACTATGTGAAATATTTATAAGAAGATAATGAGTAACATAAATAGTACAAATATCTATACACAAAATCTCATAATGAAATAGATGGACCCAGATCTAACCAAAATAAAATATCTATCGTCATCTACATAACAATGATGAAAAAAACAAACACCACATGATGTCTAAGGATTGGTGTAAATCTACAAACATTACAATGACCACATGGAAAAGAACCAATTAATTTGTGTCCTGTTATTTTTCTAGTAGGCTTTGGGGTTACAATTTCTCTATGGTGGTGGCACCGATTGTGGCGCTCACCAAGAAGAATGGTAACCCCCACCTGTGGCCACCGAGGACAGAAGAAGCATTTTCCAGGTTGAAATCTGTGTTGGCCTCTGCAACCATCTTGTCTCGACCAGACACCGAAAAAGCCTCCCTTTTAGAAGTTGATGCCTCTTCTGTGGGAGCTGGAGTGGTCCTTAAAGGGGTTGTCTCACTGAAAGGGTTTTGTTTTTATATTAAAGATCACTTTGAAAATAGTGCCCTACCTTTTCCCTAGATAGGGGTGCATAGTCCCGGGTACTATTGCTACAGACCTGTTTGACTCCCTGATGGGCTGTCGGGCGGGTTTGCTATAGCTACAGCCCCTGGTGTCCTCAACCCCGTCATGCAGGCCAGTAGTAAACCAGTAAAGCCCTTTAACCACGCCCCTAAATTCAAAATTAAACCCCAAGAAACCCGGATGAGGTGAAAATTTTATGTTTGGGCAACCCCCCTTTTAAACAGAAGAGTCCAAAAACAAACCATACATATAATTTTTTTCCCCAAAACCTTTTCTCCTGCTGAAAAAAAATTAGACCATCGGAGATCGAGAAATACTGGCCATAAAGCTGTCCTTGAAACAGTGTATCACTCCTGAGGGGCTTTCATCCAGTCCCAAAATTATACCCACCACAAAAATCTCTTTACCTCCCGTCGGCCAAAATCTAAAAAAGACAATTTTTGATCCACTTCGATCTGCAGAGAAAAATATCAAGGGGTGATGCCCTCTCCCATGTTCTATGTTAAGGTGGGGGGTGATCCATGGCACATTGTTCCTTCCGAATGCTTGATTTCCGCAGCTCCCATAGACCTTCAACATGTGCCCCTGGGACAGACATATGTGTGTCCTGAGCTCAGGAAAAGAAGTCTCAAATGGGAATTCTTCGATAGCAGGGGTCCCAAATACAAAAATTTTTCTGCTTTATCTTTTTTTATTTTTGGAAAAATCTTGTAAAGATTCAAAGAATCACTAAAAAAGGAAAATGAAAAAAAATATATGCCACATGGCATACATCAACACTTTATTTCGTAAGAACATAATTGGAGGTCACAATCGTATTATATATACACTCATGTATCCTGGGATATGGATTAATTCCAATAATAACTTATCTAGATTACTAGACTGACGAGGTCCATGTCCGTGGAATCCATAAAGTTAAACTGGAATAACGGGGACGGCCTCCGTTGGGTGGGTTCGCTCTTTTTTTTGGGGGGGAGGGCAGTTTAGCGGTTTAAAAATAGGGTGTATTTTTCCTATTAGTATATGCCCAATACGGGCACAGGTCATTGATATTTCACATGTGAAAATTCTTCTCTTTACCCATTGCCCTTTTTTATTTCACAATTGGACTTGTCGTTTATAATCTTATGTGTTTTATTGGAAAATTTAATCCCCTATCCCAGGATAATGGTATAATAACACAATTTACCTAGTGTTCTTACAGTATTAAGTGTCAATGTACTCCATGTGACATGTATTTTTTCAGATACTGTTTTTAGTGAGCTAACATATTAAAAGTTATGTTTTAGTCTGTTATTTATATTTCAGTGATTTCTGTTGACATAGACTAAATTCATCTATTTTTCATGGTCGAAAATGTTAAGATATCAAAGAAATTCTTTAAAACTTGTACCACTTGGGCCCCAACAAAATTCCTTTCCTTAAAGGGAATGTGGGGATCAAAAAATTTACTGTTCAACTCACATTTTTTAAATTAAAAACTTTTTTAGGAATTTTTTTTGGGTTTTTTTTTTTTTAAAAATTTCCATATCACTTTTTAAGTATTTTTTTAATATTCTTAAGTCCGCAGTTTTTCACTTTGGCCACTAAAACCTATAATTTAACTTCCC